>JAENPR010000038.1:1800000-2160803 GCA_018135685.1 Themeda triandra
AATAGGAAACTTGTAAAATCCATAACTTCTTCGTTCTAGCTCCGTTTTCGTGATCTTTACGTCGTGTGATCGTGGTGACGTGTAGATTATTTCTAAAAGCTTTTCAAAACTGTTTTTCTATGATTGGTGTACTGCTCTAATTTAGACCTATTGTTTGCTTCGTGTATGATTGCATAGATTGATTGAGTGGTGCCTCTCTGTCTGTGTCTCGTCGGTGAGTTTCTCGTTGGCAATCAAGAAGAAGTGAAGATCAAGAAGCAAATCTACCAAGATTGAGTTTTGAAGAAAGATCTCAGTTTAAGGCAAGTATAGCTTGTATTATCTTTTTATGACCATGATCTCCTGATATGATTAAGTAACTGTGCAACTTTAAATAAGATGGCTTGTTTGTATGTGATCATATGGGACTAACGTGCCGCATTTGTGAGGGCTATATGGCTCGGCTTTAGCTCGGTATGAGGATTTTTCTAGCTTGTTAGTGGTTACCCGAAAGGGCGCCAATGGGGCTCCGATCTGTATGATCCGGGTAGGGTTCATGCTTATTGATGAGGAAACTTAGCGGCCCTAACTTGTTAGACGAACCTTTGAAAGGCTTCATAGTGAACCCCGCCGACCTTCCTTGGAAGAGGGTCAAGAGACTAGCTACCTCGGGCAAAAGGGCAATTCACGACTCACGGGGAAAGGGTACACCTTTGCGCGAGTTAAATCGATTGATCGTCCGTGCCCACGGTTAGGGCGGCCTTGAGACATTGCAATATAAGTTATCAACCACTTAAATTATGTTTTAATAATGATTAAGTTACTTTTATCATTTCTATTGATCATGTGGATATGAGAAGTGTACTTGTTATGCTTGCGGAGTTCTTCTTGGACTCACCCCTTGCAAACCCAACCACCACGGGAGAAGTTTAGGCTTGTGATCAACTTGTCAGTTGGATCCAGAGGAGTCAAGTTAATACCCGAAGCTCGAGTTGTCTTCATTTGTTTGTTCTCTCGGGTTATCTCTTTTTCTTAAGTACGTTAAGCATTGATACATGATATCACCCCTTATTTGTAGCTATATGTGAGATTTGACCCTTGAGGCTCACATATAGTTCATATCTGGTTTTGTTCTTAAAACCGGGTATTACATCGCTTTACTATCTTTGCACTAGAAAAAGAAAATAAAGATGTTGTGCATTTGCATCCAGAAAACTACTAAGCCCCATGTGAATAATCATTCATTGTGGTGGCATAAAAATAACTTTTTAGCATATCTATTTTCTCTGTCTCCGCATTCCTTTATTATAAAAAAAGATAAAAATATTTCTTGTGATCCTGTTATAAGACATTTGAGTTAAGGCTGTTCTAGACAACCAAGGCTTAGAGGTTTTATCACTAACGCTTAATCAGTTCTACAAGCTTTGTTGTCTATCGAGCTTCACGAACATAAAGGATCAAGAAAAGCTAATGCACGAAGGATGTCCAGTCTCTGTCAAGTGCTGCCCTCAGCGGTTGAATTTGTCTCCAACAAAGCAACTATCCACGAAACTCCGGGAAGACTAGAACTCCTTCACCGCCTCGTCGGCAATATCCGAGACTATGTCAACATCCGGCTTGGGGGAGAGCATCCCCGTGTATCAAGCTAAGTGTTCCAACTTGTCTATTTATTTATAGAGCTTGCTAAACAACTAAAAAAAGATGCATAACCTTAGAAACCCGAAAAGATTTCCTTATTTATCTTTTCTACTTTTGGAGAGCTCTTATTAATGTCTTTAAGTAATCCCTGGAATAAACTCTACATGGAGATGATGAATAGTTGCTCGCCGTAATTCCTTTCAAGTACCTAGTTTTCAACCTTGCACTCTCCCGAGTTTTAGACACAACTGTTTAGATTTGAGATTTGCTCGAAACCCGAAACTTGTGGGTAGCGAATGCTTGATCTAAGTCTAGGTAGTTGGTGAATATGATATGGGAAGGTTTTGAGCTGCTTGTCCATCTTGTTCCTTGAGATACTAGAGTTCGAGAATTTATCTTTGAAAATATTAAATTCCTGCATGATGAGTTCCTTTATGATGAGAGTTTAAATTCCTACCACTGACCATATATTCATGCTTACTAGATCGGGAAAACCCATCTATTTATATAGATCATTTTTGTAGGCATTGAGTGTAGTCTTTATAGGCATTGAGTGTGGTTATCTTTTGTGAACCCATAAGGAATCGATCATGCGGTTAAAGTCAATACTATGTGCTCTCCATCCATTGATCTATGCTACTTCGTCCTCGAAGCACGCACCCATTTTATAAATACTACATTCATTCTCGTGCTACTTGTCCCTAAAAGTACCACCTACATATAGATCCATATCCACCATATATTGTGCTATCTCTACCACGGAGATACGCACCTATGCTGCTCCTACGGAGATACGCCCTACCCTGGGAGTACGCATTCCCCCACATATTGTCTTGTCTCTACCCCGGAGATACGCACTTATATATATATATACCCCGGAGTACGCATCCATCCATTCTTCCACACATATATATATATATATATATATATATATATATATATATATATATATATATATATATATATATATATATATATATATATATATATATATATATGCCACTCATTTCGTTCCATTCAGAAAATGTTCTACTCCTACACTGGGAGTGAACACTCAAAAATATTCATGGCCATCCTATCCTGGGAGTGAACATCTAGAGATAATCATCGCCGTTCCAATTGCTACATAAAAGCTCCAATCATTATCATTTCAAGTTATACACTCCCCGTTGCTAAAGTTTTATTTTCAGAGGATTGGTTGCTATGTAAAAAAGAAAAAAAAGAGAGAGAAAAGAGAGAGCAGCCAAGTCCTTCCTTTCAAGAAGTTTCAAAGTTTCCGAATAAAGGGAGTCATGTTATCCCCAAAGTAGCAAGTGTAGAAGTAGATGTTCACCAAGTGATCACCCCTTATAATCATTTCCTTATTATCATCATCTCATCATCATCCTATCATCATCTTATCATCCATTTCCTCATTCACATGCACATATGACTTTATTATTTTTTTTGTTCCTATTGGATCCATGTCTTAACTGTGCAATATATGCAAGTGAGTTTGAGTGTCTCCCCACCTATGAGCTCCACATAAGCCTATTAGAAAGTAGGGTGAGAGAGAGAAGGCACTTTCCACTATGCCTTAGTTCCACAAATACCACATATTTTGAGAGAAGAGAGAAGGCATACACTACTCATGCCTTGGAGAGGATCCAGAAATACCACAAATGAGAGATCTGAAAGGTTCATACAAGGAACTCTGAGTTTTATTTGAAAATCTTGCAAAAACTCTAGAATAATAGTTGATCAAAGAGCGAGAAACATAGCGCTTGACTTGACCGTTCTGTCTTTCAACTGCTCAAGACCCAAGTGACGGTTACAAGCCCCATGGTGAAAGGTAATATGAGTAAGTTTTGAGTCGAATAGTTCACTCTAATTCGAGGAGAGTTCTTGTTTGAACACATGTGTGCTTTTGAGGCGTGAAAGCATAGTAGCAGCTCCGATCCATACGAGTTTATCTTTGCTCGGGGACGAGCAAAAGGTAAGCTTGGGGGAGTTGTTGACGGTCGTTAAGTGCCAATTTTTACCATCAACTCGAACATGAGAAAGGACTAAAATATGTTCACCAACTAGATATAGGGGTTATACTGACAGAATTCCATGAGTTTTGGTGAATGTCTATTTCTGTAGGGTGTCAGCTGAAAATACCCAAGGAAGGCCCACATGTCAGGTTTACATAGAGATAATCGGGAACCGGTGAAAATTCTATAATCTGGAAGGTTCGAGAAGGCTCTGGACCAAACGGGAGCCCGAACGGGCTCGGTGGAGAGTCGGCCGACTCCCACCCTTGGTCGGCCGACTCATGACCTGGACCAATCAGCATCAGCCTCGCGGATCCCTGTTCCACCGCCTTTGAGGATGAATAATAATCGTCCGTTTAGGTCGGTTTGATCCGAGGGCTGTGGTGCATCCTAGAGGGCTATATAAACATGGCCCCTGGCCCCTGGAGGAGGCATCCCTTAAACCCTAATTCATTAATTCCCAGCGGGATCAGAGTTGTAGAGGCGTCCCTTGAATGGATGACTTCTCTTCTCTAGAGAATTAGAGCTAGACACTCCAATGTAGTAGATTAGATCTAGATGAGAGTTAGGAGAGCGGAGCTACGCTCCGGTTCGAGAAGTCTTCGAGATTTGGTATGTCTTTGTTTCTACTCTTGTAAGACTTATGCTTCAATATATTTATCTTCTCTATCTACTTTATGCCTTTCATATGTATGCTTAGTATAGTTGTTACATTCTAGCATGGGATCTTCGCTCGTATTGAGTGCTCTAGTTATCATATGTAATTAGAGTAGTAATTGATAGTGTAGGCATGGTGTCTAGACTATAGGTTACCGAGGTTGCGCCAATCCCACGGATAGTTGTGGTTGCCCCCAGGCGCGGCTACTGTCGGGCCTTTGTATTCCACCACGTTCGGGTTGGTGTCTCGTAGAGCTCTCGGCGGCCTTCTCCCAACTACTATTTACCCGGTCTTCTTCGAGAGTTGGAAAGGACTGCTGCTCCAAAGTGCTATTGTGTGATCGCTATATCTAACCATTTCCGTTATCATAGAACCAAAGTAATAGAGAAGTATATAGGAATCTTGATCTCTCCCGTTGTCCTCTCACTCTAGCTAGCTATTCATTTATCATAGAATTCTCATATGTGCTTTATTATCTATATTACCTTATATATATCATTTACCCCTGCTTTAGTCTAGTTGGTTTATTAAGTTAGTAGATACATGATGGTGAATTATCAGATTCTTTAACTCTTGCTTCCCTGTGGTAAAATATAAATAACGATACCTGGTTTACTCCCGGTAAAATGCTACAATGGTAAGTTCTGTGCGCTTGCGGAATCCTTCTTATTTTATGTGCACTTAATTTATACCAACAAAGTGCACCAAAGAGAGCAAGAACAATCTCATTGGAACTGTTCCTTCTTCAGACACTGTTGGAATGAAGGCTTGAAGTTGCCTGCCAGGAACAATTGCCCTGAATGCAGTGATCAATATTCAGAGTACAGGCAATCTCGAGTCAACCGCCGACCCGTTCATGATAGACTTGGAATGAGAGTTCCAGAGAACGATCGACGCCTAAAAATAAACAGTTTTGATGGACATCGGAGGAAAAGATTTGCAGATCAAGCTTGGGCACATAGCAATGTTCATAATGCAGAGGAAAGCTCATACGGGTGGCAAAGAGGACAATGGTGCCCTCCTGGTCTGCGAAAAAGCCAGAAGAGAAGAGTTCAGCGTTTGAGGAATCAAGAGCTGAAGCAGGAGTTAGCCAAAAGGAAGCTAGTGTGGTGTCCTAAGAAAAAGGATGATGGACAAGGTCCTTCGGCTGATACTAACATGGTGTTCTTCATCCCATTGGAGTTTAGAGCTCCTGAAGATCAAGAAGTTCAGGATGAAGTATACTCAGACTTTGATGAAACTGAATGCCGAGATCTGATGGCTCAACTTGTGTTGACTCGGCAAGCTATCTTTGACAAGCCAGTCAAAAACCGTCATCGGAAACCATTATACCTGAAGGGATATGTCAATGGCAAACCTTTAACCAAGATGCTTGTTGATGGAGGGGCTGCTATCAATATTATGCCCTATGCTACTTTCAGAAAGCTTGGCATGACAAGTGAGGATTTGTTGCGGATGACATGATCCTTAGAGATTTTGTCGGCAATGCTTCGATACTCGTGGAGCAAGTACATGTGGAACTGATGATTGGATCCAAGACTTTGATCACTACTTTCTTTGTCATTGATGGCAAGGGGGCATATAGCATGCTTCTGGGAAGGGATTGGATCCGTGCTAATTGCTGTGTGCCTTCAACTATGCATCAAATTCTTATTCAGTGGATAGGAGATGATGCAGAAGTTGTTCAAGCTGATGATTCAGTAAGTGTTGCCACTTCCGAGCCTGCTTATTGGGAGTATGATGGACAAGACTGCCTTTCGGGTAAGAAATGGAAAGAAGGTCCCTGTCAATGTGTTCGAGAGATCAACCCGATCCAAGCGATCGGCTCTAACAGTAACATTTAATGGGCAATCCAATCGATGGCAACAAAGGCAACCGGGTCGTGGTTTCATGTCGGCCGACAAGTTAGAAGAGATCGATGTTGGTGATAGCACAAAGTCAAGGCCGATGTATATCAGTGCAAATTAGACCCAGAATATAAGTTGAAATTAGTAGAGTTGCTGAAAGAGTTCAAAGATTGTTTTGCTTGGGATTACACAGAGATGCCTGGATTGGATCGATCAATTGTTGAACATAAGTTGCCTATAAAACCTGGATTTTGTCCTTTCAAACAACCTCCATGGAAGATTTATAAAGAGGAGGTATTGGCCGATGTAAAGAAAGAGGTTGAAAGACTGATTGAAGCAAACTTTATTTGGCCATGCAGGTATGTAGATTGGATTTCAAAAATAGTACCTGTCTACAAAAAGAATGGAAAGATGAGAGTATGCATAGACTTCAGAGATCTCAACAAAGCTACTCCCATGGATGGTTACCCAATGCCAGTTGCCGATTTACTAGTGGATGCAGCAGCAGGGTATGAAGTTATCAGTTTTATGGATGGCAATGCTGGCTATAATCAGATTTTTATGGCAGTCGAAGATATTTGTTGGGGGCAGGAGTGGAATTGGCCACCCCGTCCCCCCTAATCGTATGCACCTCATGTGTTTAATGTGCGCAGGTACGGGCGATAGCGCGGGACGGCGCGCTTCCGGCGCCAGCGCCAGGCGGAAATCCCGATAAGCGCGGGAAGGCGCGCATCCGGCGCCGTGCCGTGCGGAGGCCCCGAGGCGCGGGACGGCGCGCATCCGGCGCCGGCGCCAGGCGGGAACCCCGAAGCGCCGGGAAGGCGCGCGCATCCGGCGTCCGCGCCGGGCGGAAGCCCCGATACGCGCGGGACGGCGCGCATCCGGCGTCAGCGCCAGGCGGAAACCCCGATAGCGCGCCAAGGCGTGCATCCGGCGTCAGAGCCAGGCGGAGGCCCCGATAGCGCGGGACGGCGCGCATCCGGCGTCCACGCCAGGCGGAAACCCCGATAGCGCGAGAAGACGCGCATCCGGCGTCGGCGCCAGGCGGAAACCCCGATAGCGCGGGAAGGCGCGCATTCGGCTTGAGACGGGACGCATTCGGCGGCTGGGCAGGAAGGAGAGCCCGGATGCGTCCCGGTCGGTGGTTAACCGACAAAGGTGGGCCCTCGGTCCATTTACTTGTCTGCCCTGTGTCGGCTGCTCCTGTACGTTGAAATTAGGGTTGCCAGGGGCATTCTTGTACAAAATGCAACACGGCTTCCTATAAATAGACCCCTCTGGGGATGTTGTAGGGGGACTTCTGGACTCCGTGCGTTTTAGCCGGAGCGCAAGGAATATAAGGTTCGTGTTGTTTGTTTCGTTTTGTAGTTCTGTGTTTCCATTATCTCCTGTTTCGGTCCTTTAGGGGTGCAACCCCAAGGGGCAGAAACAACATTGGCGCCCACCGTGGTTGGCGCACGGACTTGTCATGCCACCAAAGGGAAAAGCTAGAGGTTCAGCTATCAGGAAGCCAATGCCATCCGTTGAAGAAACTGCTCCTTCAACTGCAAACGGCTCGGATCCGCCACGCACTGAGCTCACCGCATCGGGATCAGCGGTTCCTCCGCCGATTCCGGCTCCTCAGCAAGCGGATCTGGCCACCGAGGACAACGTAATCGGGTCAGTCGCCGGGACACAGGACCAGCCAGCCGAAGGGGCTGCCGCCGCCGAGGTGGCCGCAGATGACGCTGAGGTCGAACCGGAGCCTGAAGCCCCGAATGTGATGGATGAGTTGATGCTACAGAATTCCAAGCTCCTAAAGATGCTGGATGAGCACACTTCAAGAATTGAAGAACTAAAAGCGTATCGGGATCAACTACAGGGAGACATCGAAGCAAGAAACAGAATATCAGCAACTCAAGTGGCGGTCGACCAAGCAGCCAGGGAGGCAGAAAGGTTACAGCGGGAGATTCAGGCACTCGGCGCAAGGGCCGAAACCGAAAGTGAGGTCAGGTACTTGGGATCAGCCTCGGGCAAGGGGGTACCGGACTCGATTGACATGGCATCCCCGTTGTCCCGAGGCGCAGAAATACCCATGGCCACCCGGTTACAAGCCTAAGATCCCGCATTTCAACGGCAAATCTAATCCAAGAAGGTTCATATCAAGCTATGAGGCTGCAATATATTCGGCAGGTGGCAACGAAGCCTTGTTAGCCAAAACTTTGATCTTGGCCATGCAAGATGTGGCGCACGACTGGTTCATGTCGTTGCGGCCCTTGTCCATCCGGTCATGGAGACAGGTGAAAGAGGAGCTGTTGGCAACGTTTCAGGGCCTTCAGCCGACAAGAAAACCATTATGGACTTGCTCACCTTGCATCAACCGGACGATGAGCCAATGGCCAAGTACCGGAGCGTATCATTCGAGACGAGGGCACAAGTCCCGAATGTGTCCGACGAAACGGTCATTGCATCGGCCATCAGGGGCCTCAAGATCGGTCCGTGCGCAGAAGTGTTAACCAGGGAGGTACCCAAAACTGTGAAGCAGTTGTTTGATGAAATGCGAAAGTTCGCCATATCAGAAGAAGACTTGCAGAAGCGCAAGGTCTCCAGGAATAGCCTCAAGCAAAACACCCCGAAACAAAACCAGCAGAATCAGCAGAGGTGGGGGTCCAATCAAGGCTATGTCAACAACCTCCAGGAAGAGTCACCCAACCAGGCACCCCCGAAGCAGCATGACAGCCAGTCTCATGAAAACCGAGGCGGAGGTCAGCAGAATCGGGGAGGACGGGGAAACAGAGGCGGACGCGGACGAGGGCGCAATGGTGGCGCCCCTAAAACACCGTATTGTTGCGTATGCGGCCAAAGCAAAGGCCATTTCACCAGAGACTGCAAATACACGCAGCAGGCCAAAGAGCAAAAGGAAAGAGATGACGCCATAGGGAAAACCGAAACCGCAAAGCACGTATTCCACACGGCACCGTCACAACCCTACGCTTTCCCCCATCAAATGGCCGCTTTCCAGTCTGGGCAGCCAGGGAATCCGTACCTCGCCCCAAATGTTCACGCACATTGGGGAGGGTCGCCAAGCATGTAGTACCAGCAATACCAGCAACCGATGATCGCGCATCCGATGCCGGATCGGCCGTGTCTTCCTCGCGCCTACCGAGAATAGACAAGCAGCGGAAGAAGAGCCGGCAAGGCGGGATACCTCCAAAGAGTTGCAGATCGTACACACTGTAGCACCCGCGAATGTGATGCCATCCAACGGGCACATATACGCCATCATTGGAGGTTCCAATATAGAGCATGACAGCAAGAGAACGCGAAGAGAATATCAGAGGCGCGTAATGGCTGTATCATCAGCCGCTCCGGCGACTCGGGCCGCGTGGAAGCTACAGCCCATCACCTTCACTGAAGAGGATAATCAGATCCGGGATTACCCGCACTATGACGCTTTCGTGGCAACCGCTTTCGTAGGCGGGTACACTTTACACAACATTCTTATTGACAACGGGAGTTCGGCGGACATCCTGTTCACCAAAGCGTATGATAGCATGAAACTTGACAGGCGTTCGCTCGATCAGGCGGGCAATGCCTTATTCGGCTTTGGTGGAAAGAAAATAGATGCACTTGGGAAGAAGACACTCACTGTAGCATTTAGCGAAGGAGAGAAAGTGCGGGCGGAAGAGATATCGTTCAATGTGGTACAAATGGAATACCCATATACGGCAATCTTCGGAAGGGGAATCATAAACAAGTTTGACATCATAATCAAGCAGAGCTACCTATGCATGAAGCTGCCTTCCCCTTTCGGGGTAATCACGGTGCATGGCGATCAAATCGCAGCCAGAAAGATAGATGGCAAACCAATACCGGGTTACAGCATGGTGCACGAGGTAAAAAAGCCTGCAAGGAAAGAGGATACTAACGAAGCCCCAGAGCGGAAAGAGCGGAGAGCAGAGCCAGACGAGGGCACGAGAAGAGTGCCTGTATCGGCAAACCGCCCGGACCAGTGCGTGCATATCGGGGCAAGTCTTTCGGAACGGGGACGCTTCGGAGCCGCTAGCATTTTCGGGCCGAGAATAAGGACGTATTCGCGTGGAACACTAAAGACCTCAAGGGGGTTGACAGGGAATTGGCACAGCACAGCCTCAACGTCAGCAAAACAGCAAAGCAGCGGAAGCAAAAGTTGAGGAAGATGTCATCCGAAAGAGCAGACGCGGCAGCCGCAGAAGTGCAAAGGCTCTTGGACGCAGATGTAATCAGGCCAGTGCAGTATCCGGAATGGCTAGCCAATGTGGTAATGGTCAAGAAGAAAAGTGGCAAATGGCGCATGTGCGTGGATTTCACAGATCTAAACAAACACTGCCCGAAAGACCCATACCCACTACCGCGGATCGACAAGCTAGTCGATATCGCGTCCGGTTGCGAGCTGTTAAGTTTACTGGATTGTTTCTCAGGGTACCATCAGATATGGCTGAATGAAGAGGATCAGGAGAAAACGAGTTTCATCACTCCCGGGGGAACCTTTTGCTACAAGCGCATGCCTGAGGGACTGCGCAACGTGGGCCCTACCTTCTCCCGAATGACAGACGAGGTCTTTAGGGAGCAGAAAAAGAGGAAAAACCTGGTTGCTTACGTGGATGATATAGTGGTGAAAAGCGATAAGAAAAGCACGCACATCGAGGATCTAAAGGAAACTTTTGTGAACCTTCGAGCAAGCGGCCTGAAGTTAAACCCGGAAAAATGCATATTCGGGGTGAGCAAGGGCAAGATGTTGGGATGTCTGGTATCCGCCAGAGGCATAGAAGCTAACCCGAGACAAGATTGCCGCTATTGTGAACATGAGACCGCCCGAGACCAAAAAGCGGGTGCGAAGCTCGGGCGGGATCGCCGCCCGGGGAGGTTCATATCCGAGCGCGGAACGGGGTCTTCCGTTTTTCCGCATCCTAAAAAATTCGGAGAAGGTTTCGGATGGGGCCCGGCTCGGCGGCAAGCATTCGATGACCTAAAAGCCTACTCCGTCAAAGGCCGCAACATTATCAAGCCCATCGCGATTCGACCCGTTACTATACATAACGGCGTCCCCCACGCCGCGGTGAGCGCGGTTCTGGTGGAAGAAAAAGAGAACGAGGGGAAGTTACAGCAGTTCCCAATCTATATCGTATCAGAAGCGTTGACATCAGCGAAGGCAAACTATTCAGAGCTGGAGAAAATCGCATATGCGGTGGTCATGGCGTCGCGGAAGCTCAAGCATTATTTTTAGGCTCATCACATTCGGGTTTTGTCTGCTCAGCCCCTAGAAGCCCTGTTCAGGAACGCAGAGGCGGTAGGCCGGATAGGCAAGTGGGCGTCTGAGCTGAACGAATATGTCATTGACTTCGAGCACAGATCGGCCATCAAGTCGCAGGTCATAGCGGACTTTATCGCGGATTGGACCCCATGTGGGGACAACACCACCCTCAGCTTCGAGGAACCTGAATGGACTGTGCACACTGATGGGGCATGGTGCTCAGCTGGAGCAGGCATATCCGCGGTACTGACACCTCCAACTGGCCCAAAGCTGCGTTACGCAGCAAGGCTACAGTATCGCACCACCAACAACACAGCCGAATACGAGGCAGTTCTGCTGGGTCTCAGGAAACTCCGAGCGCTAGGAATCCACAGATGCGTCATCAAGTCTGATTCGCAAGTAATTGTGGGGCACATCCGAAAGGAATACACAGCAAAGGAACCGGCTCGGCCGGGTATCCGGAAGCCGTTCGGCGAATGGAGAAATATTTCCTTGGTTTCACCTTGCAATACATTCCAAGGGCGGACAACACGAGGCGACGCGCCGGCAAAAGCCGCAGCCCAAAACACCCCCGCCCGCCGATGTTTTCTACCAAGTCTTGACGGCCGCAGCAGTACATGACGGAGGAGGAACGACCGGCAAGTAATTCACGCTATCGCGAGTGACGACCGGAGAGCACCGATATGGGCATTCATCTCTCGGAACTTATGAGCCGGAGACGGAAGCAACAAAGCAAAGGATGGAGTCCAGAACCAAGCAATACTCCATAATCGGAGAGAATCGTACAAGGAGGGAGTGGTAGCACCACTACTGAAGTGCATCAGCCGGAACGAGGGGGTCCAGCTTTTGCACGATATACATTCGGGAACTTGCGGGGCCCACAGAGGTCCGCATGAAATCGCTCACAGAGCAATGAGACAAGGCTTTTATTGGCCAACCGCCGTCGAGGACGCCAAGCGACTGGTGAAATCGTGCCAGGGCTGCCAAAAGTTCGCAAAACACCAGAAGGCCCCAGCAAATCTAACCTCCCCGATATGTCCAACTTGGCCGCTACAGAGACGGGGCATCGACATAGTCGGACCGCTCCCGCCGGCGCCTGGGAATCTGAAATTCACTGCAGTGGCACTGGAATACTTCACCAAATGGGTTGAAGCTAAAGCGTTGGCGACAATATCATCTGGCACCTTGGTCAGCTTCGTGTGGCAGAGAATCATCTGCAGATTCGGGGTTCCATCCTACATAACAGTGGACAACGGGAAGCAGTTTGACTGCACCAAGTTCAGAACTTTCTGTGAAGACCTGGGGATCAAACTGACGTTTGCTTCAGTAAATCACCCAGAATCGAATGGCGTAGTTGAACGGGTTAACGGTGACATATTCACTACCATATCAAAGACCCTTGAAAACACCGAAAAGAAAGGCAGATGGGCTCAGGAGTTAACAGCTACGGTTTGGGGGCACAATATATCCAAGTCGCGTGCAACTGGTTTCACGCCTTTTAGACTCCTATTCGGGGAGGAAGCCATTGCCCCGGAAGTGGTGTGGCTCGGATCCTTCCGAACCGAAATCATGGCTACTACGCCAGAACAACGGTACTCTCAGCTTGAAGCAGTTGACTCGCTAAGGCTACAAGCGTCGGAGAACCTCGACAGATACCATCAGGAGACGAAGACTTGGAGAGACAAAAAAGTGCTGAGGCAGGTCATCAGCCCAGGAGATATGGTCCTTATTCGGCAACCCGACAAGCAAGGCAAATTGCAATCGCCGTGGTACGGGCCGTACATCGTCGCAAGAATGGTAAAAGAAGGAGTCTACACGCTGGTGAAAGAGGACGGCACAGAGTCCAGCCATACCTGGAACGCCGACAACCTGCGCCGCTTCTACCCATGAAATTACCCCACCGGGGTTGTAATTTTCTTTTCTTAATTCTCTGGAACACAATTCGAGGGGCGCGCTCTTTTTCCTCGCAGGGGAAGACTTTTCGGAGGTGTGAGGTTTTTTAATGAGGCGTCCCTATGTACCCCTGTTTAATACTTTTCAATTCACGTTTCCCCTAAAGTGTGGATCCGTAACGTTTTCTCTGATCCGAAAAAGTCAGTGCCATATGTGTCACTGACCCTATTCGGAGAAGTTTTTGTCGTTGCAAGCAACCAAAAGCCAAAAAACGGCTAGTATACTCAGCAAAACGCTGAAGCATCATGAATTCACCAAACAACCCAAATGCGCGCAACAAAGCGCTGCAGGCGAACTCGGCAAAAACGCTGAAGTATCGCGAAATCGGCAAGGCGCCGAATGCGTGCAAACAACGCCTCAGGTGAAACGAACCTCGGAGAAAAAGACCCGAAGGTTACGATAACGCAAAGTTACAATCAATTTTCATCTGCAATGTCAGACTTCTTATTCATCATATTCTGCCGGTATAATTACACCAAAGGCGCTCGGGGTATTTAACATCACATTCAAGAGCAGCACACCCGCTATATCGAGCAATGCCTCGAGAATGCGCACTAACAGAACCCCTCGGTCTCTCAAAAGGAGTGCTGTACTGCACCATTATCGAGCGTTATCAGCCCGAATATGGCATACAAAGCAGGTAAAAAGGCCGAAAGCCCACATCCAGTCCGGCTAGTGAGGGCTGGGTAGCGAATGCGGCATTTGGTCTGACGGCAATACAAATCCCAAAACCTCCCATTCCAGCAAGACATAAGCAGGATCCGCGGGTGGTAAAACAAAAAACAAAGGTCTCAGCAGCCATGATAAAAACCAGGAGCTCTGACCAGATTATATAATCTAGCCATTCAGCCTCTGAGACGAGTAAAATTTATGACTCACCTAACAAACGTACAACGGCGTTATGGTGTAAAAGGTGTTTTACGGCACGATGACCCAAACGGTATTATATATGCATACCACCCCCCGTAATGCAAAGCCATGCCGGTCAAAACAAACTCATCCCGCTCGAAAATTAAGGCTAGTAGGAATGAGAGGAGTCAGGAAAGGAGCCAGCACTCGTCCTCCCGTTTCAGTTGTGAGAGCTGAGCAAATAGGCACGGCCCGGGTTCAACTCGGGAGGAGTCGGGAGGGAGTCAGTACTAGTCCTCCCGTTTCAGTTGTGAGCTTGGTGAAGCTAGGTGCAGCCAGAATAGAATCGGCTGCCTAAGCAAAATCAGCAAGCGCGCAATAGCAGAGATGCGCAGAAACGCGCGCCTCCCCATTCCCAAGAATGACTGAAAATTCCAGCTCCTGCACGGCGACTAGTCCATATTCGGGATTCCAGCCCACAGCAAGCTTGGGGCAAACATAAGGCTTGGGATCCAGTCTACGGATGCGGTTCAGTGCTCTACCTGCCTATAAACGAGAAAGGGCATAGGCGCGCCTATTCGGGCATTGGAAGCCGATTCCTACCGCTTCGAGATAGGACTCATCCAGTTTCTGCCAATGAGGCCATACAGAGTTCCATTCAGTGGCTGTGCAGAGCGCATATGCATTTTGTAATAACCACGACAAACTCCAAGTAAAAACAAACGCTGGAGGGCTTAACTCAAAAATTCTCGAATGCGCCCTCCACCGCTCAAATTCGGGGGGGGCGGCGCTCTAAGTCTCCATGCAACGCTGGAGGGCTTAACTCAAAAATTCACGAATGCGCCCTCCACCGCTCAAATTCGGGGGGGGCGGCGCTCTAAGTCTCCATGCAACGCTGGAGGGCTTAACTCAAAAATTCTCGAATGCGCCCTCCACCGCTCAAATTCGGGGGGGGCGGCGCTCTAAGTCTCCATGCAACGCTGGAGGGCTTAACTCAAAAATTCTCGAATGCGCCCTCCACCGCTCAAATTCGGGGGGGCGGCGCTCTAAGTCTCCATGCAACGCTGGAGGGCTTAACTCAAAAATTCACGAATGCGCCCTCCACCGCTCAAATTCGGGGGGCGGCGCTCTAAGTCTCCATGCAAAGCCTGGAGGGCTTAACTCAAAAATTCACGAATGTGCCCTCCACCGCTCAAATTCGGGGCGGCGCTCTAAGTCTCCATGCAACGCCGGAGGGCTTAACTCAAAAATTCTCGAATGCGCCCTCCACCGCTCAAATTCGGGGGCGGCGCTCTAAGTCTCCATGCAACGCCGGAGGGCTTAACTCAAAAATTCTCGAATGCGCCCTCCACCGCTCAAATTCGGGGCGGCGCTCTAAGTCTCCATGCAACGCCGGAGGGCTTAACTCAAAAATTCACGAATGCGCCCTCCACCGCTCAAATTCGGGGGGCGGCGCTCTAAGTCTCCATGCAAAGCTAGAGGGCTTAACTCAAAAATTCACGAATGTGCCCTCCACCGCTCAAATTCGGGGGGGGGGGGCGGCGCTCTAAGTCCACGCAACGCCGGGGAACTTAATGAGGAATTACCCCGAATGCGCCCGCCACCGCTTGAACCAAGGGGGGACGTGGCGTTTCACACAATGGTGGTGCGCTCGACAAGTTCATTCTAGAAAGCATTCGCGGATCCGGCATTTTCAAATCTCCGAATGCGAGGCAGGATCGAAAGCGATAACACAATCGCGCAGGAAAACAAACAGATAGTTAAACTATGAACGCATTCGGCTCCGGTGCCGCAAAATATGTTCAAGAAGTTCTAGGGTTCCCCGAACCCCGGCCACGCAGGGCCACAAACACGGCCACGCAGGGCCAAGCACGACAGAGTTAAGTTCTTACAAGGGATACATCAAGAGTTAGCCGCAGTTTCGGCTGCAGGAGACTGAGGAACAGGCATGCCAGCTTCGGTGGACGCCGCCGCGGAAGGGTTCGCGGCACCCGATTGATCGACTCGTGCGGCACTTTCGGGCGCACGGGCCATCTCCGGAGACCGAAGCGCGCGCCCGCCGCAGCCGCCTCGCGCTCGTCCCTACCCCGAATGTAGGCCACGACCCGGTCACGGATAATGGCCTCTTCCGCCTCATCCCCCTAAAAGAAAGAAGCACGAAAATGGTCATGTTAGTTAAAAGATTCCTAACCCAACCCATCAAAAGTGACAAGCGCCATTCGGCAGTTTTTACCTCCGCCACGCTTAGTGCCGCCGGAGCAAGCGAGATTGCGACCGCCACCGTTCCGAAGCCGGCGAAGAACTTCACGGCGGCCTCGTGTGCGTCCCCATCCGGGACCCAGAAGCGGTCCACGTCATCGGGAGCCGGAAGTGCGGCCGCATGTGGACAGCCCGCGTCCTTCAGCGCCTTGCACAGCGCACGGGCGGTTTCAAGGGCGGCCCAGCGGCGTCCGAGCTCCATTTGGCCCTCCAATGCGGCGAGCCCGGTCCGGAGGAACCTGGCAAAATCAAACACCGAGGTGTCCTCCCCGATAGCGGGCACCACCACCTCGTCGCCAACTCCGGCCACCAGACGCGCGAAGATGGCAGCGGCCTGGTTAAGTTCGTCGAGTTGCTGGCGACGGGCGGACCGCTGCAGTTGGTTTTGGGTGTTCCTTTCGGTCCTGGCGGTCTGGGCGTCCGCTTCGGCCTGCTCGCGCGCCGACTTCTCTCTGTTAAGCTTGATGCGCGCTTGCGCCAGCTCCTCCTTCAGCCTGCGCACCTCGGCCTCGCTTTCGGTGAGTTTAGACTCAACGAAAGCGACAGCGGCGCAATCCTGCTTGGCGAGCGCAGCACTTATAACAGATTGCTGCGTGAGAAAAAAGAGTGAGAATGTAAACAACCTGAAAAGGAAAAGACTCAGATCATTCAGGGTTGAAATCTTACAGAAATAGCGTGGAAGTTGATAGCCGAAAGGAGCTCCAGACGATCCACCTTGGCCAAATCCCTTTCGATGGTGGTGGCGCTAAAGGAGGTACTGCACGAGTCCGCGAAAGCGACACCCGCTGCGCCCGGAAGCACGCCGCTCGCGCGGCAGTCCACTCCCGCAATTAAGCGAGCGTCTAAAGCCGCCCCTAGAGCACGAGCAAGTTGGTAAGTCCTTTCACGGTCTGGGTTCGTGTCCTCGGGAGATGAGCACCCCGAATACACGCGCATGTGGTCACATTCGTCTGGGGCTCTCTCTAAGGAGAGCCTACCATGTCCAAATAGAGCACACGCCGCGGTTTCGGGGGTCATGCGACTGAGCTCGCGGTGGAATCGGGACTTACCAGGTCTCCTGGCCGGATTCGGGTCCAGGTCCGAAACGGACCGAGATGCTTCCGCGGATGCAGGCGGCGGCATCGGAGCAGGCGCCGCACCGGCCGCAGGTACACCCGTGGCCTTGGGACGTTTCGTCATCGCGAATGCGGCCCCAGAGGCGTCTGCTGGCCTCTTCAAGCTCACACCCAGGGAACTCAGCGTCGGGTGCGCTTTCAGAGGCAAGCGGCATGGGTCAGCAATTTTCTTGCGCGTTCCGGCCATCGAGCTAGAACCGCCGGTATCGTCCTGCAAAACATAAGGGCGAAAATGTCACATTAGTCCATGACGCCCGGGATGCCAAAGCCTACGCCCTAATGCGCAACGCGTATCCGGCTCTACCATTTCGGCATGCAAAGACTCTGGGACCCCCAGGAAGTCCAAGGAGAATTTAGAGCTGCTTTTCAGAGGTTTGGTCCACAATCGTCCGGCCATTTCGCGGCATACCTGAACATCGCGAGCCTCCGGTTCCGGGCGTTCCCGGCTTTGCCTTGCGCGCTTTCGCTTCTCGGCGGCAACGGTGCTGGCAGCCCGAATCGGTGCAGAAGGACCAGGGTGCTGTGCGGGGGCCGATATGGGCGCTCCCGATCCGGTCCCGCGCCTTGCGCCAGCTTCCGGCTCATTGACATCATCGCTGCTTTGGGCCTTGGGCGCTTTCGGAGCTGGGGGCGGCCTTTCTGAATACCGAATACCCATGCAGTCTAGAACGCGGTTCTTCCTAGGAGAATTTCCAAGTCAAAGCATTTTCTTCTTGTGCTCCCTTTCTCCATACGGCCCGCACAACCGGACAGCCTTCTTCTCCAGCGCAGCCAGGTACGCAGCGTCTGAGGCAAAGTGATCCGGGCGCTCGAGAAGATAATCCGGACCCCGATAGCCACCGATGTCCCGAATAGGCTCGAATTTCACAAGTTCGCATAAGGGCCACTCGTCGATAGCTATCATTTCTTCTGCCAAGTCATGGCTAGTTTGCCGGCTGGCGGTAAGAGAGTACGCTTCCGCGACCGCGTGATCTGCCGGTCCGAAAGCGTCGTGAGGCGGATGTTTCTCGCCGATCATCACGGTCATCAAAGACACCAACGGGTTAGCCCGGCGACGCCTTACTCTCTGGGCAGCGTCTATCTCCTCGTCCGAGGCAACCCGAATGTAAAACCAAAACTTGGTCCAATCTTCCCACTTCTCTTTGAAGGTGGGTACCAAGCAGTTCTGCTCTTGCCCCGGAGCCGGCACGAAATTGTAAGACCCATACTCGGCGCGAATATTGGGCCGCCCATCAACCTTCCCCACTTTCGAGTGGAAGTGGGTGCAATGAAGCTTCACGAAATGGGCAACACTTGGCTCGTGGCCCATCATCTTTGTGGCCATGGCGTATATACTGAGCCGGGCGATTGCATTCGGGGTGAGATGATGGATTTGCAGGCGGTATTTCTGCAGAACGGCCCCAAAGAACGGAGCCACGGGAAACCTCAACCCGGCGATGAAAAAGTCGCGGAACACAACAGCCTCATTCGGTCTTGGTTGCGGGGTGACCTCGTCCCCCGGAGCCCGACTCTTTTCGCGCTCAAATGCGCTCAGTAGGCCGCTGCGTTGATACGAGTCGAGTCGCTCCTCGTCAACCTTGGATCGGCATATGATGCCGGTGTGACCCTCGATTCTGACACGGCGGTTTCGGCGGATTGGGCCAGATTCGATGCCATCATCCCCATCTGGTCCGGCGGATGCTGCGCTCCTTTCTGCCCCATCGTATTCCGCAGATTCGGCGTATTCTTCACCCGCCACCCCAGCGCTCCCCTGGCCGCTAACAGCTTCTTCAGCGGACAAATCGACCACGGGCGCCGCTATCGCGGGCGCTACAGCGCGAATCGGTTCAACTATTTTGGGCTCCCCCAAACTGGCTCCAGAATCGCGTGACATGTTCTCTGATCCGGATTGGTTTAGCTGGGCTGCCAATTCGGCGCAAAAAGCGGAGAGCCCGGATGCGGATTCGTGGGCTGTTCTGGCCGAATCCCGGGACGAGGAGCTTTCGGACATATGCGATCGCTCCAAAAGGGTGCCCTGGCTTCCGAGCTATGAAGAAAAACGAAATCGTGTTCAATAGGGCCGACAGTGGCATCCGAATCTTACCTGGATCAGCCCAACCCAGCCCCGAAAGCGTAAACAACTCAAAAGAAACGAAAGTGCAAATGCCTTACCGAATGAGGAGGAAGATCCCGGATGCGGAGACCGAAAGTGACCCTCGAATGCGTGAGTGGCAGGCGCGCTGGAGCTAAGTGCCCGCCCCCTCACGCGCCTCTGCCTTTTATAGGCAGGGGGCGGCCGTGGGGGAGCCGACGCGTCGGTTCGCGCGAATCGAGGTAAAAAAAAAATTATTATTACATCTCCTCATCCTGGGGGCGGCGCTTGCACATTCGGCGCGGCCACATTCGGCATAGCGAGATATTGCCGGCCTTGCCCGGAAGGGACCGCCCTTTCGGGCAAGACCGGAGGGCTACTGTTGGGGGCAGGAGTGGAATTGGCCACCCCGTCCCCCCTAATCGTATGCACCTCATGTGTTTAATGTGCGCAGGTACGGGCGATAGCGCGGGACGGCGCGCTTCCGGCGCCAGCGCTAGGCGGAAATCCCGATAGCGCGGGAAGGCGCGCATCCGGCGCCCGTGCCAGGCGGAGGCCCCGATAGCGCGGGACGGCGCGCATCCGGCGCCAGCGCCAGGCGGGAACCCCGGTAGCGCGGGAAGGCGCGCATCCGGCGTCCGCGCCAGGCGGAAGCCCCGATAGCGCGGGACGGCGCGCATCCGGCGTCAGCGCCAGGCGGAAACCCCGATAGCGCGCCAAGGCGTGCATCCGGCGTCGCGCGGCCAGTGCGAAGGCCCCGAGAAGCGCGGGACGGCGCGCATCCGCGTCCACGCCCGGGCGGAAACCCCGATAAGCGAGAAGACGCGCATCCGGCGTCGGCGCCGGCGGAAACCCCGATAGCGCGGGAAGGCGCGCATTCGGCTTGAGACGGGACGCATTCGGCGGGGCCGGGGGGAAGGAGAGCCCGGATGCGTCCCGGTCGGTGGTTAACCGACAAAGGTGGGCCCTCGGTCCATTTACTTGTCTGCCCTGTGTCGGCTGCTCCTGTACGTTGAAATTAGGGTTGCCAGGGGCATTCTTGTACAAAATGCAACACGGCTTCCTATAAATAGACCCCTCTGGGGATGTTGTAGGGGGACTTCTGGACTCCGTGCATTTTAGCCGGAGCACAAGGAATATAAGGTTCGTGTTGTTTGTTTCGTTTTGTAGTTCTGTGTTTCCATTATCTCCTGTTTCGGTCCTTTAGGGGTGCAACCCCAAGGGGCAGAAACAACAATATTGCAAAGACTGCATTCAGATGTCCTGGCCACATTGGGTTATTTGAGTGGATAGTGATGACATTTGGATTGAAGAATGCTGGTGCAACTTATCAGAGAGCCATGAATTATATCTTTCATGAGTTGATCAGCAAAATTGTGGAAATTTACATTGATGATGTGGTAGTCAAATCTAGAAACCATGAAGGACATTTAGCCGATTTAAGGAAGACTTTGGAGTGCACAAGAAGACATGGTTTGAAGATGAATCCAAATAAATGTGCTTTTGGAGTCTCGGCTGGCGAGTTCTTGGGGTTCTTGATCCACAAAGGAGGGATAGAAGTTGGGAAAAAGAGCATGGAAGCAATAGACAAAGTTGTGCCCCCAACTAATCTTACAGAGTTGCAATCGTTGCTAGGCAAGATCAATTTCATGAGAAGATTCATATCCAATTTATCAGAAAGAGTATTGCCTTTCTCTCCATTATTGAAGCTCAAGAAGGATCAGAAATTTGTCTGGGGTGACATACAGCAAAGGGCTTTTGATGAGATCAAGCAATATATGAAGGCACCACCAGTGTTGGTACCTCCACAACTTGAGAAGCCTTTCAAGCTGTATGTGGTGGCCGATAGCCTAACAATAGGATCGGCCCTTATGCAAGAGTTTGATGGAAAAGAGAGGGTAATAGCTTACCTTAGCCGAAAACTGCTAGATCCTGAAACAAGGTATTCGGCTATAGAAAAACTCTGTTTGTGTGTTTATTACTCATGCACCAAATTTCAGCACTATTTGTTAAATGCCGAATGTGTGGTGATATCTAGTTTTGATGTAATTAAACACATGTTGTCAATGCCGATTTTAAATGGAAGAATCGGCAAATGGGTATTAGCATTGTCAGAGTTTAATTTAAAGTATGAATCGGCAAAAGCAGTGAAAGGACAGATAATTGCCGATTTTATTACTCAACATCGTGATTTATCTGTTGATATGGTGAACATTGCCCCATGGGCATTGTTTTTTGATGGATCATCATGTGACAAAGGTGGTGGTGCTGGTGTTCTCTTGATATCCCCACGAGGAAAGACATTTGAGTTTGCTTTTTCAATTGAATATCCTGTCACTAACAATCAAGCGAGTATGAGGCTTTGCTTAGAGGGCTTAATTTGTTAATAGAAGTGAAAATTTGTTGCTATCGAGATATTTGGTGATTTCGAATTGGTAATCAATCGGTTGACGGGGCAATATGAATGCAAAAATGATGTACTGTAAGGGTACCATGGACAGTGTAGGGAACTTCTGAAGAGCTTTTCAGTAGTTACTTTTCATCATATGCCCAGAGAGCACAATGGGGAAGCAAATAAATTAGCTCAAGTGGCCTCTGGATATCGAGAAAATCATGAAGTCTATGCAGCAGAAGAAGGTGCTTTCAATCAGATAAATGATGACTGGAGAAGTGACATTATCAGTTATCTGAAAGACCCATCTCAAAAAGTTTCCCGAAGGCTCAGGTATAAGGCCCTTAAATTCACGCTTCTTGATGATCAGTTGTACCACAAGTCTATAGATGGAGTGTTGCTCAAGTGCTTGAGTCAGGAAGAGGCTAAGAAGATTATGTTTGAAGTTCATGAAGGAGCTTGTGGTGCACATCAATCGGCCTACCGAATGAAGTGGATAATCAGGAGGACAGGGTACTTTTGGCCGACTATGTTGGAGGACTGCTTTGAATATTACAAAGGGTGTCGAGATTGTCAGATATTTGGTAATGTTCAAAGAGCACCTGCATCTGCTCTGAATCCAATAATCAAACCATGGCCGTTCAGAGGATGGGGTATAGATTTAATTGGACAGATCAATCCTCCATCTAGCAAAGGACACAAATTTGTGTTGCGGCAACAGATTATTTCACCTAGTGGGTTGAAGCTATCCCTTTGAAAAAGGTCACATCGAGAAAATATGATCGGTTTTGTCAAAGAGCATATAATTCATAGGTTTGGGATCCCACGAGACCATTACAAGCGATAAGGGGACTCGGTTCACTTCTTCGAGTTTTGTGACTTTGCCGAAAGCATGGGGATAAGGTTATATAATTCTTCTCCTTATTATGCACAAGCCAATGGCCAAGCGAGGCGTCAAATAAGATCATGATCAAGATTATCCGAAGAAGATCGATGAGAAGCCAAGGAGATGGCACTTGGTCCTTAATGAAGCATTGTGGGCTTACCGAATGACTTGCCATGGGTCCACACAAGCATCTCCATATGAGTTGGTTTATGGACATAATGCTATAATGCCTTGGGAGTTGCAATCAGGATCAAGGAGAGTTGAGTTACAAAAGGACCTGATAGAAAAAGATTATAAGGATTTGATGATGGATGAATTGGAAGATTTGCATTTGATTCGTCATAAAGCTTTAGAGAACATCGAGAAGAATAAAATGCGCATTGCCAAATACTACAACAAGAAAGTTAAAGTTAAGCAATTTGCAGAAGGAGAATTGGTTTGGAAAACGATATTGCCAATTGGCACAAAAGACAAGACATTTGGCAAATGGTCACCAAATTGGGAAGGACCTTTTCGGGTTGTCAGTTGTGCACCTGGTAATGCGTATATATTGAAAATGCTGTTTGGAGAAGAACTTACTAGAGCCATCAACGGTAGATACCTTAAGAAGTTTTATCCAAGTATTGAAGTTGGATCTTAGTTGTGACTATGACGTAGACGAGGTATAGCCGATTGAATAAAAATCGCCTTCAGAACAAAGGAAAGAAGTTGGAGAAGAATAGCCGATATTATTGTATCCCCTCTAGTGCAAAAATAGCCGATATCGTGTGTATCGTCTTCAGAACAAAAATAGCCGATACAATTGTATCGCCTTTAGCCAATTTTTGAAGGTAAATAAACAGTTTGATCCTATCTCTCAGCCAGTAGGTTCATCGGGGAAAGATAAAGCGAATTGAAGTGCTACACTACAAACTGTCAAGTCATGGAACAGTGCCAAGATCTAATCGGCTGAGGTGACGTCATGCGTTCGGGAACAATTTCATTCGGGAAAAGTGTTGCAGTCGAAATGCCAGCTAAGGGGCAAGAAAATTCGCAAGAACGAACGTGATTGCCAGAACGCCATTGCAGCAAAGACAGACAAGGTCAAGGAGACGGCCAACATTCTTCATTTAAAAGTTTTTATTTACAACCCGCGCCAATTCTAATACAAGCTACTCCTCTTCCTCGGTGAAGAGCTTGTTGAGGACGGACTCCGGGTTGGTGGCATTGGCCATGGCGTCGGCGTGGTCATCGTACGACGCCAGGAGGCCTCGATGCCGTCGACCTCATGGGGAAGCCCGCCCCGGAAGCCAGTCGGCATCGGAGCGTAGTCGTCCCCGGTCCAGGACGACATCCCCGCCAGGCCGAGCGCGGTGCCGAGGCGCACGCCATGAAGGGCAACCTGGTTGATCTGACCAGGCACCGCCTCGAGGCGATCTGCCACGTTCGCCTCCTGGGCGTTCACGTGGTTGGCCGCCGCCGTCACCGCCAACCTCAGGCGGTCCAGCTCCGCGTTGAGGTCTACAAAGGAAAAACAAGATAGACCAGTGAGCAAACAAATTGGGAAGAACGAGAATCGAAAGCAATGTTGGTAGAAACAAGTACTGGTGATGGTCTCCGTCATCTGCCGGCAAGTATCCTCCATTCCAGCTGAGCAATCCTGAACTTCTTGGTTTCTTCACCAAGAAGCTCCATCGCCTCGTCCCTCTCGCGGTGGTATGCGGCGGCGTCGTAGCGGGTGTACGCCGGGATCTCCTCGTCGTTCCTGTCCCATATAGGACAGTACGAGGAAGAGGACCCCGAAGCCGAGGCAGAAGCCGACGCCAGAGCAGGAGCTGGAGCCGGGGCTGGAGCCGAAGCCGGCGCGGGGGCAGGTGCGTCGAACGCCACGGCCGGCGCCAGGAAACGCCATTGACCGGTGCTGATCCTCGCCGTCCTGCAAACAGGGTGCAATCAAGATCGGCTAAATAAGAAGGAACCGCGAACAAGATGGAGAAGTTGTCTCCTTACTACAGACGACGGCCGCCGCGGTTGCTTCCCTCCGCCACGTCCGCGGGGGCGGGAGCGGAGGCGGAAGCCGAGGCCGGAGCACGAGCCAGGGCGGCGTGCCTCCGGAAGTTGGTGACATAGTCGCCGGTGTTCCCGACGGCCCTAAAACAGATCAAGAAGATAAATAACCGCAAGGGGGCAGAGACTCAGATCGGGTAAAAACTACCAAACAGTACAACTCGAAAGGTTGAAGATCTCACCGCCGGCGCCGGTTGCTGCTTCCCTCCGCCTCGTCCTGAGCAGGACGCTTGCTGCGATCGCCGCCGCTCGCCATTGGTGGTGGTGGGGTTTTTTGGGGCTTGAAGGCGGAGAGGAAGTGGAAGAGATTAGGGATGATAGCAACTGCTTATGCTTGATGTGATGATGGTGGGAGCCGACTGGTCCTATTTATGAACGTGGGAGCCGTGGTGAGACTGCGGGAAAGCCAAGCGACAAGATAGGGTTTCCACACCTATGGGCCGATATTGAGTTGGGCCGAGCCCATCACTACTGGCGATTCAATTGCCATACACTCGGTCGGCTAAATAGCTAATGAGGGCTATTCGGCTAAAGCAAACACTTGGAGCCTACAGCGGTTATGTTCGGCTGATTTGCACAGGTGTAAGTATAGTCACACTCAGGGACAGCCGAATGATAACAGAAGCAGAGAAGAAAGAGAAAAAACAAAATATTAAATCAAAAGGAAATAAATTTTTGCCGAGTGTAATGCATTCAGAGCATAATGTTTACAAATTTCATCCTACAGATTGAAGGTTTTACACATTCAGATAAGAACTGATGATATTCAGGGCATCAGTCTTGATTCTATTAACCTCATCAAGGGCTCTTTTATCTTCAACTTCGAGTTTTGGATCTCTTTGCGATCGCTCTTGATTTGCTTGGTCTCTTTGACAAGGGAGCTTATCTTGGTCTTAGCCGAGTCAAGAGGTGGCGAGTAGCAAGTTTGGCTTCATGAGATTGAATGTTGGCGTCCAATTGAGCCAACTGGGCTGCCGGCCCGATCCTCTCATCTCTCATACTCGCAACTCCGGCTTCAAGGTATCCCAAGAATGTTTGGTCGACTTAAATTCGAGTAGAGCTCCTTAACCTCTTTGTTCTCTCGGTTGCCTTGTCGGTCTCCAAGATAGCCTTGTCGATGTATTCTTATATGCTTTCTTGACAACGGCAAAATGGTCATCAAGATGAGACAAGGCGTTTATGGCATCCTTGAGATCGAAGGGAGCTCTTGGCCAAGTGGCTCGCTATTTCCCTTATTTTGTCGATTCCCGAGTCGGGTCAACAATATCCCTCTCCAAGAATAAAATTATGGCCTTCAGTTTAACCTGACTCTCTGATGATAATTGCCGATTGGAGGAGACTTCATCATCATCGGCAAACTCTTCGGCAATGAGAGAAAAGGTGGCCTGTTGAAGAGCAGTACCCTGATGACAGAAGAAAATTTATTAGCCGAATGACTCAATTCAAATAAGGAATGACTGAGAAAGATTAAGATGATACCTCTTCGGCAAAAGCCTGATCAATAGCCTCCGAGTAGCATCAAGACTTTGAGTAACCGACACGATTCTTTGTTTCATGGATAGCGAGTGTCATGACTCGTTGATATATCTCGGAATTGCCGAAGGTGTTGAATCCGGTACATCTTGAAGAAGAATTTTTTCTGTTGCTTCTCCTGATTGATGAAGAGGAATGTCTGTTTCCGTTTCTATTTGTTCATCAACTTGATGAGAAGGAATTTCTTCTGCTGCTTCTCCTTGTTCACCTGCTTGGTCATCTGCCTGATGCATACCGCTGGTAGGCTTGTTGGCGTTTGCTTGACCAGTAGAGGTTCCAGGAGAGTTTTCCAAGATCACTACCCTGTTAGGACTTTGAGGGTTGGCCTGTACCTATTGAAAGAAAGTGATAAGTGCAAATACATTTGCAGATGAAAAATAAGGGGTCAAAAGCATTCATACCTGAGGGAGTGGCTTAGCTTTCTTTGATCTTGTTTTCTTGGGAATTGCAGTATCCTTGATAGGGGAAGAAGGAGTTTTTCTTTTAAGGTCCTTCAGGAGCACTGTATCATCAGCAGGTGTTTTGTTGAACACTGTTAAACTTGGAGCATCATGCCCCAGAGCAGCATTAGGGCCAGGTTGCCAGTATTGAACCTCTGGAGGACTTGGAGGAGCATTGTCCTGTTCAAAAAGATGTTTAGAAAACAGAGCAGAGACATAAAGTAAAAGGTGGCCATAAGCGTGTACCTCATCATCAGAAGAGAATGAGGGCATTAAAACTTGGCATAAAGGATGGACTTGTGCTCTGAAAATGTGAGAATGCCATTCTTGCCACCAGAGAGTGAATGAGGGATGGGCAGCTTCAATTATCACCAAAGGATTAGGTTCAAATACCGGAAGCTTACATCCAAGATTGAAGACTTTGTTGGCCTCAGTTATATTCAGCAATGACTCCCGGGTCGATGATGCTTGAAAAATATGGCACGGGGGCGTTGACCAAGTCCAAGCTGCTGGCGACCATGTTTGGGTTGTAAAATTCATAAGTTGAATTTATCAACCGACCATGATGAAATTCCGCCGGGCGAGCACGGGGCCTGATGAAAGAATTAAAAATGTCCCTGGAATCATCATCTATGCAGCCCAGCTCATAGCTAAATCTACAGGGGAGAGTTAAATTTTCATTCTCTCTGTAGGGAAACCAGATTACGTGGTTGAATCCCTTGTAGAAGATCTTAAAAAGGTGGCCAAGGTCTAGACCAATGACAATGGAAGATGCAGCTTCTCCATATGTCTGACAAGATTTATATCTGGGATCTTCACCTTCAGCATAGTTGATTGAGGGAAAATTCAGGTTGTGGAGATCAACTGAAACTATCTGGTGCATATATAATTGCAACCACATCTGAACAAGCCACCATGGACCATTGACACAGGAGATTTCACCCTGACCATGCATTTGAACAGTGATCTGATGCATCATGTGGTAGACTGCTCCCAAGAGATACTTGCCCAAAGAGATCAATTTACCTGCAGCTAATTCTTCAGCCATCACTATATGATTCAAAGTGGGTTCATTGGATTTGCCACAGAAGATGAATCTGCACAACCACATGTCATGAAAGCCCTATACTCTTTATCAGACACAGTGCTAGTAGAAGCATAAGTCTGAATATACTTGGCCCAACCTTCTCCTGATTTGACCGACCTCTGTGCACTGGTGCCTTTAAATTTAAATGGGTATGTTGGCTTGGTGATGTTTAAACCAGTCATCATGAAGATGTCTGACAGGGTGATCAACATTGGACCATGACCAAAGATGAAAGCGTTGATAGCATCAGACCAGAAGTGGGAAGCAGCTATCAGGAGGGAGTCATTTCTCGGCATATCAGCTAAAGAGAGCTCCAAGCAGTGTTGAATATCTTGTGATTCCCAGAAATCGCTGTTCCTAGACTACATCCTACGGTACCAATCACGCCATCCTGTGATTGAAGGAAGGGGCTAGGTTTTGAAAGTGTTCGGCCATCTATTTGAGGGGGCAATCCAAGATTTGAATGGGATCCTCAAAGTTTCCTTTTCAATAAAATCCCTCGGATTAGGGTCTCCCATCGGATCAAGGAAAAATGACCCGGGATGAGCAAGATTGGAAATCAAAATCTCGTTCTTCATTTCCTTTATAAAAGTAAAGCGGATGAATCAAGAACACATCTAGAAAATGATTCAAGAAAATTGCCGAATAGGTAAAAGCAAGTAGGGTTACCTCTAGAAGCTCCTCTTGAGTTCCTGTTGCCATGATGGAGCTGGTTGAAGTCTCCGTCGCCATTGAAGACAGCAGCAAGCACGGATCTCAAGTGGCGACTGCGGGCGTCGGCGGTGCTGACCTAGGCGAAAGGCGCTGACAGTCAATTTCGAAATAAAACCCTTTATCTCAAGATTGAGGGGGCATGTGTTAATACCAGAATTTGGTCAGGGATATGACAGGTGGGCCTACGAGCAGCAGAGAGAATGATTCGGCAAATGCATATGCGGTCGGCTAATTCCCATATGTTCGGCAAATGATCAAGCGGTCGGTAATGGCTTCGTTT
Organism: Themeda triandra; assembly: GCA_018135685.1. Taxonomy (NCBI): domain Eukaryota; kingdom Viridiplantae; phylum Streptophyta; class Magnoliopsida; order Poales; family Poaceae; genus Themeda; species Themeda triandra. The sequence goes on from JAENPR010000038.1 coordinate 1,829,035, forward strand.
GAAGACGAAAGAAGGAAAGAGGAAGCTGACCAGAAAGGGAAGGAGTCGTGATAGTCAAGGACTCCAATTATGGTTAGAGTTAACGTATTTGTATCTTTCCAATTTTGTTTAAAATAGTTCGTAAGTGCTTAGAACACATGTTCTGTCCAGGGTATAAATATAAACCCTCGACCATTGTAATAAGGGTTCACAACCAATTCAATACAACCGGCTATGTGCCACCCTTCGAGTCCTTTAGTCGTGTCGTCGAGTTCTTCGAGAGGGCCAATCGATCCGTCGACCTCTGTAAGTCCCGGCAACCTTGCTATCATGTCTAGTATCGTGCGGCGGATTTAGATTATGATGCAAGTAGTCTCATCCGTTTTGCTCAGTATCGTGCGGCGGATTTAAGCTTAATGATGGGAAGTTTTTGCTTGTGCCTTGTATCGTGCGGCGGATTAAGACATGAGTAAAGATAGTTATCGGCTCTCTTAGATTTGGCAAGATCTAATAGATTCATTAAGTTATCACGTGTTGCATGTTTTATTTAATGTTTATTTATTTGCAACACTATTTTGCCCAATCTAGATTGATGCTCTTTTCGGCTTTTTGGTCATAATCTCATGTTTATTCGATATCAAGTAGATCAATTTCATATAGCCGAATTAGATCGATCTAGATTGTCATGTATTGTGGGTTCATTCACGTTAGATGTAGATAAGCCTTGACAGGACTGGGTACCGTGCGGCAGATGCAGGTCTTTGTGTTACTCTAGAGCTAGTCATCCGGTGGACTAGAGATCGGTTTAATCTGATAGGTTCCTTTTACATGTTACTTGTTTGTTCCTTCTCCATGGACCCCGATTCGGCAATCTTGCCGATACGGTTATGCTTATACATGTAGCGAGTATTTATAGATCTGTTAGGTAATTACGTGCTTTTAGCTCTTTACCGTTAGATTGTATCATGCGGTGGATTGATCTCGCAAGAAGGGGTGGTGTAAATTCATAGCGAGTGGTATCATGCGGTGGATTAGCTTGCTTGGGTTTATGCTCGACGGGTTTATGAAGGCTAGACGTGCGGCAGACTAGTTGGAGTAGCCTATGCATGTGTTGTTTAGTAGATTTATATTTATAAGTTACTTATCCTTAATTATTAGTGCTTGATGATGCTTTAAACCCGAGATGTAGTTTGATATGCTTTGATGATTTAATCTTGTCCAAACATGTCTTCGTTTACACACATTCGGCGGTTCGGCTTTATTCATGTCGGTCATATCATATTAGCCAAATGAATTGCAAACTTGTTGGCGAGATAGCTTCTATAGCTATGTGTTGTCGTAAGTGGCTTCGGGGCCGTAAAGATGGAACCTGCCGGTCTCACCCAAGACGTTCCAGTTATGATCTTATCATTTTATCCCTTGTCGACTTTCAGGTCAAATCGACTGGCACGCTTCCGGATTCAGACGCCCGGGCACCCGATTGAAGCTAGGCTTTCCGGCTTGCTGTGTGTGAGACACAGTGCGCCACATTTTGTGTCAACACCCGATCCGAAGTTCAAAGTTCTTCTTCTCAAGATTGATGGCTGGCCCAGGGGGCACATTAGCAACAGCGGGGACGGAGAACTTGCAGAGTGACTTCTGGGCCATCTCGTTAAGTTGAGTTGGTGCGGAGGCGACTGGTTCGTGTGTCAGTGGAGTGGCAGAAGAAGGCGAAGTACGGGACTTCTTCTTCCTTAGGAGTGCCTCCGAATTTGGATTGTAATTTTCTGGCAGGGAGAAACCAGTCATACACTATCCTGTTTTCACCCACAACAGGAGAAAACATACAAGTTAGCCTGCATAGACAAGGGTTATTTCTCCTGAAGTTATAGACATATCCATGTTATGCTAGATTCAATTTCCAATGCCTTCCCCAGCAACAGCGCTAGAAATGCTTGGTGGCATTTCTTAGCCGTCCACTAAAGGTAGACGGATGGTCTACCTCTAGCAACTACGCTAGGAAACACCATGATAGATCTCCACCTTTTAGAGATAATATCCGCAAGCGCACGGATCTATCAGTGTAGCATTTCACCCGGAAGTATTATCAGGGTATCGTATTTACAATTTCCCAAAGGAAGGCATGGAGTGATTGGAGTGCCCTAGCATGGATATATGTGTCTATAACTTCGTTCATAGAAATAGACCAACTTGCCATACAGGGGTAAAATAATATCGGAGTTGAGCTAGTGGACACACACATGGAACAACCTCAAGGATAAAGGAAAATAATGAACAGAAAATAATGAATAAAAGAATAACCTAAGTAGAGCAGGATCACCCTATAGATGTGAATAGAGCAGCTAAAGTCACATGTTGTACAAGTCAGAAATAAGTCTAGGTCCGGAGTAAAAGGGAGACCCCAGCAGCTGGTCTGCCAGCTGAGTGAAGCATTTACGAACTCCTACACAACATACGAACGTGGAGATACGAGGGATGGACAGGGCTGTCACCACCTGCCGCCTACCCCTCAACCATGGCATGCCGTCATATCTGTAGGTTCCCTCGTATCCGGACACCATGCCCGCATACTAAGGAGCTAATCGTCCCCCGCGGACTCCCACCCTACGGATGGCCAAGCTAGGACAAGAGCAAACCCAAAAGTACTACAAACCTCTACTCCATTCCTATCATCATTCCTACTCTTGCAAGGCATATGAACGATGAAGAACGATGATGAACATGATGAACTATTCTCATAAGAACTATAGTCTAGTTCATACTCATCGAATAGATCATGAACAAAACTATACTCTAGCTCTAGCACAATACTATAGAAATGAAAGAGGAACTTGAACAAGGAAGAACTCATAGTAGAGATATATTACCAAAGAAGATCTTCTTCTTAGGAGACAAGCCCTCCTAAGTAGCTTGCACTTTCTTGCTCAAGGAAGACACCTCCCCCGACCGACTTTGGTTGGTCGATTTCTTGGTGGGCCTGGATCGCCATGTCGAGGTGGGTTTGGCCCATACTGACCTGAGGTGGCTTTCTCCTTCTTGTGATGGGTTTTACGCTTTCCTGGAAGGCGCCTTTTCCTCTGAAAATTCCCTGTACTTGTATATTTTCCTGCGAAGTGTCACAACATCTAGTACTTGTGGAATTGGGTCAGTAGCAAAGGTATATGTGTATAAAAATATATAATTCACCCCTTTTGGTCAATAGTTGGTGGTAAAGATTCATCGATAAGAACCGCCAACAAGGATGACCTCTCCTCTCTAGGGGATTAGGTCTAGCTTCTCCAATGTAATAGATTAGTATCTTGGGAAAGAGGGTCGAGTTGGGATCTTGCTCAAGGTCTCGGACCTAGTCATGGAGGCTTGGTAAAGCCTTGTATCTTCACTTCAACATTCTGTAAGACTTATACTTATTCTCTTACTTACATGGCTATGCTTACTTTGAACATATCTTGCTAGTGAGTTTATCATTCCTTTTGTGTGCTAGTTCATAGTGCGCTTAGTCTATGATTTACCGGTTGGGCTAAGTAGCCGTGCCTCATGTAAGCGTGGTGCTTACACGATGCTCTGCCTATGAGTACGCCCTGTTCCCTAGTTGTATGGTAGTTATGGGAGGTGACAGCCCCGTCCATATCTGTCAAGTAGGTTCTTAAATTGTAGGACTGTAGTCACATCAGTAGAGGTATCCTTTGTGGTGCTCTCTCCTGTCTAGTGGCGTCCCAAAGTGCACAAGAGTGTGGTAAGTCTTAGCATAGTTAGGTATATCTTTGACCATGTGATAAGAATATCATAGGAATCGACCTCACCCTTGACCTCCCAAGTTAACTAGTTGTATATCTTTAGAGACCTATCCCATGTGTGTCATATTGCATAAATCCTATCATTTCATGTATCATTTATCCCCTGCTATAGTTAGTTGGTTGACTAAGTTAGTAGATACATGATGGTGAGTTATTAGATTCTTTAACCCTTACTTCCCTATGGTAAAATATAAATAACGATACCTGGTTTACTCCCGGTAAAATGCTACAATGGTATATTTTGTGCGCTTGCGGAATCCTTCTTATTTTAGTTGCACTTAATTTATAGCAACACGCATTTTTGGCGCCATTGCCGGGGAAGCAATTTGGCGTAAAGATTTTGATTATGATCTTGATGTCTGCTAATTTAGTATATCACTAGCTTTAGTATGATTACCCCTTGTTGTGTTGAGTTATGGAATAAACAAGACAAAGGATGTCATTTCGACCTTTCGACAAGTTTCCATAAGACAATAAAGAGCCCAGGGTCCCTCAACATTCAACATTGATCAACACTAGAACCCTGCTAACTCACAAGTTTGCGTATACATATATATTTTTCTAACCATGTGTAGATTAGAGAAAAGGTCGTCGTCACAAGAATTCAAATCACATCTCAAGTGACGCACATAGATGCTACACCACTCACAAATTTCATCATGCGAGTCATGGTAATATGATCAAATAAGTTGCGATAGTCTTGCTCATGGACTTTAAAATTGAAGAGTAGTTATCTTTTAAATCAATGCATCTCACTACATGTTTAATTTTAACAATTCATGCATTCACTCCATTTAGTTTATTTATATTTTCTCATCCATTGTATGTTTAGTTCCTTGCATGCATTTATGTCGCTTGCATCTATATATTTATATAAAAAAATCCTCACCATGATCATACTCTTTCATCTCCACTTGAGTAAATCTCTATAGTGCTATCATGCTTCCCTTGTTTGCTATAGTATGTTTTGGTATGGAAGTACTTCTTAAGGGTATTTTCAAAGGCTTTTTTAAATTAAGCATGGTGCTTAGGTTAAATTGTCTTCCTTAACCCAATTAAGACATGGAGTCTAGTTTGGTTATTGAGCTAAAAATGTGCTTTAGCAGATACTGGTTATTTTGTTGGACTAACCCCTGCAGCAAACTCTCAAATCCAATTGGGTAAGTCAAGAGATAAACTCACTTCGAAGATGAAGCAAGGCATATGATGAACTCCAACAACTTCACACAAAAGACACAACCCATTCATCGTCCAAGGAAGAATTGTAAGTATCAAATATCATTTACATTGTCTTTTGTGCAAGTTTCCTTTGCCTTGAACCATGTTAAAGTGCCAAAAAAGTTGTTAGAAAACATGATAAATAAATCCTATGCTAAAGTAACTCAAAAACCATCTCTTTGTTAGCATAGATGAAATTCAAATAGATTGTGGATAATAGCCCATAGTTTGAAACTGTTGTAATCCCTCGGGTATGAGTCCACTAACATTTTGTAGGAAAGAATTTATGGTGTGCCTGTTCATGGTTTGTCATGAACCTGCCAAATCACCACTTCAGTGATGGAACAAAGAAGGAGACAAGAGTTCCACAAGAAAGATCTACAACAATAGCACTGACCCAAAGGAAGTGGATGAACAAGGTGGCAAGCTATGAGCAACCTTAAAGACATCATAGCATTGAGCCCAAAACTCGAGCTAGGATGCTAATGAGGAGCAGGGCGCAACTCACCTCATTATAGCCAATCAAAGACCTGCTCTCATTGTTCTTGAAGACACCATCTTGCATGTCGGCAGCAAGGACAAGAATGGCATGATAAGCATGCATCCTTGTGTCAACCAATCATCATCAAGGGTTGAGTACCAACCAAGCCCATGAAGACCATGAACAACTACATTTGCAAGATGATGTCCTTAAGCCATTGGAGATGAAGCTTGCATACAAATATTAATGAAGCCCCTTCCTTGATCATCAAGATAGATGGCGTGTCATTAACTGTAACTCTTCGCCATGCCACTAGAAGACAAAGACCATCAAGGGATAACCCGAATCTATATCTCCAATGAACATCAATTCGTCAACCAAGACTCAGCAAAAATCAAGAATGGTTGACGAAAGAAGATCATGCAAATGTCCGTATCCTTATATCATGGATTGGACAGTCCAAAGAAGACCAGATTTCAAAGGAGAGATCTTTGCTCAAACAACCTATAATCAAGATCCATCTCCGACAGATGAAGATTTAAGAACAAAGGATGAACAATGTCTAAGAACATGGAGCTACAACACACTTCGAGGGATGATTCAACACTCACACTTGGCTTTAAGTGACGAGCGACAGCAAGGCTCAAGCTTGGGGGAGGAAGGCCACTGACTCCTCTAATGATGATCCAGCAATGCTCTTCCTTTTCTTAATCCCCCGCCGCTCTGACACGCTGGTTTGCAATCCCTCCACTCACAATTACTTTCTCTCTATAAGTTTTAATGATTCTATAGATGTCATTTGTGCAAATCAAACTTAAAACAAAGTAAAATCAATCCTTAAGAGAAGAAGTAATGGTGAGTAAATGTTCTATGCTATCTACAATGTTCAAACAATGTTTCTGTACCTTAGAATATGACCTTTGGCTCTATGACAACTCTACCCTTGTTATTATTTGTACATTCCTTCGGGTATGTGTTGTCCACTAATCCTCTACAGAGAAGCAATGAGTGGAGCACAAGATCCAAGCATAAGAAAAAAAAGAGGAAGAAAAAAGGAGTACAATGTTACAAGACAAAATGCTCATGAACAAGTCAAGGAGAGAGGCCAATCGAGCAGAACAATCAAAAGAAGACTCCTGACAAGAAGAACAAGATCAAGAATAAGAAGACCAAGAAGATAGAGATAGTGAGGATGGTCACTGCAGTCCATAGGAAGCATGACCACCTGCTCTCAAGTCCCCACGTCTGATCAAGAAGGACGACCCAGGTGTCCCAACCATTCAAATGTTCCATCAATAGAAGCTCCTTCAATAAAGCTGTCTGTGACACCGGATCAGGCATCAACATAATGGCCAAGGTAACCTATGAATATCTATATGGTATTATGCCCTTAGAACCTACCTATGTGTAGCTGTAGATGGCAGACCAAACATTCTGCTTCGTCAAAGGACTGGTGAAGGATGTCCCCATCCAGATCGATAACCACTATGTCCCCATAGACTTCCTAGTCATCGACATGGGAGACGACTACAATCCACCTATCATTCTAGGAAGACCATTCCTGAACACCACCAAGGCCATCATCTACATTGGAATAGGAGAGATCCACCTTCATTTCCCCTCTGAGAAGGTACACCGCTTTTTCAACAACAATTATATAATCGATGAGGAACCCAAGAAGAACAGAACAAGGAGAAGGCAGCGTACCCATCGCCAGAACAAGAAGAACATCACTACAGATGGATGGACTGACTATGAAGGAGAAGTGTCAAGATATGAAGATCGGTACCCAAAAGAAGAGAATATTGTAGAAGAAGAGGTACCACTAGTAGAAGAAGAGATAGTAATCCCAGAAGCTTCCTCCTCCAGGTCACCCCCACCAACAAAGAGACTTAAAATCACCGAACACCGTGCCAAGAGGTAACTTGGTATTTATCAGCATTTCCCATTTCAGTATTGCATAAGTTTTTCCTTTAGCATATTTACTTTTTACATAATCAATTTTTGTTGCATATTTACTTTGCTACATTTGCATTAGAAAAGAAAATAATTTTATCTTGCATTGCATCTAGAAATTACTAAGCCCCATGTGAATAGTTTTGTGGTGCAAATGCCCAAAAAGATATCCTTTGTGGTGGCACAAAAATAAGTTTTCATCTTAGGTACATTTTCCTATCTCGCATATCATAAAATATAAAAGTACAAAAATATTAAAGATCTATTAAAAATATATTTATGTTAAAGGAGGTTCTAGACATCCAAGGCTTAGAGGTTTATCACTAACGCTTAATTAGTTCCACAAGCTTTGTTGTCTATTTGAGCTTTATAGAACTTTAAGGATCAAGAAGAGCTATCAGGCAAAGAACGTCCTGTCCCCTGTCAGAATGCTGCCCTCAACAGTCGAGCGCTGTCTTCAACAGCAACTATTAACGACACTCCAAGAGGATCAGAACGCCTTCACTGCCAGTCAACAACATCGACATAATACGTCAACATCCAGCTTGGGGGAGAGCATCCCCCGTACCAAGCTAAGTGATCCTAACTTATCTATTTATCTATCTTATAGTTTTCTTTGTTAAAACAACTAAAAAAGATGCATAACCTTAAAAACCAAAGAAAGATTTCCTTATTTATCTTTTTCTATTCTTTTTGGAGAGCTCTTTTGATCTGTCTTTAAAATGATCCCTGGAATAAACTCTATATGGAGATGATGAATAGTTGCCCTACCGTAATTCCTCTCAAGCACCTAGTTTTCAACCTTGCACTCTCTAAGTTTTAGACACAACTGTTTAGATTTGAGATTTGCTCTGAACCTAAAACTTGTGGGTAGTGAATACTTGATCTAAGTCTAGGTAGTTGTTGGATACGATATGGGAAAGTTTTGAGCTGCTGTCCATCTTGTTCCTAGAGATACTAGAGTTCTAGAGAATTTATTTGTGAAAATCTTAAACTTCTGCATGATGAGTTCCTTTATGACGAGAGTTTAAATTCCTACCACGGACATATATTCATGCTTACTAGATTAGGAAAACCAGCTTCATATATATATATCGTTCTGTAGGCATTGAGTGTGGTTATGCTGTGTTGACCCTTAGGAATTAGTCATGCAATTAAAGTCAATACTATGTGCTCTCCATCCATTGATCTATGCTACTTCTGCCCTCAGAAGCATGCACCCATTCATAATGCTACATTCACCATGTGCTACTTCTGTTCCTAGAAGTACCACCCACATATATAGATCTACATCCACTACATCATGTGTTGTTTCTACCCTGGAGACACGCACCCATGCTACTCCTACCCTGGGAGTACGTATCCATCCATCCACATAAGTATACTGTTGGCGTTTCTTAACATCATCACCAGGATTGCAAAGTCCTTGGCAATGTCACCAAGAAATACCTACTGGTATTCTGTAGCATTTACAGAACAAGTCCGCAAGCGCACGGAAATACCGTTGTAGCATTTCACCCGGAAGTATTCAGGGTATCGTAATTTATATTTTTCCAAAGGAAGGCATGGTATAAAAGAGTCTAGAAGAGACATGGATGAGATAACATGATCGTATAATAGACCAACATCCATAACAGGGGTAAAATAAGATGGATAATTTGGATAACTGACACACACACTCAAGCCAATCCCAAGGATAAAGTTAAAAGAAAGAATAAAGAAAACCTAAACCGGTGCAGGCATAGCTATGTTATGATAGCAGAGATCATACAAATACATGTCTGTTATATAGGGTCAGAGGTTCTACGTTAAGTTAGTCTGGTCGCTGCTGACTCACTTCGGGCACCGGCTTATACCTGGTCTGCCAGGTACCTCCGGCTTACAACTCTACGTCGAACCCGAACGTGGGGAATACAAGGGACGGACAGGGCTGTCACCACCTGCCGCCTACCCCTCAACCGTGGGGAACGAGGCAAACGACGGTAGCCTCAAGCCTAGACACCATGTCCAAGCTATCAGCTACTACTCTAGCATTGATCAAGGGTTGCCTGACTAAGAGGGCCCTTCTACTAGGGTAACCACTACAAGGGCGTACGACGATCCCGCAAACCAACATTGACCAAGACTAAACTAAGATAGAACTCATCACCTCAACTTAGCTCAATGTCTAAACATGTAAGTATGAAAGATATTGCATAAAGTCCTATGTGCACAAGAACTTAGCTCTAGTTCATAAGCATAGCTATATAGATAAAATAAGAACAAGAACAAAATGAAGACTAGGATGAAGATTATTCATACAAAAGATCACCAAGTTGCTCAAGCTCTACATTGAGCTCCACCTTGCTCCACTACTAAAACTACTAAAAGGAAAAAGATACAAGTGGAGGGAGAGAGAGAGGCTCCATGTGTGGTGTGTCCAATGAGAAGGAGGGAACCATCTATTTATAGAGGAGGGGGAGAGAATGTGCCATGGAATATTCCTTGATCCCCTCATTATTCCAACACCGATGTCAAGGTACAATGAACCTGGACTTTTCCACCTCCGAGCCGACGTCCTGTGCACTTAAGGAACCGCATCGGCAAAGCTGGGCTCGGGGGCCACCTGGCAGGGGCTATCGGCCCCCCTGGGGGCGGTCGGCCCCCTCTGGCGCTCGCTGCCGACAGGCTTCGGTCGGTGGGTTGCTTGTTGGGCCTGGATTACTGTGTCAATGTGGATTTGGCCCAACTCGACCCCGAATTGGTTGTTCCTTCATTTGGGCACTTTTACGCTTTCCTGGAAGGCGTCTTTTCGCTATAAATTCCTTGTACTTGGTGTACATTTCTGCAGAGTGTCACAACTTCCAGTACATGTGGAATTGGGTCAATAGTAAAAGTATATGTGCATAAGAATATATAATTCACCCCTTTTGATCAATAGTTGGCGGTATAAATTTGTCGATAAGAACCGCCAACAAAATCCCCCAAGCTTACCCTTTGCTCGTCCCGAGCAAAGTCTGGGCTTTAGGTTGTTGATCAGGAGTTGCTACAATGCCAATCATATCTCAAGTGTACCGAATTTATAATAAAGTGTTCTACTGCAATTTGAATAAATCGGCATGTTTATCCACCCTACTATTATCTTGAAACAAATGGGGCTTCTTAGCCATTTTGAGTCTTAGGTGATTCCAAGATAGAATAGATTCATAAACATTTGCTTGTCATTCGTCCCAAGGTCAACCAACATTCCGGAGGTTTTGGAAATTTTTGAAAAGAAAGTAAGCTCCTCAAATGATTCACTCGATCGCTCAATGTGTATGAATACCTCACCAAAGGCTTTTTGAAGTTGCCTTCTATACCTTACCACTAAAGCTAAAGAGTGGAGTTCTAGGTAGGTATGTAGTGGGCATACTTGCATCACATATATTGTAAGGTTAGAAACCGAACCATACGAAGATACAAGACATACACCTTGATTGAGATGTGCAAGTGTGTGGAATGGAAGATGGTTCTATTATGAATATTTTTGTGTACTCCATGCATGATGACTCTCTCTTTTATTCTGGTGGATGACGAAGAAACAAAAGAAAGAGTATGGGCTAAGGTATGACTTTCTTTCTTTCTCTTTGTTTTTTTTTGAACGGGGATCTACAGATTTCCCGTTGATTTATTCCACTAGGTGGCTAATGGATGCGCAATCCTCAGGGTAAGGATTGGCATTTTTATTTGGTGGAGATGAGGCGCAACTCTCAGTGTAAGAGTTGGTGGTGGATGGAGGGTGCATGTTGTGTGCGACTCTCAGTGTAAGAGTCGGCATTTATTTGGTGGGTACAAGTGAATCTCAATCAAGGGTGCATGACCATAATCTTACGTCGGTTGATCAAAGAGCGAGAAACATAGTGCTTGACTTGACCGTTCTGTCTTTCAACTGCTCAAGACCCAAGTGACAGTTGCAAGCCCCATGGTGAAAGGTAATATGAGTAAGTTTTGAGTCAGAATAGTTCACTCTGATCCGAAGGAGAGTTCTTGTTTGAACACATGTGTACTTTTGAGGCTTGAAAGCATTGTAGCAACTCCTGATCCATCACTGAGTCTATCTTTGCTCAGGGATGAGCAAAATGTAAGCTTGGGGGAGTTTGTTGACGGTAGAAAACTCCTATTTTTAACCGTCAACTAGACATGAAAAAGGACCTAAACATAATTACCTTCCAGATATAGGGCTTACACTAATGGAATTCCACGAGTTTTGGTGAATGCCTGTTATTGCAGGGTGTTAGCTGAAAACAACCAAGGAAGGCCCACATGTCAGGTTTACATAGAGATAGTCGCGAATCGGTCAAAATTCTGTGATCTGGAAGGTTCAAGAAGGCACTGGACCAAACGGGAGGCCGAACCGCCTCGGTGGCGGGGCGGTCCCCCCGGACTTGGAGGCGGCCGCCCCGGGACCTGGACCAATCAGAATTAGCCTCACGGATCCCTATTCCACTGTCATTAAGGATGAATAAATTTACGTCGATTTAGGTCGGTTTGATCCGACGGCTGCGGTGCATCCTAGGGGGCTATATAAGGAGGGCCCCTGGCCCCTGGAGGAGGCATCCCTTAAACCCTAATTCATTATCGCCCAACGGGGATCGAAGACAGAGGTGTCCCATGAAAGGATGACCTCTCCTCTCTAGGGGATTAGGTCCAGCTTCTCCAATGTAATAGATTAGTATCTTGGGAAAGAGGGTTGTGTTGGGATCTTGCTCAAGGTTCCGGATCTAGTCATGGAGGCTTGGTAAAGCCTTGTATCTTCACTTCAACATTCTGTAAGACTTATACTTATTCTCTTACTTACATGGCTATGCTTACTTTGAACATATCTTGCTAGTTGAGTTTATCATTCCTTTTGTGTGCTAGTTCATAGAGCGCTTAGTCTATGCTTTACCGGTTAGGCTAAGTAGCCGTGCCTCGTGTAAGCGTGGTGCTTACACGATGTTCTGCCTATGAGTACACCCTGTTCCCTAGTTGTATGGTAGTTACAGGAGGTGACAGCCCCGTCCATATCTATCGAGCAGGTTCTTAAATTGTAGGACCGTAGTCATGTCAGTAGAGGTATCCTTTGTGGTGCTCTCTTCTATCTAGTGGCATCCCAAAGTGCACAAGAGTGTGGTAAGTCTTAGCATAGTTAGGTATATCTTTGACCATGTGATAAGAATATCATAGGAATCGACCTCACCCTTGACCTCCCAAGTTAACTAGTTGTATATCTTTAGAGACCTATCCCATGTGTGTCATATTGCATATATCCTATCATTTCATGTATCATTTATCTCCTGCTATAGTTAGTTGGTTGAATAAGTTAGTAGATACATGATGGTGAGTTATCAAATTTTTTAACCCTTGCTTCCCTGTGGTAAAATATAAATAACGATACCTGGTTTACTCCCGGTAAAATGCTACAATGGTATATTCTGTGCGCTTGCAGAATCCTTCTTGTTTTAGTTGCACTTAATTTATACCAACAACGTGAAGTCAGACGGAAGCCAATGGTGGATGAGTTGGACAAGGACTTTGATCCAAACGATAAGGTAGACGAGGAGGTAGGGATATGAAAGTCCCTTAGTAAATCGTAAATTTTGCTAACGCTATGTTTGTGTTACCTCTAACAACACTTTGACCTGTTGTTTATATAGGCTCCTCCCCCACCTCTGAAAAGACAACATTGGCATCCGGCACGTTATGCCGGACATGACGAAGTAGGGGACAGGAGGGCACAGGCAACAGAGACTACCGTTGTGGCTCTGCTCCGCAACCTGAGGGCACAACCTCGGCCTCGACTACCAAACACTACAAGATTTTCGGTCAAATGCAATGCCAAAAAAGTGTAGCAAAAGACCCAAAAATGGTAGCAATTGTACTTTTGCTACCATTGTTTTTTGGTTAAATGTCGTTGCACTTGTAACGGTAGCAATAGCAGAATGCAACGGGTTACATTTTAGTTGCGACACACAGCACCTCTATTGCAACACTTTTGGTGCTTTGGCAACACATGGTGAGTGTTGTAACAAACGCAATTGCAACCACTATGGGTGTGGTAATAGTATCAATTGCAACGAACTAGGCGTTGCTAGCGATACGTATTGCGACACGCTGGTCGTGTAGCAAGATAATGCAATCGCAACGCAACACAAGTGTTGCAATCGTGGTTATTGCTATGCGGAGAAAGCATTGCAATAGAGGTTCTCTATTGCCACGTCACCTAAATGGTTGCTATAGGTGGCTTAGGTTATTGCAACGTCTATTTAGGTTGGTTGCTATAGAGAGGTCCTCTATTGCCACGTTTCTAAATGGTTACTATAGATGACACAGGCTATTGCCACGTTACTTAGGTTGGTTGCTACAGATAGTTCATCTATTGCCACGTTACTAACTAGCTGGTTGCTATAGGTAGATTCCTCTATTGCCACCGTCATCTTTTTGTAGTTGCAAAAGATAGGTTCTCTATTGCCACAATTATCATACCTACTGCCACGATAAAATGTGGTTGTTATATGTGCCATCATTTATTGCAATGCCAGATTAATATATTAATAATTCATGTTGCGACGCTTTGTTTGATAGCTTAAATCAATAATCGCAGAACGACAAATACATAATGAATGAAGCATCGACATCCATTAAAATAAAATATAATTTGTTCATACAAAATCTTTAATGAAACACGCCGAGTGTCAAACTAAATGAGAACACAAGTAGATTGCTTAACACATAATAATGTGTCAAGCACAGACAACTATTTGAACTCATTCGAATCAAAAGACTAATGTCTACTGTAGCAGCAAAGGTTCCCTTGATATGTAAGTTGGCCATCGTCCCACCATTCACATGCTCCTTTCAAACTCAAGATTCCTCCTGAAAAAATCATTGACATGCATTAGTTAAACTGAGACTAGTGGTGGCAAAGCAAATTGAACACTGAAGCAAAACACGAGCTGCAATACAATCAACCATGAACATTGAAGCGAAAATCAAAAATAAACATACGTGCTGGCTGGTGTTCTGGCTGGCGGTTGTTGTTCTGGCTGGCTGGTTTCTTGGGTAACCTGAAAATAAATGGTTGGTGGTAAAAATTAAACCCCTTGACAAGAATATGACATGCATGTTACAATTAAACATTCTTCAATTATCATCAAACTACCCGCTGACTATGCATCATGTGTTCTCCCTCTGTAGTTGTTACATTTTGTGTCCCCCTCCTTTTTAAGTAATTGGGAATATATGCTGTCGACAGGCACTCAGGTAGGAACTTATGATATGGAACAGACTTGGCATATTAGTCTTCACATTAACCAAGGTCTCAGGTCAAAATCAAAGTAAAGGAATAAACATGACATGGAAAATTGCACAAAAGAACAAGTAGATGAGAGCACAAGAGTATAAAGCACAATAAAACTTTTAAGCAAATAAAAAAGCAGATTAGCTCATAAAACCAACCATCATAATTAAGCCATCCTAGTTAAGCAGGAAGAAGAAACCATCAGCCGAACAGGGCAATGTCCCAGGGAACATCTATGAAGCTGTTTAAGTTGGCCAATGAACTTCAACAGTAAAATAATTGCTTTGGAGGAGCATTGTTTTCCACTGAATTTTAAATACACATCTCTACTAAAGTTCCCAACTCTGAATTAAAGTTTTCTATGCTAATGGCCATTTGCACATGAAGGGATGCTTCTGCAATGTGTTAAATTCTGCTTGTAGACATTTGGAGACAGTGTAAAATAACTCATCATGTCTATTCAGTTGTGGTCTACGACAAGTATCAAGTAAATGTATAATCGCTATCCATTTTAAGGCTAAAACCTTGGAAGTGTGCTGTAAATTTAGTTTAGTTAAAATACCTGTGTTCAGATTACTTAGATCACCTTCATTACTAAATGATCCATTTGCATAAACAAAAAAACTGCCACACAGCACACGCCACTTAATGAAATGACATGTTCAATAAATAACTAGCAGCAAATAAACCTCATTATCTACATTTGGGATTACGCTACTCTAGATAGCCATTTAGTGGCAAGACATAAGACCTGAACTCAGCTCGGATGAAGGATCTGTCTACAAACCTGACCAAACTAGCAAGGTTAAAAATGAATTAATATTGTAATTTTAGCCATTCCCACCAAATGGCTACATAATAAACTCTGGAACCAGCCTGGGTGAAAATAAACAACTCAGTGCAGAGAAAGTACCTTATCAGAGTGCAGAGAAAGTACACGTAATATGAACAAGACATTAGCATCCCTCTATTATGCAGAGAATCATCCTCTAAATTAGTACGGTTAGATAGCTAGCCATATTAGGGAATATATACTGAATATATGTTATTTGATGTTCTTGATAGCTTCAGAACTGATAATTATCAACATACATGTAAACGTTCAGTGACCAATGAAAAAATACAGTTATCAGTAACCATGACTACCATTCAATAGCGAGGGGAAAAAATCAGTGATCAATTCTAGTGAACTGACAACATTCAGTAGCTACCAAAAAATTCAATGATCAATGACATTCAGTTATCAGTAACTGAGAACATGTGTGAATCACTGAAAACATTCCAGTTATCAGTAGTTTTAGTTGCAGGTTCCAAGTTGATGATTGATTTGTAATTGACCATTCCCTGAGTTACAGTAGCAACCAAAACAAGCACTTCACAGCAAAAAATGCTTAGAACATTCATTTAGCAACCAAGATTCAATATTTTCTTCAACTACGCAGGAGAGCTATTCATGGAGAGACACTAAATTATTTTCATCAACTACGCAGGAGAGCTATGTATCCTTTAATTAAATAGCAGATCCAACAAAACAAAACAAAGGCAAGGCAGAAGAGCCCCACCTGAACTCATTCCCTAATCCAATTTTGCATGAAAATTCAGTTTTTAAAAATCCAACCTCGATTAGAAACCATCTGAACTGAACTACGGAATTGATCACAGAGCACTCGGTATAGTGCAGTGGCTAGACAGTGACACCTAGTGTTCAGTAGAATCAGTAAATACTTAGATGTGTGCTTAGAGTGGACCATGAAAATAGTAAATAACTAGCAGCAAATAAACCTCATTATCTATGTTCAGTGCCATTGCAAGAAAGACAAACCAAGAAACTCTGCATCTATCAGTTTGGGGACATGTACGTTCAGTTTGGGGACATGAACTCTGCATCTATTAGTCCAGTTCAAGAAAATGTTGCATCTATCAGTTCAGTTCCAGAAACTAACCGCAACTATTAGTTCAGTTCAAGAAAATAACTGCATCTATCAATTTGGGGGACATGTAAGTTCAGTTCAGTGCCAGTTTGGGGACAAGTACGTGCAGTTTGGGGACATGGACTCTGCATCGATCAGTTCAGTGCAATAAACTAACTGCAGAGTAAAATCTGGGCAAATCTGGGAAGACAAATTGCCAAATGGTTACCTTAATCTTGTTCTGCTAGTCTCTTACTACCTCCACGCCTGGTTGCCACAATTGCGGATGTACACGAGGTGGTCGTCGGCGGTGGTCTTCACCTGGTCGACGTCGGCGGTGGGCGTCACCTCTGATCGTCACCCTCATCCACGACGAGGACCCAAAATCCGGCGGGGTTAGGGTTAGGTTCAGGCGAGAACGAGGTAGACGGGGTCAGATCGGTTCATGGGGCGATGAGAGAGAGCTTGATGCGGCGACTGATGGCGGCGGCGACGCAGCTCGCGGGCGAGGAAGCAGCTGCGGTGGTGGCTACGCTAGGGTTGGAGAAATGTGTGTGGCGGCTGGCGGGGTGTGGGGGCGAAGAGAGGACGAGTGGCCTGGGGGTTACGACTTACGAGGGAGCGGGGGTAATGGCTAAATTAGCGGTAATTAGTTTTAGGCGGCATTTTTTTCCCTCCTTCCGCGCTAATTTTTGTTTATTTTGGCGCGGCCCGAACTCCTAGGCTTGAAAACCGTACGGTACCCAAATTATTTTCTTGGTTCCTAGAAAAACCCAAATTGTTTTCTTTAGCTTATATTTTTATGTTTATATATTTTTATATTTCTCTATAATCGTATTTTTGCTAGAGTTTTTATTAGTATAATATTGAGTAATTATTTGTCTCATTTATTTTGAAATTCTTATTACATTTTTTAGCCATTATCTTAGTTATTTGTTGAATAACTAAAGGATAAAAGCTCACTAAGAGCATCTCTAATAGTTTGGTTGCTGTAGCATTCTCGTCGCACTACTCCGACTACGACCATGGTCACCGGTACAAGTACTCACTACATCGGCGAATTGATCGAGACAATCGGTAAGCCATACATGTCAATCAACAATTCATCTTTCGACATTGCGGCACGGAGTCCTCTTGCAATTTGGGATTTGACAAGTTATTTTTGCAAAACTTTTGGAGATGACCCTTTTTTTCCTTTGGCATAATGTTTTGGGAGTTGACAAATTACAACAAATGACAAAGAAAAAATGTCAAACTGTTGGAGATGGTCTAAGCCAACAAAAAATTACAATAATAGGTAAACTTGGTGAGAAAATTGGATAGGTGCACACAACATCATTGTTTGGCTCAATAAACATCCCATTAAAGTTTCAAATGATTTGAGCACAATTCGACTTTAATAGGATGTTTATTGGACTTACATCTCCCACTTAGTTACAAGGACATATGTTAGACATGTATGCCTTTGCGAGGATGTGCATTCCCACTTTCTCAGAATTAGTTGAAACTTTTTTGTCAACATTATACACCAAATTGAAGTGTCCATGCAAATTTTTACAATTTTTTAGCTACACTAGGGTATTTTTAAACTTTATCCTTCACTAATCCAAAAAAAATACAATAACAGGTAAACTTGGTGAGATAATTGCAGAGATGCACACAGCATCATTGTTTGGCTAAATAAACATCCCATTAAAGTTTCAAATGATTTTGACATAATGGTACTATACATCTTTATAAGCATGAGCTACTCATGACAAGGTAGCTTAAAGCTTTTATCCTTTAGTCATTGAACAAATAAGTACAATAATAGATAAAAAATGTAATAAGGTGTTTCAAAATGAATGAGGCAAATCATTAAGTAATAATATATTATTAATTAATTAAAAATCTAGCAAAAAAAATAAACATAGACAACAATAACAAAAAAGGGGGAAAAGGGAAAAAAATTTGCTCCCTATGGGTTTGAACCCAGGAATTGAGGGACAAACTCAAAGTGTCTTACCAATGTGCTACTTACGTGTTTACATTAGTTGTCGAGTGCAGTTTTTCTTAAACAGTACATCAAAGCGTGACCAAATTATCAGGCCAGCCCATCGCAACTTCTGACTTAGTCGGTTCTCCGCTGCCACTCGCACTCGCACGGGAGATGTGATTCGCGAAGACGATGGTACAAGGCCACGGACGTCCTCTCGATGAGCCGCCACGCACGTCTACGCGAGAGCGGCCGCGCATGTGTATACACGACCAGCCGCCACTACACGATCATGTGTACGCGATCAGCCCGGCCCATCAGCTCGATTGATTAAAATAAAAAAAAACAAGATGTTATATTCTTATAAATTGAAGCACATGGTGTATTCCATAAACACAAAAAGCCGAGGGTTCTTGTGGTAGAGGCCCTTTCTGTTTAGTGGCAGATCGCGGGCTCAATCCCTCCTATGCGAAGATTATTTTTGCAAAAATTAAAATGGGATGGGGCGCCGGTGTTAGCGTCATCATCAGCCGCCACGGCATCTACACGGATCATGTGTATAGGGCGGCCCATCAACGTCTACACGGATCATGTGTATAGCGAGGCCCATCAGCATGGCAAAATAAAAAAAAATCATGATACTCATTACAAATAAACCGGTTCCATCAACTTAACTTTTAAAGTATGTCATTTGGTCTCAAAATAGTCCGTTTAGGATCCATTAGCCGCCAAAATCTTTTATCATAATGCATTTAGGTCCCCAACTAGAAATATTGATTCACATGTGATCCTTTACCTTTTTATTCTGATCGTGCGTGACGACTGTTGTCACCATCGATCGAGACTCACGATCGCACGAGGACTGGACTCCTCCATGCGACGCGACGACTGGAGTAATCGCGACTCCAACTGGACTCGCGGCGACTGAACTCGTGACGGCGTGCCTGGAGGCCTTCCTCGCGGCACGATCTGGCAGAGCATTTGCATACGGGCACGATCTGGCAGCGCGTACGGGATGCTAGATTGCTACGCATCCTTGCCAACTTCTATACGGGCGATGACTGCATAGGTACACATTGACTTGCGAGACGCCGAGATGGGCCGTACGTACCTGCAGAGATTAGAGTGCGTGCAAGCAGAGAAGCAATATTTTTTTTAAAAAAAATAATAAGAGAGGAGGTTTTCTGCTAATATTAAAAAGGCCAAGACCCGTTATGGGCTGATTTGAGACTCAAAATGAGTTTAGGCATCCTAATGACACACTTTAAAAGTTTATGGACCGGGGTGACACACCCTACAAGTTTAAGGACCGGATTTGTATTTTACTCTAACAAATAACAAAAAATGCTCGCCATAAGCACAAAAGATCTTGAGTTCCAAAAAGTGCTCGCCATAAGCACAAAAGGTCATTGATGTACACATTTCTAGTAGTGTTGATCCCTAACTCCCACCGAGTTATTTGTTGTTTTTATTTTTTTAAAAAATCATGAAAAAGATGTTAAATTGTCCAAATAATTTGAGAATAACACAATAACATGCCTATCCTGGTGATTTGTTCGCCTATCTCATTCGTGAGGTGCAGGGTTTGATCCTCTTAACTCCCGCCCTTTTTATTTTGGATAAAATCATAGAGAATAAATTATATTAATAATAATCATAAATAAATATGAAGAACACCACACTCCCGGCTGCATGTATGGCCCGTGATAAGGCCCAATCCAAATCAGTCTCGCCTTCTAGTTCTCGTTGCAATTATCAAAGTATATTGCAACAAAAAATAAGTGTTGCACTTGAACACAATTTTCGCTTCGACCCCAGAGATCTCGTTGCAATAAAATTTAGCAGTTGCAACAATATCAAAGTATATTGCAACTGCTAAAAAGGTTGCAATTGACCCCCACTTTTGCTTCGCCTCCGAGAGTTCTCGTTGCATTAAGCATCTAGCGTTTGCAACGCTTGTCAAATTTTATGCAACACAACAAAACCGCAGCAATAGTCAAAACCAAATGGAACTAACGTAAATGTAGTTGCAGTACTACCACACAATTGCAACCAAAATCAATTCTACTGCAACCATTTTTCACCATTGCAATATCGTCTACCAAATGCAACAGAGCTTTGCAAAAATCATTGTATTAAAGGCATGTATCGCTACCATTTTCTAAAATGGTTGTAATACAACAATCTCTAGCAACCAAATTTTCTACGTTGCAATTCTTCGGCATTGCATTAGACCAAAAAGCTTGTAGTGAAAGCAACGAGGAAATGAGGGCCTAGAAAGCCAAACATATATCCAACTGACAAAATGATTTATGTGATTGATGAGGTCAGGGAAGAAGGGCAGATCCTCAGGCCAGAAGCCTTCAAATCAAAATTCCGCAATGCGATTGGGGCACTCGTGAGAGACAAATGTAACCCCTCAATCCCTAACTGGCCAGCCTATCCAGAGACGGAAAAGACAGAGCTATGGGAAAGCGTCTGTTGAAAAATTTCAATTTCAGGATTCCGGCAGAGAAGCTACCCTTGGTAAGACGACATGCTATGAAGATGATGGGAGAGTCCTTCCGACGGTGGAGGAGTGAGCTGAACGCCGAGTACATCCAGAAAGGGTTAACTCCGTACCGTAAGTATGGACACATAACTCCTGCTGTCTGGGCGTTGCTCGTGGCTGAGAAGACTACGCCGGAAGCTTTGGCCTTAAGTGAAAATAACAGCTTGCAGGCAAAGAAGAACATACACCACCCTCGTCTAGGTCCCGGTGGCTACGATGGCAAGGAAGCGGTGTTTAGAAAGATGGAAGAAGAGGCCGTAGCTGCTGGGAAAACAAGAGTGATGAAACTGAAGCCACGCACCAAACGTTGGGTCTTTGTAAGGAATCTAGAAGAATCAGGCAGCAGTCTGAAATTTGCCAAGCAAGAGACCGAAGAGGCAGTGTCAAGGATAATGAAATATTCTAAAGACGCTAAGAAGGGCTCATTCACTCCTTCTAGAGAGAAGGACAAGCTTAGCCTTGGCTTGGGAAACCCCGAGCACACAGGCTGTGTCAGGGGGTTAGGGAAACATATGACCTGGAAGGAAGGATTTCGTGGCGATGCGGAGAGGGAGATGTACAAGAAACATGGGAGGGACCTGGAGATTCTTCACTCCCTAGTGAAGACCATAGTCGACCAGAGACTCTAGGATGCAGGACTGTCTACTGAGCGGCGGACACAAATGGAGCCGCCTCGAGACTTGGCTGTAATTAGTAGCCCTCCGGATGTTCGAAGCAGCCAAGGTTCCAATGCAACCTCCGCCTCAGTCAATCACATACGGCAGCCAACTAGATGCACCCTGTTGATTCCCGTCGGCAGGGCATAGGTGATGACTGAGGTGGCAACGGGTGTGGCACATCCTCCAACTCCAGGCGCCATCTGGCACAGCAAACCGGTCCTGAATGACTACACTAAGGTCGAGGTGCATACCATGAATCCTGAATACTTGAAGCATAAGGTTGATTCTGAAACTAGCGAGGGGATTAGTGAGCTCGGACTACTCATGAAACAGTTCAACCTCTGGTACAAAAAGGACATTGTGTTGAATGTTTCATCGCCAACTCCGAGTGATGCACATCCGCAGACAGTCCCCGTTGAGGATGGAGAGATATATTCACCATCTCGTGAGGAGCACTGGATGCATGAGGGGGCACCTCCAGAGCATGATGAGGGGGCACCGCCAGAGCATGATGAGGGGGCACCGCTAGAGCATGATGAGATGCCACATGTGACTCACAGCCCACAGCAACATTCTGCAGCCGAGCCCGAGCATAACGAGACAATACATGTGCCTCACAGCCCGCAACAACCTCCTGCAGCTCATGCCGAGCCAGTTCATGATGAGACGCCACATGTGCCTCCTGAGCCACAAACAACTGCAGCTCATGCCAAGCCAGAGCGTGATGTGACGCCACATGTGCCTCCCGAGCCACAAACAGCCGCAGCTCTTGCTGAGCCAGAGCGTGATGTGATGCCACATGTGCCTCCCGAGCCACACCCATGACCAGCTCGCCCCGAGCAAGGCCATGAAGAGACAACACAGTCTTGTAAGCAAGCACCGCAGACACATGAACAAGGACATGAACAAGATGGAGAGGACATGCTACAATGTGAAGCTCGAAAAAAGATCCCCGTCATGATAAGAACGGACATAGGGTCGACATCTTTTGTGGAATTGCCGAAGACCAATGTGTACAAGTGGTTTGCTCATGACCAGTTCAAGCCTCAGAACCAAGGACCGAACACTTTTGCCCACAGGACCATCATTGACCCCAATGAACACAAACCGGCAAAGAAGTATCCAAATCTTGAAAGGATCATGTGGTTGAAGGATTGCCCGAGAGATTATGTAAGAGGCAAACTTTTCCTACCAAACCGGTACATGAGTCAGATGCCACTTGGAATGAAAAGGTTCCATGATTGGTACTACTTGCATGTTGTACGTTCAAAACTGGAATTGTTGGAAGCTGTAGTACCTTCTGGCACATTTGGAGGCCCAACTTCTCTCATTTCCTTCGACTTCAGCGACCTCCGTGAATGCTTTTGCCTCGGTCGAATGTCGATGAATCTGGTTCGCACTTGGTGCCTGTAAGTCCTCTTCCTCTTGATATGATCTCAATGTAACCTAGTTGGATTTTGTTGTAACTAACTTATGTCATGATTTGTAGAATGCAAGCACACTTTATTAAATCTACAAAGTCTAATGAGGCTGGGTATATGGACCCATCGCCTATAGCATGGATAAATTTTAATTACCCAAAGAGATGGGCACTAAATGCGCCAGAGCTAGCTGCTGGGGAGACACGAGAGGAGAAAGGGAAGATCCGTGAGAAGAAAATAAGGGAAGAGGGCCTTAAGGTTGCGGCGTGGATGGCCGTATATTTAAAGTATCTCCAATGCTTCAAAACAATATAGATACCATACCACTTCAAGTAAGTTCGGCTGTGTACTTAAACATTGTTCGGTATATCTTATTTTGATGCAAACAAACTTATGCGTTTATTTTATATTTAAAACTCATGCAGCGACCACTGGATAGTCATAGGCCTCGACGTCAAGAGAAACATGGCATGGGTCTGTGATTCTGCAGATTATGACCCTCACACATATATGGACTTCACAGCGATTCTCTCCACATAAGTAAATTTGTAATCCTATTGACATTATATGATTCACTTTGATGTTGACTTCTGCATACTAAGTTGTATTTGTACTTTGATGTTCAATTTATTCCTAGTGACCTCACTTATAAAGACTTTACATCATTTCTCATTCGAACAAGGCATTCAGGATCTATATCAATGAATACGGTGGCCTGCATGATCCAGAGAAGGGTACCCACTTGACTATCAAAACTAAGTGTTCGGTAAGTGCAACTTAGTTTGGCACTAGATTACGTGGTTTTCAATACTTGTACTTGACATTTCCATATGCGAATTGAAACACACATAGTACCCCAAGCAAAGGCCAGGGAATCTCCATTGTGGATATTATGTATGTAATTTCATCAGTAACACAAGAGGCAATAGGAGACACCCTGAATTGGTAAGTTCGAATCCCTAAGTAGGTCGTAGCATGATGCATGCCCTAAAAACTTAGCTTTGCAATTCCTCTAGACCTAAACTTGGCTTTTGTGACCAATGTAGTGGGAAGAAGAACACGGAGAGAAAAGGGATGTCTACAAGGATGATGAGCTAATAGAGATGGTAGGTGACCTATGCGGCCTCATAATGGACCAGATTGTATATGTCAAAGGTCGTTACCATAACCTACTTTCTGAATTAGGTGGCAATCCGGCGTACGAGTTCCTCCGTCGGCGGCACAACCTAGGTCTAGGTCGTTGAGTACTTTGAAATGTTGGACTTTGAACTTGGTACCGTTGGTGGCCCTAAAAACTTGGTAGACTTTGAAATGTTTGGACTTTGAACTTAATTGGTTGTAATATTGTGATGGACCTTTGAACTTGTGGTGAACTTTTGATGGAATTGGATGTAATATGGTGGTGAATTTATGCTGTGATATGGTCATATATATGCTGTGAATTTGATTATATATGTATATATATGCTGGGCTGTGGTCAGATTTGATGAATTGTAATTTTTATTTTTTTTTGTTGAAAAATCACTGTAGGGGCAGCTCTAGATTGAGCCGCCCTTACAAAATCTAACTGCAGGGGCGGCTAGTGATCCAGCCGCCCTTACAGTGGATGCACTAGCAAGGGCGGCTGGAACACCAGCCGCCCCTACAGTGGGCCACTGTAAGAGCGGCTAGTGTCCAGCCGCCCTTACAGTGCCGAGCACTGTAAAATCGGTTGCATAGGGGCGGCGCATAGGGGCGGCTGGCCCAGCCGCCCCTACAGAGCTCGGCCAGCCGCCCCTACAGAGCTCGGCTAGCCGCCCCTGTAGTGCCTGGCTGGCGTAGTGAATGGCGGCAAGGTCACGGCATGAGCTAGACGTTGGAGACAACGATGAAGTAGAGAAAGGAATAGAAATTTGATGGGGTTGGTACGTATAAATAGGAGAGAGGACTTCACACATTTGCATCAATTAGCAGTATGGTACTAATTGATATTGCACCATCCATCTTTACTAATAGGCCTAACTAAATATTAAATCCTATTAATAAATAAACACATGGGCCTCTCGGCATGGAGAAATTGAGGATTTTGTTATTTTGAAAATTAATTTTCATGGATAAAATAATTCAAGAAAAGTCTAGAATTGATTTTAAGCCGCAAAAAATATTCCGAAGGCTCCAAAAATTTAGGAAAAAAATCTCGAGACACATTTTGGAACATGAAGAACCCAAATAAAATATTTGGAGCTCATGATGAGATAAATTGGAGCATCTAAAAATTAGATAATGCTCATAAAAGAGTGGGAACAAATTCAGAATAAGACAGAAAAATTCCCATGAAGGTTCAGAGATATTTTGATAGATGATGAACTGAAATGAGTAATTTGGAGCAGAATGGAAAAGATTCTAGGAATCTCCAATAAAGGACATAGGCTAGGGCAAGTCGGAGAAAGATAAACGACTTTCTAAATGCGTTTTGAAAAATTTGCTCACTCTCAGCACAAAGTCAAACATCACAATAAAAATTTATGCACCAGCATGAATGCACAATAATGTTGCTAAGCTTATGATTAATTTTACTTTAGTGGAAAATTTTGTTTTTCTTATGTTTCTTGAGCACCAAATTTCATAAATAAATTAATTTGGCCCTATCTCAAAAGAAGCAAATTTTCGGGTGTTACAGGACTCCCTAGCAAGGTTATCTCCAATCAAACCCCACTAGAGCGTCTTTATCATCAAGCACCAGATTATCAAAACCTCCGAACTTTTGGGTGTGCTTGTTGGCCCAATCTCCGCCCTTATAACTCCAGAAAATTGCAGTTCCGATCCAAACAATGTGTTTTTCTTGGATACAGTAATATGCATAACACTACGCCAGATTCATCAAACACTGTCGGTTCCAAAGGGTACATCTATGCCGGAATTTGAACCGGCATAACCAAGTCGGCAGTGATGCCTCTTTACTAGCACTGCCGGAGCTCTTTCACCCGGCACTGATAGCTTTTTTAAATAAACAAAAAAAAAGGAATCTCGCAAGCATGCTGCAGCAGCATGCTCGCCCACAAATCATACAAGAATCCATTCATACATCACATACGAGTAATTCGTTCATGGAAGAAACTTGCCTTACCTGCAGTTCATGCAAGAACAATTCATATATATATTCAAAAAATGAGGGATTCAACACATAACAAATCTCATCCACAAATCGATTAGTACATCTCATTACAAACAAAGGAGAAGAGTCCAACACTGACACACAAATAATTCACGAATTGAGATTCCACAAATGGATTAACATACACTGGAGCGAAGGGAATGCCAGGGAAGAACCGGGGTGGATTCGCGTCGAGCCGCTCGCCAGCACCAGCAGGAAGAGGCCGCCGGCGTGGATTTGCACCGAAGCCCATGCCCGGGCCAGGAGGAAGACGAAGCCGCTCGCCGGGGCAAATCTGCACCAAGGCGCTCGCCCACGCCTAGAAGAAGACGAAGCTGCTGCATGCTCGCCGGCGCTGGGAGGAAGAAGTTGTCGAGGAGGATCCGCGCTTGTGCCGCTCGTCCACGCTTGCGCCGCAATGAGATCCCGACTGCTCGCCGGCGCCCGAGGCAGCCTCGAGCCCGCGCCGCGTATGCCTCGTGCCCGTGCCGAGCTGGGGTCTGGGCCTTCTCGTCGGTGTCCATGGTGGCATCATGCTGGGGGTTGGGAGGAAGAGCTCTAGGGATTGGATTTGTGTGGAGGAGCACGGGGCGGCGTTGGGTGGAGATCTCACGTGGAGGAAATGAATGGACACGAGAAGTTTGTGGAGCG
The DNA here is from genome assembly GCA_018135685.1 of Themeda triandra. Lineage (NCBI taxonomy): Eukaryota > Viridiplantae > Streptophyta > Magnoliopsida > Poales > Poaceae > Themeda > Themeda triandra. Next base: position 1,856,060 of record JAENPR010000038.1, read on the forward strand.
GAGAGAGAGAGAGAGGCGTACACAGACGGACGGACGTGAGCAACAAGTCAAGAAGATTGAATAAAAATTTTGGGTCCGTGGGCATCAATCGGTGTCGGATTGACTAATAGACCGGCATTGATACACGTTACTGCCGGGTTTTTATACTACCCGGCAGTGACATGGAACTTTATTGCCGGATATTGGTCAGTCTCACTTACTTTATGATTTTAAAGCCTGAAGAGGGTCTTTAGTGTCGGTTTTTTAAGTTCCGGCAGTGATACATGCGGCAGTGAAGACCAAATTTGTAGTAGTGTAAGGGGTTTAAGTGTCTTGATGTGGGAGAAGGCCGAGTCTATATCTCTCGGGATGTGGTCTTCGACGAAACAGTCTATCCATTTGCTTCCTACCATCCAAATGCAGGCGCCCGTCTTAGATCGGAAATCTTACTTCTTCCACCTGAACTCCTTAATCCTAGGGACGATAATACTCCTAACCAGTTTGATAATGGTTCCCTGCGCACTAATGCAGGATCTGGAGAAAATTTGCCTTCGAACGATGGAGAGACAAGGCCAAACGGCCATGATTTCATGCAGCAGCCTCACCTTCCTTTTTCGACAAGGACAGGCAGCAATCCCGGAGGGGATTCGGCGGCTGCAAGTACAGGCGGATCTAGCAGATCGACCTCGGATCCCTCTTTGAACCACAGCGCGCATGCGGCGCCTTCCTCGCCCGCTCTTGGTGCGCCATCTGGCGGCTCTCCGCGTCGTGGAGCACCGACCGCGGGGGGACAAGGCAGCGCTGCGGGGCAGGCGGGTCCAGCGGATCCTCCCCACACTCCATGCCCGCCATACCGCCAGGATTTTCTGCGCTGACTCACTCGCAACCAGCTGCCACTACTCCGACTACTGGATCCAGTGTGGCAACTTCGGGATCCTCTGCACCATTTGCGCCTACAGCACCTCCTGCTGCTACATCAAGACCAGCTACTCGTCTTCAACATGGCATACACAAACCCAAGGTATATACTGGTGGTACTATTCGCTGGGGTCAGCTAGCTGCTACAACTCAAGGTCCTTTAAATCTACAAAGTGCTCTTGCTAATCAAAACTGGAAACATGCTATTGATATTGAATTTGATGCACTACGTAGAAATAAAAATTGGCATTTAATACCACCAGTGAAAGGGAGTAATATTATAGATTGCAAATGGGTCTATAAAATCAAACGAAGGTCAGATGGAAAAATTGAAAGATACAAAACGTGGCTAGTAGCAAAAGGCTTTAAGCAACGATACGGTATAGACTATGAAGATACTTTTAGTCCAGTGGTTAAGGCAGCTACAATAAGACTTGTTTTGTCCCTTGCTGTCTCTAGAAATTGGTGTTTGAGATAGTTGGATGTGACAAATGCTTTTCTACATGGTTATCTTGAAGAAGAGGTACACATAAAACAACCACCAGGATATGAAGATAAAAGTAAACCACATTATTTGTGCAAACTTGATAAGGCTTTATATGGGTTGAAACAAGCACCTCGGGCTTGGTATTCTCGGTTGTGCAACAAACTTCAGAGTCTTGGTTTTATTCCTTCAAAGCCCGACACCTCTCTCTTCTTGTATTGGAAAGGAAACCATGTGATATATATGCTTGTGTATGTTGATGATATTATTGTGGCTAGTTCTTCCTAGGATGTAATCAATGCCATGCTTCGTGATCTTGAAAAGGAGTTCGCCATCAAGGACTTAGGGGACTTGAGTTACTTTCTCGGCATTCAAGTTCACAGGAAAGGGGGTGAGTTGTTATTGACACAACAGAGGCATGCTTCTGATTTTTTGAAACGAGTCAATATTCAACTTTGCAAACCTGTGAAGACACCACTGTCAACCACAGAAAAGTTATCTGTCACATAAGGGAAACAGCTGGGAGTTGAGGATTCCACACGGTACAGGAGTAATGTAGGTGCTCTCCAATACCTTACATTGACTCGACCAGACTTGTCTTTTGCAGTCAATAAAGTATGTCAATTCTTGCATTCTCCAACCACTGATCATAGGGAAGCTGTCAAGAGAATTTTGAGATATGTTCACGGAACAATCGGCCTAGGAATTAGAATCAGACAATCTAAGTCTACACTTGTGAGTGCTTTTTCAGATGTTGATCGGGCTGGTTGTCTAGATGATAGAAGATCTACAGGTGGTTTTGCTGTCTTTATTGGTTGCAACCTTATATCATGGTGCGCAAGAAAGCAAGCTACTGTCTCCAAGTCAAGTACAGAAGCTGAGTACAAGTCTTTGGCCAATGCTACAGTTGCGGTAATGTGGATACACAAGTTACTTGATGAGTTAGGTATACCACACCCAAAAGCTGCACGTTTATGGTGTGACAACATTGGAGCCAAGTACTTGTCTGCTAATCCTGTCTTTCATGCCCGCACTAAACATATAGAGATTGACTTTCATTTTGTACGAGAATAGGTTGCAGCAAAGTGTCTTGATATCAGGTTTATCAGCATCACTGATCAGGTCGCCGATGGATTCACAAAACCCCTTCCTGAGAAGCAGACTATACTGTTCAAAAACAATCTCAATCTTACAGATAAGTTGTGATTGAGGGAGGGTGTTAGAATACACGGTTGATACGTATAGGTGCCAGGCTTCGTGGTTATTGTTGTGTCCCTAACTTGTACAAGAAGTAGATAGATTGTAATCTGTTGTTTCCTTCTTTCTTCTTTCCTTACTTGTACTCCAAGTTGTAATACCACGATGGGGCTGTTCCATCCCTATTTAACACGAAGCCGTGACCACCGAAAGGTCATCACATTCAACCAATCTTTACAATAAGAGCTTCTCTTCCATGACCCATGTTCTTTTCCTTGGTCCTCGCTTACGAGGCTAGCTCTTTCCCTCCCGTCTTCTAGGTTCTTTCCCCTGCGCATCAGCTTCCGCCAACAGCTAAATCCATAGGCGCAAACACGATCCATGCTTGGATCCAGTGTCTATGTTGAGAGTGCAAGAGGACGGCGAGGACTTCGATTGTGGAGCTTTCACGCTACCTCTGTTGGTTCCAAGGTCACAATTACAGGCCCTTGTGCTTAATTCCTGCTTTATTGGATCTGTCAAGCCCAGAATGGATATTCACCAGCATCTAAGATCGTCTCCACAGTCCACACACATAGGCACCTAGCTCGTCCTCCAGACTTCCTTGCCACAGAGAAAAACCTTGTCATATCGCGGTGCCCATGCCACAAAGAAGTGTTGGCTGCCGGTGACCCAGACAAATGTTTTACAGATGAAAGAAATTATAGCTGCCTCCTTATGCACAGGAGCAGACCCACCATATCGGCGAGGTGGGGCAGACACGTCTTAGTAGTGTGCCACCAGAGCCGTACTAGGGACAAGGGGCTCTCGGCTGTTTGGCCAAGTAAAGGCAGAAGAGAATTAACGGTTCGAGAAAGGCAATATATATAGAAACTCACTCGCTCATGGTGGATTGCTTGGACAATTTATGGAGAACGAAGACTAGCTACTGAAGGTTCATATCCTTCTATCTAGTATCCTAGCTAGGAAAAGCATGGTCGTGCGGGTGTTTGTATATTCTCTAAACCTTCATATGCATCCTGCGTTCCGGTACACATTGGGCATTTGTTTCTATCGCTCCCGTTGATCTGGATCGGGCCTTCCATCATGCCTACTCACGTGGTGCTGTGTGGACTGTGTTGTTGCCTGTTGGGGCTCTGTGCTTACCGCTGAGGTAGGAGCAGCACAGGCAATCCACCACGACGTCGGCACCGCGCGCAGGTCGATTGAACAGAGCAATAGAGCAGACAGTAGGTTGCACCGATACGGGATACAGATTCGCCGGAGGCAATAGAAGGCACCCGTTCGTCAACTCTCTGTCGCAGCCTACTAGTACACTGCAAGAACCATGTACTAATCCAATGCATTGTACCTAGCTAGTAACTCTGAGGAATTTCCTCAGTGCTCAGACATGCCGTGTCAGGGCATCTCAGACAATTTATTTACCCGCTTCACCCGTGGATTTACCAAGCGAAGCGCCTTTGGATTCCTTCCCGTTCAACAGCTATTTGATCAGAACTATAAATAATAAGCAGGTAGCAGGCTACTGAGGGTTTAAACTTAAGAGTAAATTGCACTTACCATACAACAACTATCTACGTGGGTGCATGTTAACCCAACATCTTGTAATTTGTTTAATTTAATATAGAAACTATCAAGATGGGTGCATATTAGTCCAACATCTTCTGATCTGTTTAATTCAATGCGAGAACTTGACTTATTGGTGCATATACGGTCCAATCACCGTAACAATGTGTCTTTGTACACTCTTAATCATTGCACTGGAAGATACACTCTAGCACACTCATCATTTCCAATACCCCGCTTTTACTATATTGTGATATTATTTCTAAATTTGATCTAATATAAAAGCCTACTTTAATTTTCATTTGAATTTCAGTTTAGTAAGCTTAATGGAACCAAGTGCTCACTACATCGTCTTCGTTTTTCCCTTCTTTTTCATTTATTTTTTTCTTGGGTTGGTAAACCGGTACAAGAACTTGATTACTTCGGTCATAACTAAACCAAATGAAAAAAGCCAATTTTTGTTGATTCTTGTTTTTGAAAAGAACCTATCAGTCCCCGATTCTTATGCGGTGAACAACCCAAAGCTTTAGCAAACCATGAATGATCATGGGTATAGGGATGAAAACCGATGAAAATAATATTATTTATAGTATAGAAAGAAATGGTCCGTTTGGTATTTTCAAAACTTATAAAATCAATGGACCTTTTATATTCGGCCACATTCATAAATAATATCATATATATAGGAAAAATTCAAGCCGAGTGGTGTGTTAGAGTATAAAAAGACATATTGTTATAACACTTGGACCGTATATACACCAATGAGCCAAGTTATCGCATAAAATTGAATAGATTAGAACATGTTGGACCAACATGTACCCACCTAGATAGTTGTTGTATTAAATTGAGCAAATTACAAGATGATGGACTAACATGCACCTAGATAGATAGTTATTGTATTGTGAGTGTAATTTACTCTAAACTTAATAATAAGCAGAGTAGTGAGGATTTAAACTTAAAACCCATGATTGCCAGGCAGACCTCTCTTATGCATAGGAGCGAAGCCATGATATATAAAGGAGGCCACACGAATCAATCAATCATGGTAAAAAAGAAGATAACATAATACGCATAACATATGTGTTTTGTACTAAATCCATCAACATGACCTTCTGCACAGGCTAAAATCATACGTAAAGATCAAGACAAAAAATCAGGGTCATCATTAAAGCCAGGAGGGAGTGTAGGTGCGCCATCAATCAAAGAAATCATACTCGGTGACTTTTAACAGGTTTGGAGGAACTATATTATACCCTGCTGAAGGCTGATGTGGTGCCAGTTCATCATTGGTTCACGTGTTACAAGCCAAATTTGGAGCAAAACTAACCATTGGCGGAGTTGTGCTAACCCCACCCAAATTATTATCAGTTGCATTTAAGCTTTAATCCTCATAAAAATTGTAAGGCATGCCAGATCGAGGTTGTTCAGAAGCCGATTCACTAGTGGATGTATCATCATTAAGGATGAAAATGGTTGGAAAACTCAACCATTTTCTACCTTTACATTTGAATACGAAAACAAAAAGGGTAAAGCTGAACACGAAAATGAATGCGAACTTACCAAATATCGAGAATTTCAAAAACGAATTAATTCGAGCGAAATTATGTCGAACACGGTCGGTATACAAAAACTCAATGCGGATTCGATTGGATTAAATATAGAAAACGATACAGTGTGGTTTCGGATATTTTCGTTCCGTTTTCATCCTTAATAATCATAATCGCCTTTCTTACCCTCTAGTCCATCAAAACGTGACATGATCATATTAATAGCAGTCATAAGATTATTGTCGGTTGTTGTTCAATGATCCTATAACATTTGGGCATAATTAACATGAATAGTGTAAGATCTTCTACCTCTTCATTATTTTTTACCTCCGGTATAGTAGAAGTAGAGGTAGAAGGTTCGCCAAAGATGGGCTCATCGTATTTAGTCACATTATCCTGCCAATCTTTGTAACAACTTGCATGGAACACTTCTAGACCGGCAAAAAGCATGGCTTGTATCTTCTATCAATGATATTCTGGGAGTTCAACGATCAACGATGGTGAGATGATATTCTTCTATTCGTGAGGATCAGAAACATCATCCATCTTCTTGCAATTATCATCCGACATGTTGTTAGCAGATCTATTCTTCTTCTTCCCCAGCGAAGTCACCAAAAAGTGTGTTGACATCTATTCGAATCACACAACAGTAAGGGCAGCTAGCATGCCCAAGGCCAAACATGACATTGATTCTGCAAGAAGTCCCTAGAATAGTGAGACCGACCAACAAGTCCATCGAGCCAATCCATCATTTGTTCTTTGCCTGGTAGACTCCTGGAAAGACCCATATAACACAGTGGCACAACAACGTTGCTCTAGGATCAGCAAGGCCACCTACAATGCCGCTAAATCTCATCAAGAGACATAAAGAACAAAAACCTTGAAAAGTTAGGGTAAAAGGAATAGTATATGTTTGTTTTGACAATTGGACATTAGATTTCTGAATCAGACCAGATCCTCTTATATGTAAAGTGCGGTGGTTTCATCTTAGTCGAAAACTAGCAAATATGCCCGTGCGTTGCAACGAGAGAAAAAAACCTATTAAACATTCATGCAAACTGATAACATGAATTCTATATATCTACTTTTTTATTTTTTTATAATAACTTATTTTTTATGATCATCACATCATAAGATAGGTTAATGCTGACAATAAATAACAGTATATTATTAAACCTATACTGAACTAACATCGACGACAAGGACATCCTCCTCGTACTCCTCAGCCACCTCCGCGTATTCTAGGTCTATCTCTAGCAATGTTCTCGGCCATCACCGAACCTATATGAATGCAACATATGCAACGGTGATTTAACATACCTATAGACAAAGCATAACGTAAAAACATTCATAACATGTATGGATAGAACACATTTTTTATGAATGTAAACTTGTTTGGCATTTTTTTGATTTATCCATACATAAAACATTAATAACATGTATGGATAGGTTTCTGTTGTTATATTTATACAATAAAAGAGCGAAGGAGTTGGAAAATACTTCTCACCCAAAGTTTCATACCAACATCATGTTAGGACCATTAGATGATTAAATACCCGCCTGCATGTACCTGCCCTTCAATCACGCCATAACACAGGATTCACGTCCACAAAATCGAGCACCTTCCTATCTAGCATCCCATAATTCTGAACCCGATGGGTTCCAAAACCATCCCATCGGGATGACGGAGGCGATGGCTGCAACCACCCCCTGCTCCCCTCCTGGCACATACCTGCCCGCCCACAAGGCCGACGCACTACATCGGGCGCTCCTTATCGGAAACATGATCTAGGACTCATCGGTGTACATGTCAGCTATGATGCCGGGTTCAACATCAATGGTGGCTTCAAAAAATGAAAGAAAAGGAAAAGGGCTTGCATAGACTTGGTCCATCCTACATTCATAACATCCATGGATACATCCCATTTTTATAAAATTAAGAAAATTGTTTTGGTATTTTTTTATTCTTCTATGATTTTTGGTAAACTTTATAAGATCTCTATTTTTATAGAAAAATAAAAAAGAATGAAAAAGAAAAATGCTTGCATAAGCTTAGTTCAACCCATACCGAAACTGGCCCAAGTGCAAGAGAGGCCCACTCAGATCTAAATATTTTACATTAGAAACCACTCTATATTCCAAAAACCATTAAGGCCCTTCCATCTTTTCTGTGTCTCTAGCATTCCCACTACTAATTTGGTTGGCAGCCGTTAATTTCTATAGGACACAGAGTTACGGACAGACAGATCTGGTCATTGACAAGGCGGCTAGAAAAAATTGATGGAAAAAAGTTTGTGGCAGAAATTTTGCATTTTTATTGTTAGGTGTAGATATAGATATATGTCCAAGACGTAATATTCAAGTTTTCCATGAGCGAAATAGATTTAGACTTTGAAAGCAAACCGGACTATGAATAGTAAAACCAACTTATTAGTGTTGGGACACGATTGCACCAGGCTCTAGGAACCTCCTCCCTCGGCAAGCCAGAAGCGCTTGCTAACGGCGATGGCAAGACGGCGCTGCATGCCAGGAAATGAGATGGGTGACTAAACTTGTGTGTTTTCTGTTTGTGCTGTGTCTATGACTGTAGGACTAAACAGAGGCACCTCCGCACTCCAGCGTGCAGGAGCCCGCCTCCGCACTCCTCCGCCCCGCTGAGGCGGTTCGGCCTTCGGGCAGTTCGCTGGGCAAAGTGTGGAGTAGCAGGGCTGCGACTGCGGCCTGCGAGCATCGAAGACCATCCCGAGTTGAGGGCCGGACCAAAGTGATAATGGGCCCAAGATCCATTGCAACCAAGCAGGCCCAACGTGGGTCGGTATCGGAGGCCCGAGAAGCCAAGGCGGTTCAAGACCAGAGGTGCCAGGATTATCGTCTGGGAAGTTGTATTAGGAGAAGAATATACCTAGAATGTACCGGCACCGACATGGGGTGTTTTTGTAACATAGCATGATAGGTGGTTGAACCCTATAAATAGGACACTGTAGATGTACGCGGGGAGGTTGGTGAATGAATTAATGAAACCCTAGGAGACTGAAAATTCCTAGTATAAGAGCGCCCGCGGAGCTTATATGACTGGCTGCGATTGCGTTAGGATTCGTGCGTAGCAGACAGCTGCATGCATGCAACTAATATTTTAATATGGTGGGCCATACAGGAGTCAACATTGCCATGCCTGGTTTTTTAGACTGATTCGATGAATGGAGTTATTTGCCTGGGTCCGTGCCTAGTGTTTGGTCTTTTTTCAAAAGTAGTGAAATCAGGCCCGAACCCTAGATCGAGAAAATCTCCTTGCTCTTCCATTACCGTCAGCTCGTCTGTCTCCTTCACCAATAGCCATAGCCGCCGCCGGTACTCTGCTCCAGTATACCGGCGCCGCCGTGACGACCGACGGATCTACATCCGGCTCCTCTGCATGAACTCCCATCTCAATCTCCGCCTCTCATCTCCGTCAACTCTTCTTCTTCATTCACATTGTTTTGGGCGGCGTAGTAGTTGGGACTCTTCAATATGATTCCTAACGATTCACCGCATCAACATTCCAATTCGAATGCTTATTTCCATCCCTTTTACGGATACTACCCGCCTTCAGTTAGGGGAGACAGTGAACCAAGTTTCCCCGCTAATGGCTGGTATCCGACTAGTATGATTGGATTCAATCCGTCCATGCATTTTTACCAACCTTCCATCGCCTTTCATGGAGGAGCAGTATTTCCTCATCCACCGAATCCGTTCATGCAAACACCACTTGTGGCAGCGCCACCGGGTTCCATGGATCCGAGATACATGGTTCTTCCACTCACTCCGACAGCAACAACACAGACGGCACTGTTGGGGGCGGCAATGCCTGCAGCTCCCATGGCTCCACCAAACATGGAAACAACAGCTGTGCATCCAGCTATGCGTCCAGCTGTGCATCCATGCCTGCGAGAAATATCAGGTATAACCAATTTATTAGATTAATTGTTGACAGCTACAGATTTACTGGATTTTGCGGATTATATTATTATTGTTGTTTTATTCAACAAAGATACCTCTGTTAATTTAAATTGAAACCTATATAAGAGTAAATTATTAATAGATTCAATGTTGCCCAATGTGTACTAATACTATATGGATAATTGAGCTAAAGGTACAATTAAGCAGTGTTCAACTAATACAAAATAAAGTAATTACTGTTGTCTGTATGCAAATAATATAGTTACAGTTACAGGTATTCAACTATATTTTAGAACATAGTACTTTGATAAATGTGATTTAGTTATGCTGGTGAATACTTCGTTCAACTAACTCTGGCACAAATACATGCATATTTTGCTTCATTAGGTATCAGTGCAAATTGGGATGTATTGATCAAACTTCATGTGCTAGTACAATTGTTAGAATAGCTAGTGATATATATCTAATCATATTGTTCTATGAGCAAATTTTGTGCACCGTAAATGCATTTTTTACATTACTTAATTCTGGTTTTAAATTGTGCAGCGACCAATTGTTCAATGGATCCACAATCCATGGTTCTTGAAATGAGTCAAACAGCAACAGCACAGACAGGTTTTTCTTCCCAAGCCATACATGCGCCTCAAATGCGTCCAATATTGGATAGTTCACCTGTGGGCCTGAAAGTGGCTGGTTCAACCGTGCGTACACATACAAAGGAAACAACAGTAAGGCACACCCTATCCATAACTCAACCTGCGCCATGGGTGCAACAAGGAACAGGTATGAAGAATTCACTCCATCAATTGGTGTTAAAAGAGCTACAAATTGTATGCAATTTATATGACTAATGTCACAGCGTCAGTTTTTACAAAAATTCTCAATTTATACAGCATTAAGTGTTAAACTATTATGGACATTGTGCTTCATCTTCAGTGCTTCATCTTTTTAGAGTAAAAGGGCAAACAGTCCCTGCCTTCAGTGCTTCATCTTCAAATTTTCAGTGCAGCAATAGTTTCGTCCATTTTAACACAAGAAGGCTCTATTACTGTGAGATGCCCTAGTGGTGGTTCTTACCTGTAGTCTTTTTTGGATTCTTTCTCAATGTAGCAATGACCGTGCCTTCACCTTCTTTCTTTTGGATTTAACTTTTGATCATTTACTTGTATTTCTTTAATTAAGTAGACCTTGCATTTCTGCATAATTTCATCATGTTTCCTTCACATATAACGCAGCCAGCTCCGTTCAGAGTGCTTAATTTGCTCATGTCATTATTGCTCAACCGTTACAATTGATCCTCATAGATAATATTTTGTACAGCCTTGCCAAGTAGCACTTTCCATGCTGTAGTGCAAATTAAAAAAATCTATAACAAACTCAGTGATATGGAAGAACAAGAGATATCTCATCTCCATCATTTTGATTTTGCCAATACACTTGATTTATGTCTCTCGCATTAAAATGGACTTGTTCATAGTGCCTAATTTGGAAGAGTTTTTGGAAGTATACATTCACAAATTATTGTACACACAGTGCATGATTGAATATAGTAATACTTCGAAAATCAGAACTGATGAATTATATTCTGACATCAACTATGCAGAATTTAATGGCACAACCACAGCACTGGTGAATCTGGAATGTCCAATACAGAATAACTATAGAAAGTTCAAAAACACTGCTCAACAACAAGCTCCTCTTCAAAGAACAGGTAACCAATATTTTCACTTGTATTGATCAAATAACATGGCCATATATAAAGGAACTTAAGTTTTAGAATCTTGACAATTTCGCGTTCTGCATAATGAAGACCATAAAAAAAAATTGTCTGCCAATTACATATGTACAGAGGTTGTGATGTTGTAACTTCTAATTCTATTTATAATGTTGTAACTTCTAATTCTATTTATCTGCGTATCATGTAGGGCTCAACCAAATGCAACATAGTGCATATGAACAAAACCAAGGAAGGGTTATGCCACAATTCCAATCAAATCCTGGAAAAATAAATGATGGGAGACAAGGTAACTAAACTGGTTACAAGAATCCTCTCCTACGTATATTTCACCTGCATGCCTAATAATTACACAATGATGTAGAAACATTCCAAGAGTTGTTGTGGAATGTTTCAACAGCAAAATTCAACATCCAAGATAACGATATAGAAAGTGCTTTACCTGAAAAAGAACAAACAAATAGGACTCAAATGGGAGCACATGAAAGTGAGATCCTGGAAGGTCAAATGGGAGCACATGAAAGTGAGATCCTGGAAGGTATGGTAGCGAACTATTATCCTCCTTCAGTTTGTAATGCCAATTGGCTAACTGTGTATCTATATATTATAAGATTGGTTTGTGAATAAAGTAACATGTACCAATTTTCAATGAAGTTTCGGGGAAGATGACGGTGACAACTTCGAGTGTGATTTGAAGAAGAGTATCACGACGCGAGATGATGAAGAATCGATGAAATGGTGGAGGAAGAAGAAATTGAGAACCAAAGGATAGCAAATATAGATGTTTCGAGAGATATCTCAGAACAAGAAGCCGAATATGAAATTATTGAAGTCAACAAAGATGGCCTTGACGTCAAAAAAAAAAAGGTACATGCTCACAGGTGTTCTATAATTAAAGAAACTTTCATTCAGAATCTATTTGGGCTTTTAATGATAATTTAAATCTGATCACTTGTTGAAGGCGGCGATTCCCAAAAGGATACAAAATTCCAGACAGCAGAGAACCAAGGGATATTGGAACAATAGAGAAGGCAATGAGCAATTCAAGCAAAAGGGGGGACGGAAATATTTTTGACCCTAAACTTGGTATGGTATTTGATTCAAGGGCAGAGGCATACAAATTCTACAATTACTATTCATGGGAAGTTGGATTTGGAATACGGTTTGAAAGCTTTGCATCTAACAGGGTGAACCAGATGAGGACAATGCAAGAAATAGTGTGTGAAAGAGAGATAAGCAAAACCTGACAACATAATAAATATTGCAAATTAGATACATGTCCTAAATTAGATATGTTAAGCAGTTCTAAAAATATAATAAAGATTTTAACAACATAATCATCTCGTAGGGATTTGACAAGCGATGCAAAGATTCATCAAAGAGAATTATTTGTAAAGCTAAGATAAGGTTGCCTTAGGCGACGACATGGGTTGGTATATCAGTCAACATGTAGCCACGCATAACCATCCAGTGTCAGTTACCGGTGGAGAAAAGAGAGAGTGGAGATCACATAGTCACATCGAGCAATGCACAAAGAATATGATTGGCTATCTCAGGGAGAGTAATATATCCCTAAAGAAAGTACACACTTTCATGGGTAAGATGTATGGCAGTATGGCTAGTGTGCCTTTCAATCCTAAGTCCATAAGATCTGTCTGCTCAGAAATTGCTAGAGACCAGAAGGGAGATGATCTTTCAAAGACTATAGAAGTGTTCAGAAAGATGAGAGCATAGGACCCTGGATTCCAATTCAGTGTGGATCATGATGAAGAGAAGAGAGTGAAGTCACTGATATGGACAACTGGGCGCGGTCGTTGCCAGCACAACTTCTTTGGGGATGCAATTACATTTGACACTACGTACTGTACTAACATATACAAAATGCCATTTGGTATGTTCGTAGGGGTCAACAACCACTTCCAGACTATTATATTTGCTGGGGCATTGGTGACAAGAGAGGATACTGCAAGTTTCAATTGGCTTTTCAAGGAATTCATCATTCTAATGGGAGGAAAACATCCAGTTACTATCCTCACAGGTAAGTGTAGAAACACTAATTACCGTTAATATTGGAAATTTCAAACTTACCAATATGAACGAAACTGAGCGAAAACTGTTCGTTTTTGCAGACCAATGCAAGGCAATGACAAAAGCAATTAAGCAAGTGTTCACAAGCTTTACCAAACATCTGTGGTGCAAGTGGCATGTCTTCCAACATGCACCAGAAGAGTTGGGACCGTTATTTTCTCAAAATGAAGATTTCAGGACAGATTTCACTTTGTCATTAATCAAATGCTGACAATTGATGAGTTCGACAGGGGCTGGAACAGTTTGATTCAGACTTATGGTCTACAAGACAGTGAATTCATGATGAGAACATATGAAAAGAGGGACAAATGAGCTAAACCTTGGGCGAGGCATACTTTTTGTGCAAGGATGGCCAGCTGTCATACCCATTTTTGAAAGAACAAAATAGGATATATTAAACCTTATGTGCGCCCCGGATCGGTGACTCACATAAGTGACAAATTGTGGGAATGTATCCTCACAATGCTTATTGCATAACAAATAGTGTTGGATACAATTTATAGAACTTATTGCAGCGGCATCTATGATAATCTCTCAACGCGGAAGCTCCAAGAACGGGTACGTCGACTGGTTGACCACAAGTCTAGAACTCCTGGCGGTAATCCTCAATGTAGTCTTGATCTGGTGTGGGTGGGAAAAACAAGGGTGAGTACAAAAGTACTCAACAAGTATAGCAAGTGGTTTGATCCCATGAACTTATGAACAATGTAACATAAATAATATTAAGCATAAACGGTAAATAAATGAACAAGTTAACAATCTAAAGTTCTCATCTTTAGTGTAAGGATTCAAGGCCACCCTGTCCGTGGGCACGGACGATATATCGATTTAAACTCTGCGCAGAGGTGTACACTTTACCTGTGAGTCGTGCTTCTCAAATGTATGGGTTAATTACTCCCAAACACCAAGAGACACTATGAAGCCCCTCAAAGGTTTGTCTAACAAGTTGGGCAAGCGGGGTCATCGATATAGGAAAACCCTCCTTCCAATACGGCACATTCCTTCCCGGCTATACACGTAAGGGACGGGAGCCGTCCTATACCCAACTCGCAGACCTCGACCGGCTAGAAAAGGTCCTTTGAGGAACTAAAGTCAGAGCCATGTAACCCTCACAGCTGTACTATAAATCCCGGAGGTTCGCTTACAGATAAATCCTCAAGTTGCTAAAGAGTCATTTTTATCGTTCATTGCATAAACATTAATTAAGTTGCATAGATCATAGCCATAGAATTAAAACCCCAAACCATACTTGCCTTGATTATCAAAGTTTCCTTGCTGGTCCTGCTGATCCTCAAAATATTGCTCCTGATCACCAGCGTACTGCTCACCGTCTAGACTCGATAACACGCCAACATACAATCATCCATAGGCAATCATGCACGAAGAAAACAATTCTATAATTAGAACAGTACACCAACAGTGATAAAACAAAAATAAAAGTTTATAAAATTATTCTACACGTCGCTACGAGCACATAGACGTGAAGATCACTGAAATCGGGCTTAAAACGGAGAAGTTATGAATTTAACAAGTTTCCCTATTATAAAATAATGAATTAATTATAAACTCAAATTTTAAAAGTTGTAAATAGTGTTAAAAGTGATACTAACATAAAGTTTATGAGATTATGAATCCAACGCAATTTGAACGGTTCAAAACAGAGTTAAAACGAGGATTTTAAAGGCATTTGAAATTAGTGGCAATCCTGTAAATAACTAGAAACTTTAATGGCATTTGATTAAATCAGGAATTCTGAAGTTCTAACTCGGCCAGGGACCTATCTGTAAATAGAATAAACTACAGGGACTCTTTATGAAGATTACCCGCGAAGGGGTATCTTCTAATCTCAGC
Organism: Themeda triandra; assembly: GCA_018135685.1. Classification (NCBI taxonomy): domain Eukaryota; kingdom Viridiplantae; phylum Streptophyta; class Magnoliopsida; order Poales; family Poaceae; genus Themeda; species Themeda triandra. The sequence goes on from JAENPR010000038.1 coordinate 1,871,361, forward strand.
CTTTGATCAGAGATCCGACGGCGCAGATCAGAAAGGGGAAGGGGAGAGGAGGACGCCGGCCGGAATAGTGAATCCGGCGGCGGCGCTTCACCGGATTCTCGCCGGCGACGAGCGGCACGGCGCTGTGGGGCACGGGAGACTATGGGGATGGGTGGAATCGGAAGAGGAGCTCACCGCGGTTCCAACCGTGGTGTTCTTGTGGCCGGGGACGGTTCGACGACGGCGCGCGACGAAGGGCGGCGGACGGCGGCTCCGGCGAAGTCGGGGGACGACGCTTCGGCCCCCGATTCGTCGGGGGAAAAGGTTCGCCGAACGCGGCTTTTCCTCGCGAGGTCGACGGTGGTGTTTTTGGGTCGAGGGGTGGATTGCGGCGGCGTGAGCGCGAGCTCGAGCGGAGCTCGGCAATGGCGATGGCTTTGGCGGTTGCGGGCGCTGGAGCGAGGGAGAGGGACTGGGGAGTGGCTTGGCGGCGGCGGAGTGCCCTTGAGGGTCTCTGGTAACAGAGAGATGAGGAGGGAGTGAGTGGAGAGGCGGGGTCGCGGCCGGCTTCGGCTTCATGCCGAGCATGGCGGATCGGGGCGGACCGGCTCGGCGGTCGAGCGCGGAGTGAGGGGCGCGGGCACGCGGGCGGTCCTGGTCCTCGGCTTGGTCCTCGCGGGGCTCTGGAGACGCGGGAGCGGGTAGCTGGGTCGCGGCCGCGTGGCAGGAGGAGCATGGTGCCGGCGTCCCGTGTCCGGCCTCGGAGGTAGGGGAGGGACATGACAACTGGGTCCCACCTGTCGGTGAGAGGGAGAGAGAGGAGGTGCTGCTGGGTTGGCTGCTTGCCTTCTGCTGGGCCGGCGGCTCGTTTGGGCCGAGAAAAGAAAGGAGGGAGGGAGAAGGGGAAGCTGGACCGGCTGGAGAAAGGCCAACAGCCCGAGAGAGAGAGGGAAGAGAGGCTGGGCCAGCTGGGCCCATTGCGGGTGGAGGGAGGGGGAGGCAGGCCGGCTGGGCCGAAATGCCAAGGGAGAGACGAAAATCCTCTTCCTTTTTCTTTAAGCTATTTCCCAAGCCATTTTCCAAAAGCATTAGAAATTCTTTCTCAAATTGGAGTCAAAATTAAACAATACAAAAATAAAGTGCAGCAGCATGAATGCATCAACATGAATTAAACCTTATATTTGATTTTAATTTCCTTGAAAATATTATTTTGCCTATGTTAAATATTCACAAAAATAGCATAATTAAATCATTTTAGCTATTTTAAAATATTGAAAAATTTTGGGTGTTACACCAGCACACAGAGGTCTGAAAGTGCTAACAGTTTGCTCAAGAAGATTGTGCCAAGGAATTCATCAATGAACAAATTCGTTGAGCAGTATAACACATTGTTGTTTCTAAGAGGTAGAGCAGAGGAGAATGCAGAACATGAAACAAAACAGGTAAATTGAAATAACTATTTATACTTCAATGTAGCCTAACAATATGACAAAAGTTGGAATAGCTTGTGTTATAAGTCCAAACTTAGCATTCTATGTCAATTTTTTAATTGTTTTGTAAATTCCAATGTAGTTTGTGCACCGAACAAAGAGAATGTACCAGATTGAAAAGCATGCAATCAAAATATATACAAGAAATTGTTTCAAGTTATTCAGTGAAGAAGTGGACAAGGCAACAGAGTATGATGTGGAAGAAACAAATGAAGAAGATTGTTTCATAGTTGTGCACAACAACGCAGAGACAAGAAAGCATTGGGCACGTGTTATCTTCACTGTTCAAATTGAACAAAATCGACAGAAATATTTATGTGAGTGTGGTCAGTACGAGCATTTTGGAATGCTATGCTGCCATGCACTTGCGGTAATGAACCTCCCTTCTAACAACTAAACTGTATGTAACAATTGAATATCATAATTCCATAATGTAGGTTATCTGATATATCTTTTTGAAAATGTAGGTTATGTTACATTGCAAAGTACACAAGATACCTGAATGTCATATAATGAAAAGGTGGACTAGGGATGCACAGGATTATGACTACCCAAAACTAGTTGGTGATGAGGAAGGACAGCAACTAGCAGAAAGCCTTATGTTTGTAAATGCTCTGGATGTTGTCACACAGACCAAAAATGTACCAAAAGCTGGAGAGATATTGACAAAACACCTCAACTTAGCTAGGCAGGAAATACAAAGATTGGAATCTGCAACAACGATTCAAGAATCTGAAACTGATGAGCAAAACATAGGTGCATATACTCAAAGTTCAGGTGAAGAAGGTTACACCACAGATCAATCTGCGTATAACTCAAAGGGACAATCAATTGAGCAGAATATTTATGGTGCATCGGGATCTAGCGCGTATATGAGCGATGTTGACATCAGACAAATCAGAGCACCAACTGTACCGGTTGTCACTGGACGAAAGCGACAGAATAGGCATAAGTCCACTTTTGAGAGAAGGCGTAAGAGCAGAAAGAAGTATACAGGTTCACCAGTTATATGTGATAATTGTCAATGTGAAGGGCATTTCAAAAATAACTGCAATGCATATGTTGGATGTGGAACAACAAAGGGGTCCAAGAAGAAAGTAAAGGGAAAGAACAAGGGCTAGATGGTGCTAGATTGGAGGTTGGCAAGTGTGTTCACTGGATGAGATATTTTGGTCCACAAAAAAATTTAATTGTTGCAAGCCAGATTTTGTAATCTTGTGAACATCTTGTTTACAGACATCGTGAGGCTTTTGTAATCTTGTGAACATCTTCTTTGTAATCTTGTGAACAACTTCTTTGCAGACATTGAGAAAATTTTGTAAACATCTTGTTTGCAGATACTAAACAATTTACTCTTTATTTGTAATTCAGAATGCCTTTTACTTTTAAGGCTCAAGTTTCTGCATTATATATGTTTTGGTACATTGAGAATGGAAGAACTAGTGGTTTGAAAACAAAAGTTCCTGTGGCATGGCAGTAGACTATAGTCTATATACTTAATGACATTTTAAATGTGATAATGAAAGTCTTAATAAGATTATTATTTTAGTTTGAGGGTTAATGAAACAACCATAACGTCCTTTTTTGATCTAAAATAAAAGCAAAACTAAAGCAAAACCAGAAGCCGCAAATGCCACTACCCTTCTTCCTAGCGCAGCCCTAGTCTCTCATCCTCTTATTCCGACCACTTCCGCCGCCGCGTGACTTCGTCTCAACTGCGAGTCGCAGAGCGAATTCGTCTCCACTGCGATTCGCGACTTCGTCTCCACTGCAATTCGCCGCGCCGTCGCTCAAACTAGGCGTGACGCAAATCCACATTCCCGTTGCATCTATCCCGCAAATCCACTCCACCTGAGCAGCAGATCCAGATCGACTTACATTAGCGCACTGATAGGTTAGTCCCAATACTATTCAATGCGTTCTTCACTTTCCGATCGATTCTGTATTCTGAAAAATAACTGCGTCCTTGTATTGATTTTTGGCTGAAAAATCCTGAAAATGTAATAGAAAATATCATAAAAAATTGCTAAAAGGAACAATTCTTAAAAATTAGTACATTTTCATAGAAAATATCATAAATCATCCAAGGTTCACTACTAGTTCGGTATTGAGGAGTAGTTCAATATTAGAGGAAGTAAGGAAAGAAAAGGAAACATCTAAAACAATGATTTCAGTATGCTGGACATTTAACTATCTATATTGCTCAAAATAGATTTTAGATGCTAATAATGATCAATTAAATTAGTGGATGTGCATTTAACATGGTCTTTTCAATTATATCTGTGATCGTTCGGGGTATAAATCCTTTGCAGTGTAAAATGTCAAGCACTGGTTCAACATGTCAGTCGGAAACAGGTTCTTCTTGCAACTCTGAGATAGATACTTCAAATCATTGGAATCAAGACTACGACCCTAGTATTAAGGTTAGTAAAAAATGTTGGGATGTGGTTTTCTTGAAGAAAGGTGATTTTTTAGAATGAGTCTGTTCAAGAAAAAATTGTCGTTTAAAAACATATTCATTAAAGTATATTTTCTTCTTGTTAACAGGGATCAATACAGAAATTTCAAATTCCTCCTAGAAGGATTTTGTTAATTGCCCTGGAATCTGTTGGCATCATCGATCCTAGTATTTTGGATGTGGGCTTAAAAAATGCACATCAGGTCAAGATCCAATTCCAGTGTCCTCTAAAATTGTGCATAAATCCAGGATCACAGTTTGCAGAGATATTAGGTGATGTCTGTGAAAGGTATGAGTTTGCTGAAATCAATGCTATCAAAAAAGCATTCGCTCACCTGTACAGGATGAACAACGTAGTTCTGGTAGACATTAGCTATCACAAGACAAATGAACGTAGACTCATTGCAAGAAACCTGTATAATGATGTGATGGAAGGGATGAGCGATATTGGGAACAAGCTCCAATACTGGAACATAAGCCTGGATGAATTGAAAAAGTACGCAGACATAGCCTCTCCAATGAAGGAGTATCAGGGGCAAGTTGAATCAAGCATAGCCAAGGATATAATAAGTTTTATAAATACAACCACGGATGAAACAATTGGGATAATTAAGGACTGTGACACATATTTCAGAGAACTTGCTGCAAGGAAAGACGACTTTGCAGAACGCTTAAGGATCCAATCAGGAGAACAAGAAAAGGTTAGTAAACTTTTGAAAAACAATTTGATTGTTGTAGGTACCAATCTCAACCAAGAAAGGATTCAAATAAATGTTGAATTTTATTTATTCATGCAGGCTTCTTTCATTACAGCACACCACAAAGAAGAAGATGTGTTGATTCTGCTCAGCCGATGGCTAAAATTGAATGGATGTCATGTTTGGGCTGCAGAATCACATGGTGGTCAGTTCATGGGTACCGTAAAGCTAAATATACCTGAAACAAAGGGAATTGTGACTGCTAGAGAGATATGGGTCGAAGCAGACCATGAGGAAAGCACAATAGAACAAGCTAAAAATCGTGCGGCAAGGATGGCAATCTACCGCCTTGAAAAAATGTTCAAGGTCCAAGTTATTGGTCTCCAAGATACTGAAACAATGAATGCTAAGGAAGACTTGTCCATAGTGACCGGTATTCACCAAGAGTTGTTTTTTGTTAGAGATCTCATCACCAAGTACTGGGCAAGGATGATAAACATGCTGGATGGATCTGTCGTAGCTACAAAAAACAAGGTAGCTAAGAGTTTGGGAACCACATGTCTTGATCTCTGGTGTTGGAATCGCAAGGAAATTGGCAGATCGGTATGAGATAGCAATTGTTGCAAAGCACTCTTCGATGCACACAATCCAAAAATCACATATATGAAATAAAAATTGCTAGACCATGGTGGCTATATCCTTTAAAACATATTTCCTAGGTTCGACTTAAATATTGATCAGTTTGAGTGTTGGCAATTACATTCCTTTAGTAAGGACTATATTCGTCATGTAATATTGAGACAGATATTGTCAGTTCATATGATGAAGACGTGTCTACTACCTATATTATTTGGCATGCATGGCAATGGAGGATAAATTGCATATTCTAGCGTACTCTAATAAATGTCTCTCGAATGATTTATTTATTTAAGAAAGTTCTACATTATAATTTCTAAGATTGTTAATCTTTTCGTAAAATTGTCTCTGGTTTTGCTTATTCCACATATGACAAAGAAAAAAATAATTTGCCAATATATATCAGAAACAAAATTCCTCTGCCTCAATAAAATCATAAATTATAACATTTTAATCTATAGGTTCCACTCTAAAAAATCAAATAATATGGAACAATTTGATATTCATGTCAAATCAAATTATAAAAGGATCCACGTCATAAAAAATTACAAAAGGATCCATGTCAAAAGAAATTATAACTAGTTTTAGCCCGAAAAACAAATTATACAAAAGGATCCATGTCAAAAGAAGCGGCGTATTTTACATAAACATAATAAAACGATGCAATCAAGAATCATAAAACTAGTTAACAATATGACAAATTACAAAATAAATATATCTTCGCCATAATGTTAATACATAGTACATTAAAGTTGCATACAATACAATACTCCGAGGTTCCTTACAATACATTACCTTACAAAAAAAAGAAAAAATAGAATAAACGAAACATGCAATGATTATTTCAATCGAGTAATCGCTGGAGAGGCCTTAGATTTCCTAAACCAAACATCATAAAGACCATGCTGCAACTCATCGGTAAAGGACAAAATTTTGGCATAGTCATTACAGTTCTGTTCATCCCAAAAAACCTCCCAAGATAACCCAATAAGCTTATCAATAAAGGACTAAACACTGGTCTCAAATTGAGACCAAGACTTATACGCATCAGAAGCAAGAATTTGAAACTTAATGCGAAGTTCGCGAAGTTGATCGTGATTTTGCCTGATCAATAAAAGATTGTCATAGTTGAAATCAACAAGCTCAAAATTCTACGTACGCTCCAACATGCTGATTGTGTGGGCTGCTGCACTCCTCTCGGACTCAAATGAGGTACCCTCCAAACAACCGCTTACATTAATTGGTACGGCAGGAATAGATACAATGTACTGGGCACAATCAGCTTTGAGATGATCCAATATATCTGACAGGAACTCCTTCTCAACATTGTTCCAAACCAAAGATGCAGACTGCGAAAAAAAATACTAGTCATTGAGTATACAAATGAATGTAAGCGGAGTAAAGACTGCAATCCATATTGAGAGAATATAATGGAAATAAAACTTTAATTAACATGAAAGGAGCATAACTGAGAAAACAGATAATACCTTTGATGGCACTGTCATCTTAGAGGAGTACAGAGTGTAATCCCTATTGAGAGAACATAATTGCTCATGGAAACAGTCAATAGAACTCTGAAAGCCAGTACACAGATCACTTAATGGTTTACAAGTGCCTTCAAAATAAGAAGAACAATTTTGAAGCCCCACTGTCAATATTTGACTGACAGTGTTCATTGACAACTGATACTCATTCATAAAGATTTGCATACTATTAGGGAAATCCTTCAATTCAGCAACAACATCGGCCATGTTCCTTTCCAACAAAATGATTTTATCATGACTAAAATCATGAATTTGTACACCAAAACATTGCTCAAGGAAGTTCTTCACTGACATGACTGCCTTGTGTTCAGCAAGTTTGATATTGTCCGGATGCTCGCCAATGAAAACATTGGAGCGGGTAGATAGCCCAGGATGAGAAGGGTGAGGGATCTTAGAAAGATCGATTGTAACACCAAACTTGGTATTCTCGAATCACAATATTTCATAAAAACCTCGGGCGCACAACCCCAATACCTTCAACCAACTTTACCAGTGCCTAAACAAGCCAACACGCAGCTCCATAATAACTAAAAAGAGTAAAATGAACGAGTTAATGTATCTGTAAACTAACAGTGAAAGGAAGGATAGCTGAAAAAATTAAAACTTAAAATAAACATAAAAGCTAAATTCTGCATTACAAGAAAACTCAGGAAATTCTACCTAAACAAAGCTAAATTCTACAAACTGATTATTAGCGGCAAGAATTCAAAGACAAATTGGTATGCTAAAAGATAAAACAACTACGGGTAATAAAGCATTACAAAGGCAACCAAGTTCTACACTGCTATGTAGGACATATAGGAGCATTTCGAAAACAGAGACCCAAAGTAAATATCAACAGTTTCCAATCTGAGTGTAACATGATTAGTATCTAAAATTAGATAGCAACTGATGGCGCAGAAATGTTAATAAAAAATTGCAGGATATGCAAGTGCTAACATCATTTCCAATCTTGCTGTAACATGATTTGTTCTACAGTGCTATGTAATCCGAATCTAGGGCTTACCGCGAAAAGTACCAGCAAAACAATGAAAGAGCTTTTGTCTGCTAGATGGCAGTCAAATCTCGATAGATTAGGTTTCCTAAATACTAGAGACGAAGGAATAGAACAGTCGAATCCGGATCTGAAGGAGAAAACACAGATAGAGAGAGAAAGCTACAGAACGAAAAATGATATTCATCCATCAGGATCTAAGAGACATGGAACGACCGGTGCGTCATCTGAGACGGATAGGAATAGATGGACATGGACACGACACGGAGAGGACAGAGAGATAAAGAAACGGACACGAGAAAGCTGGACGAGCAGGCGGGAGGTTGAAGACGAGGTTGAAAGGGAAGATAACCGAGGTGGCCCAAGAAGGGGGCTATAATATAAATCAAAGCTAGTTCCATCTTTTTTTTTATTCAAGGTATTTAATACGGGGTAGTACCTCTAGCACTACCTAGAAAGGTACCGAGCAGGACCTGGGGGAAGGAAATTCCAATTGGGGTGGGGGGATTAATTAGGATTTTACATCAACTTAGTATGTGTCCATATTAATGATGATACTCAAGGGAATTCCATCTTTTTTTATTCAAGATATTTAATCAAGAAGGTATAATTGATGAAATAGAATGCACAACGCCTTTGCTCATGGTCACCCCAGCAGTAGAGCGTAGTGTTGTATCCTATGAAGGTAAATTGTTTTGATTTGTTAGACTGATTGTCATAGTTATAAAAGAACTTCATCGCATAATACAACTCAGTCAACGCTTTTATTACCAAAATCAACCAACAAATTAGATACTCAAGGGACGCCTTTAACCCTAATCTCAGTATGCATAAAACAACTCAATCATCGCTTTTATTAATAAAATCCGCAAACACTTCTAATACTCAAGGAACACATTTAACCCTAATCTCAGTAAGCATTGTACAACCGAGACATCGCTTTAATTATTAAAATCAACCGACGCTTTTGATAGTCAAGGGACGCCTAGAACCCTAATCTCAGTAAACATAATACAACTCAAACATCGCTTTTTTTGTTAAAATCAACCAACGATTCTGATACTGAAGGGACGCATTTAACCCTAATCTCAGTAACCATAATACAACTCAGTCATCGCTTTTATTACTAAAATCCGCCCACGCTTCTGATACTCAAGGAATGGATTTAACCCTAATCTCAGTAAGCTAAATACAACTCAGTCATCGCTTTTACTACTAAAATTTGCCAACGCTTCTGATAGTCAAGGGATGCCTTTAACCCTAATCTCAGTAAGCATAATACATCTCAGTGATCGCTTTTATTACTAAAATCCGCCAATGCTTCTAATACTCAAGGAACGCATTTAACCCTAATCTCAATAGGCATAATACAACCCAGTCATCACTTTTATTATTAAAATCAGCCAATGCTTCTAATACTCAAGGGACACCTCGAACCCTAATCTCAGTAAGCATAATACAACTCAGTCATCACTTTTATTACTAAAATCAACTAACGCTTCTAATACTCAAGGGACGCCTTTAACACTAGTCTCAGTAAGCTAAATACAACTCAGTCATCGCTTTTATTACTAAAATCCTCCGACGCTTCTAATACTCAAGGAATGCTTAGTTACATAGTTTGTTTCTAATACTAAGTGATCTCAGTAAGCATAATAAAACCAATGTTACATAGTTTGTTTCTAAACTACCAAATATTAAAACAGAATTACACAGGTTCAATATAACTACAATAGTAACAGAATATTCAGCATGCTTAGTATGTGCCATTAACATGCTAAATCAACTTAGGATTTTATTATTAAAATCAACAAATGCTTCTGATACTCAATGTACGCATTTAATCCTAATGCATGCTAAATAATTGAAGTACAGCAAACTATTATTAATTAGTGCTTGTAGCATAAACATTGAACCGTAAACACTAGATCATATACCCTCAACCCTAAACCCTAATCTCAATAAGCTAAATAAAACTCAGTCATCGCTTTTATTACTAAAATCCGCCGATGATTCTAATACTCAAGGAATGCATTTAACCATAATCTCAGTACGCATAACACAACTCAGTCATCGCTTTTATTACTAAAATCAACTAACGCTTCTAATACTCAAAGGACGCCTTTAACCCTAATCTCAGTAAGCTAAATACAACTCAGTCATTGCTTTTGTTACTAAAATCCGCCAACTCTTCTAATACTCAAGGAATACATTAAACCCTAATCTCAAGACGCATAATACAACATAGTCATCCCTTTTATTACTAAAATCCGCCAACGCTTCCAATACTCAAGGGACGCATTTAACCCTAATCTCAGTAAGCATAATACAACTCAGTCATCGCTTTTGTTATTAAAATCTGCCAACGTTCTGATACTCAAGGGACGCTTTTAACCCTCATCTAAGAAAGCATAATACAACTCAGTCATCGCTTTTGTTACTAAAATCAACCAACGCTACTGATACTCAAGGGAAGCCTTTAACCCTAATCTCAGTAAACATAATACAACCAATGTTACATAGTTTGTTTCGAAAGTACCAAATATAAGTACAATAGTAACAAAGTATTCAGGATACTTAGAATGTGTCCATAAAACAGACTTAAACAGGTTCAATATAACTACAATAGTAACAAAAAATCAGGATGCTTAGTATGTGTCCATAAACATGTTAAATCAACTTAGGATTTTACATCAACTTAGTATGTGTCCCTATTAATGATGGTACTCAAGGGAAGCCACGAACCCTAATCTAAATAAGCATAATACAACTCAGTCATCGCTTCTATTACTAAAATTAACCAGCAATTCTGATACTCAACGGACGCCTTTAACCCTAATCTCAGTAAGCATAATACAACTCAGTCATCGCTTTTATTACTAAAATCCATCAACGCTTCTAATACTCAAGGAGTGCATTTAACCCTAATCTCAGTACGCATAATACAACAAAGTCATCCCTTTTATTATTAAAATCAGCCAACGCTTCTGATAGTCAAGGGACGCCTCAAACCCTAATCTCAGTAAGCATAATACAACAGAGTCATCGCTTTTATTATTAAAATCTGCAAACGATTCTGATACTCAAGGGATGCTTTTAACCCTAATCTCAGAAAGCATAATACAACTCAGTCATCGCTTTTATTACTAAAATCAACCAACGCTTCTGATACTCAAGGGAAGCCTTTAACCCTAATCTAAGTAGGCATAATACAACCAATGTTACATAGTTTGTTTTGAAAGTACCAAATATAAGTGCAATAGTAACAAAATATTCTGGATACTTAGTATGTGTCCAGAAAACAGACTTACACAAGTTCAATATAACTACAACAGTAACAAAATATTCATTATGCTTAGTATGTGTCCATAAACATGATAAATCAAATTAGGATTTTACATCAACTTAGTATGTGTTCATATTAATGATGACACTCAAGGGAAGACACGAAACCAAATCTAAATAAGGATAATACAACTCGGTCATCGCTTTTATTACTAAAATCAACAAGCAATTCTGATACTCATGGGGGGCCTTTAACCCTAATCTCAATAAACATAAAACAACTCAGTCATCACTTTTATTGCTAAAATCCGCCAACGCTTCTAATACTCAAGGGACGCTTTTAACCCTAATCACAGAAAGCATAATACAACTCAGTCATCGCTTTTATTACTAAAATCAACCAACGCTTTTGATACTCAAGGGGCGCCTTTAACCCTAATCTCAGTAATCTATATACAACTCAGTTATCGCTTTTATTATTAAAATCAGCCAACCCTTCTGATAGTCAAGGGATGCCTCGAACCCTAATCTCAGTACGCATAATAAAACTCAGTCATCACTTTTATTATTAAAATCTGCCAACGCTTCTGATACTCAAGGGACGCTTTTAACCCTAATCTCAGAAAGCATAATACAACTCGATCATCGCTTTTACTACTAAAATGAACCAACGCTTCGATACTCAAGGGACGCATTTAACCCTAATGTCAAGTAAGCATAATACAAGTCATTGATCGCTTTTATTACTAAAATCCGCCAACGCTTCTAATACTCAAGGAACACATTTAACCCTAATCTCGTAGGCATAATACAACCCGGTCATCACTTTTATTATTAAAATAAACCAATGTTCGATAGTCAAGGGAAGCCACGAACCCTAATCTCGTAAGCATAATACAACTCGTCATCGCTTTTATTACTAAAATCAACTAACGCTTCTAATACTCAAGGGACGCCTTTAACCCTAATCTCGTAAGCTAAATACAACTCGGTCATCGCTTTTATTACTAAAATCGGCAGACGCTTCTAATACTCAAGGAATGCATTTAACCCTAATCTCAATAAACATAATAGAACATAATCATCCCTTTTATTACTAAAATCCGCCAACGCTTCCAATACTCAAGGGACGCATTTAACCCTAATCTCAGTAAGCTAAATACAACTCGTCATCGCTTTTATTACTAAAATCCGCCGACGCTTGTAATACTCAAGGAATGCATTTAACCCTAATCTCGCACGCATAATACAACTCGAGTCCAACGCTTTTACTACTAAAATCAACTAATGCTTCTAATACTCAAGGGACGCCTTTAACCCTAATCTCAGTAAGCTAAATACAACTCAGTCATCGCTTTTATTACTAAAATCCGACGCTTCTAATACTCAAGGAATGCATTTAACCCTAATCTCGACGCATAATACAACTCGAGTCCAACGCTTTTACTACTAAAATCAACTAATGCTTCTAATACTCAAGGGACGCCTTTAACCCTAATCTCAGTAAGCTAAATACAACTCAGTCATCGCTTTTATTACTAAAATCCGCCGACGCTTCTAATACTTAAGGAATGCATTTAACCCTAATCTCAGTACGCATAATACAACTCAGTCATCGCTTTTACTACTAAAATCAACTAATGCTTCTAATACTCAAGGGACGCCTTTAACCCTAATCTCAGTAAGCTAAATACAACTCAGTCATCGCTTTTATTACTAAAATCCACCAACGCTTCTAATACTCAAGGAATAGTTTTAACCCTAATCTCAGAAAGCATAATACAACTCAGTCATCGCTTTTACTACTAAAATGAACCAACGCTTCTGATACTCAAGGGACGCATTTAACCCTAATGTCAGTAAGCATAATACAAGTCAGTGATCGCTTTTATTACTAAAATCCGCCAACGCTTCTAATACTCAAGGAACACATTTAACCCTAATCTCAGTAGGCATAATACAACCCAGTCATCACTTTTATTATTAAAATAAACCAATGTTCTGATAGTCAAGGGAAGCCACGAACCCTAATCTCAGTAAGCATAATACAACTCAGTCATCGCTTTTATTACTAAAATCAACTAACGCTTCTAATACTCAAGGGACGCCTTTAACCCTAATCTCAGTAAGCTAAATACAACTCAGTCATCGCTTTTATTACTAAAATCGGCAGACGCTTCTAATACTCAAGGAATGCATTTAACCCTAATCTCAATAAACATAATAGAACATAATCATCCCTTTTATTACTAAAATCCGCCAACGCTTCCAATACTCAAGGGACGCATTTAACCCTAATCTCAGTAAGCTAAATACAACTCAGTCATCGCTTTTATTACTAAAATCCGCCGACGCTTGTAATACTCAAGGAATGCATTTAACCCTAATCTCGACGCATAATACAACTCGTCAACGCTTTTACTACTAAAATCAACTAATGCTTCTAATACTCAAGGGACGCCTTTAACCCTAATCTCGTAAGCTAAATACAACTCGGTCATCGCTTTTATTACTAAAATCCGACGCTTCTAATACTCAAGGAATGCATTTAACCCTAATCTCAGGACGCATAATACAACTCAGTCAACGCTTTTACTACTAAAATCAACTAATGCTTCTAATACTCAAGGGACGCCTTTAACCCTAATCTCAGTAAGCTAAATACAACTCAGTCATCGCTTTTATTACTAAAATCCGCCGACGCTTCTAATACTCAAGGAATGCATTTAACCCTAATCTCGACGCATAATACAACTCGTCATCGCTTTTACTACTAAAATCAACTAATGCTTCTAATACTCAAGGGACGCCTTTAACCCTTATCTCAGTAAGCTAAATACAACTCAGTCATCGCTTTTATTACTAAAATCCACCAACGCTTCTAATACTCAAGGAATAGTTTTAACCCTAATCTCAGAAAGCATAATACAACTCAGTCATCGCTTTTATTACTAAAATCAACCAATGCTTTTGATACTCAAGGGATGCCTTTAACCCTAATCTCAGTAAGCTAAATACAACTCAGTCAACGCTTTTACTACTAAAATCAGCCAACGCTTCTGATAGTCAAGGGACGCCTCGAACCCTAATCTCAGTACGCATAATACAACTCAGCATACCTGAAATTTACATCAACAGGCAAAATTAGGTAAACAATAAGGAAAACAGGAAAAAAAGGAGAAATGATAATTACGGTGCAACACGGATATCTTTGGCAATCCTTTTGCGGCCTTCCACAAGCATGTCATAGACCAATAGCTCTTCCTACAATAAAAAAAATGGAGGGAGAACTATTACATAGCAAAAAAAAAGGAAACAATCGATTACAAATAATATTAATCATACTTTATTAAGAAAATCTTGAACTGGAACAAACTCAGGTTCACTTGATGAAGAGGAATTGTCGTCTTCAACCATTTCATCGGTAAGCTTGATGAAAAGAGGTGCCTTCTTGAGATATGCTATTAGTAGAAAAAGAAATATATTAATAGAAGCTCAAAAGTGAAAATAAAATAGTAAGATAATACCTAACAGATCTGAAGGGCCCGTTAAATGACCGGTGAAGAAAACCTACAAGTAATATGATGAAATTATTAGGTGGAATTATAGAAGTGCAAAAAAATATAAAAAAATATAATAAATTTAATTATTACCATTGCTTATCAAGATAGCACCAAGAGCTTTCCACCACTTGACATCATGAAAGTCTCCTTGGCCATAAAATTCCATCATATTAAGTTTGTTGTCAATGACCTTGTTCGATAAAAAATACAATTATAATACGAATATTAAAAAGAAACAAAATACATAATTAGCTACAAACAAAAATGATAGCCTAAGTTTACCTTACTCCTTTTAACACATCTATAGGCAAGTTGAGGCCCCAACGACCACCACATGCTTGAATACATCCTTTTAACACATCTATACTCAAGGAATGCATTTAACCCTAATCTCAATACGCATAATACAACATAGTCATCCCTTTTATTATTAAAATCAGCCAACGCTTCTGATAGTCAAGGGACACCTCGAACCCTAATCTCAGTAAGCATAATACAACATAGTCATCGCTTTTCTTATTAAAATCTGCCGACGATTCTGATACTCAAGGGATGCTTTTAACCCTAATCTCAGAAAGTATAATACAACTCGGTCATTGCTTTTATTACTAAAATCAACCAACGCTTCGATACTCAAGGGAAGCCTTTAAACCTAATCTCGTAGGCATAATACAACGAATGTTACATAGTTTTGTTTCGAAAGTACCAAATATAAGTACAATAGTAACAAAATATTCTCGGATACTTAGTATGTGTCCATAAAACATACTTACACGGGTTCAATATAACTACAACAAGTAACAAAATATTCAAGATGCTTAGTATGTGTCCATAAACATGTTAAATCAACTTAGTATTTTACATCAACTTAGTATGTGTTCATATTAATGATGACACTCAAGGGAAGACACGAACCCTAATCTAAATAAGCATAATACAACTCAGTCATCGCTTTTATTACTAAAATCAACCAACGCATTTGATACTCAAGGGGCGCCTTTAACCCTAATCTCAGTAATCTATATACAACTCAGTCATCGCTTTTATTATTAAAATCAGCTAACGATTCTGATAGTCTAGGGACGCCTCGAACCCTAATCTCAGTACGCATAATAAAACTCAGTCATCGCTTTTATTATTAAAATCTGCCAACGCTTCTGATACTCAAGGGACGCTTTTAACCCTAATCTCAGAAAGCATAATACAACTCGATCATCGCTTTTACTACTAAAATGAACCAACGCTTCGATACTCAAGGGACGCATTTAACCCTAATGTCAAGTAAGCAAAATACAAGTCGTTGATCGCTTTTATTACTAAAATCCGCCAACGCTTCTAATACTCAAGGAACACATTTAACCCTAATCTCGTAGGCATAATACAACCCAGTCATCACTTTTATTATTAAAATAAACCAATGCTTCTGATAGTCAAGGGAAGCCACGAACCCTAATCTCAGAAAGCATAATACAACTCAGTCATCGCTTTTATTACTAAAATCAACTAACGCTTCTAATACTCAAGGGACGCCTTTAACCCTTATCTCAGTAAGCTAAATACAACTCAGTCATCGCTTTTATTACTAAAATCGGCAGACGCTTCTAATACTCAAGGAATGTATTTAACCCTAATCTCAATAAACATAATAGAACATAATCATCCCTTTTATTACTAAAATCCGCCAACGCTTCCAATACTCAAGGGACGCATTTAACCCTAATCTCAGTAATCTAAATACAACTCAGTCATCGCTTTTATTACTAAAATCCGCCGACGCTTCTAATACTCAACGAATGCATTTAACCCTAATCTCAGCAAACATAATAGAACATAATCATCCCTTTTATTACTAAAATCCGCCAACGCTTCTAATACTCAAGGAATGCATTTAACCCTAATCTCAGTACTCATAATACAACTCAGTCAACGCTTTTACTACTAAAATCAACTAATGCTTCTAATACTCAAGGGACGCCTTTAACCCTAATCTCAGTAAGCTAAATACAACTCAGTCATCGCTTTTATTACTAAAATCCGCCGACGCTTCTAATACTCAAGGAATGAATGCATTTAACCCTAATCTCAGTACGCATAATACAACTCAGTCAACGCTTTTACTACTAAAATCAACTAATGCTTCTAATACTCAAGGGACGCCTTTAACCCTAATCTCAGTAAGCTAAATACAACTCAGTCATCGCTTTTATTACTAAAATCCGCCGACGCTTCTAATACTCAAGGAATGCATTTAACCCTAATCTCAGTACGCATAATACAACTCAGTCATCGCTTTTACTACTTAAATCAACTAATGCTTCTAATACTCAAGGGACGCCTTTAACCCTAATCTCAGTAAGCTAAATACAACTCAGTCATCGCTTTTATTACTAAAATCCGCCAACACTTCTAATACTCAAGGAATAGTTTTAACCCTAATCTCAGAAAGCATAATACAACTCAGTCATCGCTTTTATTACTAAATCAACCAACGCTTTTGATACTCAAGGGACGCCTTTAACCCTAATCTCAGTAAGCTAAATACAATTCAGTCATCGCTTTTATTATTAAAATCAGCCAACGCTTCTGATAGTCAAGGGACGCCTCAAACCCTAATCTCAGTACGCATAATACAACTCAGTCGTCGCTTAAGTTAGTAAAATCTGCCAACGCTTCTGATACTCAAGGGACGCTTTTAACTCTAATCTCAGAAAGCATAATACAACTCTGTCATCGCTTTTATTACTAAAATAAACCAACACTTCTGACACTTAAGGGACGCCTTTAACCCTAATGTCAGTAAGCATAATACAAGTCAGTGATCGCTTTTATTACTAAAATCCGCTAATGCTTCTAATACTCAAGGAACGCATTTAACTCTAATCTCAGTAGGCATAATACAACCCAGTCATCACTTTAAGCATAATACAACTCAGTCATCGCATTTATTACTAAAATCAACCAACGCTTCTGATACTCAAGGGAAGCCTTTAACCCTAATCTCAGTAAGCATAATACAACCAATGTCACATAGTTTGTTTCGAAGGTACCAAATATAAGTACAATAGTAACAAAATATTCAGGATACTTAGTATGTGTCCATAAAACAGACTTACACAGGTTCAATATAACTACAATATTAACAAAATATTCAGGATGCTTAGTATGTGTCCATAAACATGTTAAATCAACTTAGGATTTTACATCAACTTAGTATGTGTCCATATTAATAATGATACTCAAGGGAAGCCACGAACCCTAATCTAAATAAGCATAATACAACTCAATCATTGCTTTTATTACTAAAATTAACCAACAATTCTGATACTCAAGGGACGCCTTTAACCCTAATCTCAGTAAGCATAATACAACTCAGTCATCGCTTTTATTACTAAAATACGCCAACGCTTCTAATACTCAAGGAATGCATTTAACCCTAATCTCAGTACGCATAATACAACATAGTTATCCCTTTTGTTATTAAAATCAGCCAACGCTTCTGATAGTCAAGGGACACCTCGAACCCTAATCTCAGTAAGCATAATACAACATAGTCATCGCTTTTCTTATTAAAATTTGCCAACGATTCTAATACTCAAGGGATGCTTTTAACCCTAATCTCAGAAAGCATAATACAACTCAGTCATTGCTTTTATTACAAAAATCAACCAACGCTTCTGATACTCAAGGGAAGCCTTTAAACCTAATCTCAGTAGGCATAATACAACCAATGTTACATAGTTTTGTTTCGAAAGTACCAAATATAAGTACAATAGTACCAAAATATTCTGGATACTTAGTATGTGTCCATAAAACATACTTACACAGGTTCAATATAACTACAGCAGTAACAAAATATTCAAGATGCTTAGTATGTGTCCATAAACATGTTAAATCAACTTAGTATTTTACATCAACTTAGTATGTGTTCATATTAATGATGACACTCAAGGGAAGACACGAACCCTAATCTAAATAAGCATAATACAACTCGGTCATCGCTTTTATTACTAAAATCAACCAGCAATTCTGATACTCAAGGAATGCATTTAACCCTAATCTCAGTACGCATAATACAACTCAGTCATGGCTTTTATTACTAAAATCAACCAACACTTCTGATAGTCAAGGGACACCTCGAACCCTAATCTCAGTACGCATAATACAACTCAGCATACCTGAAATTTATATCAACGGGCAAAATTAGGTAAACAATAAGGAAAACAGGAAAAAAAAGGAGAAATGATAATTACGGTGCAACACGGATATCTTTGGCAATCCTTTTGCGGCCTTCCACAAGCATGTCATAGACCAATAGCTCTTCCTACAATAAAAAAAATGGAGGGCGAACTATTACATAGCAAAAAAAAGGAAACAATCGATTACAAATAATATTAATCATACTTTATTAAGAAAATCTTGAACTAGAACAAACTCGGTTCACTTGATGAAGAGGAATTGTCGTCTTCAACCATTTCATCGGTAAGCTTGATGAAAAGAGGTGCCTTCTTGAGATATGCTATTAGTAGAAAAAGAAATATATTAATGGAAGCTCAAAAGTGAAAATAAAATAGTAAGATAATACCTAACGGATCTGAAGGGCCCGTTAAATGACGGTGAAGAAAACCTACGGTAATATGATGAAATTATTAGGTGGAATTATAGAAGTGCAAAAAATTATAAAAAAATATAATAAATTTAATTATTACCATTGCTTATCAAGATAGCACCAAGAGCTTTCCACCACTTGACATCATGAAAGTCTCCTTGGCCATAAAATTCCATCATATTAAGTTTGTTGTCAATGACCTTCTTGTTCTGACAGACTCTAAAAGGAATGTTGCAGGCAACTTGGCGTAATGCAAAGGTTGCTGCACAAAGAATAAAGAGATGATGGATTCAATAAGTCTGTGAAAAATAAAGATATTGGACAACAAGAAAATAACAAAGAAAACTGCCATTTACTGAAACTAACCTCGCTTGGACTTTTGCTGATCTCTTCAAGGAACAACTTATAACGATCAAGTTGAGCGCGTGATTCCATCAGTCCATTCTTGGCTTCAACGGTCCTCTCATAGAATGAACAACGCTGCTCTGTCAGATACTGAGCCAGGGTACCAAAAAACCAGCCCCTAGCTGTGTAAGGAACAGATATATTGTCATTGCCACCCTTCTTCTCTAACTTGGCCACAAATTTCTCCAACTTGGAAACGACAACATCCCACCGAACTAATACTTTTTCAAAAGAAACAATTGCCTTAGAGAAAAGTCCATGGTTGTCGTTTCCAACAACAATTTGTACTAGCATGCTGCTGAAATCCACTATCCCGATCAGGTGATTGCTTTCTAAAAACTTAAAGGCCTTGCCTGATTGCACTTCCTTCAAAGCATCATCATAATTAGCAGCAGCTTCACCTTCAACAATAGCAGAGCAAACCCTTTGACCGTTGCGGAGGGAAGGTCACGTACATTCATTTTTATAATAACTCTTACGCCGGCGTGACCAGGTGACTCTTGAGTGAAAACGGGGGGGTTCAACCTCCAAACCTTTCATGATCTGCTCAAACATTGACTTCAAACCAATTGAAATTGGGACAAGGACATCCTAAAATAGATGAATGAAGAATTAATGAACAAAAATAAGGTTAATTGAGGAAAAAAAATCCATTAATCAAAAACTATGATGTTTTTAATAATAGTACGAAGCAAAATATATAAAAAAACTATTTTATTTCAATATTAGATGCCTCCACATGTACTGATTTAGAGAAAATGGGTTCCATGCAAATATGAATTATCCAATTGGATCCTTTAATGAATAAGCTAATAAAGGTTCAGGCTCTATATAGATCTAATGGGCTTTGGAAACAATAAATAGTTCAAAACTCCAATCAAAAGTGCTACAACTCCTCCACAGAATGCATGTTTTAGAAGTTCAAGATTATTGCAATGATGAATGGGATCAAACAAATTAGCAAAGAAAATGAATGTATTTTTTTGGTTACAAATGGTACAGACAAAAACAATGCATGTGGTACTAGCTAGGCACAACGTTTCACGTTTTTAATACCCTCTCCATTAGTACAAAGACTTATATAAAATGATAAGCTCCGGATTTGAAAACAAGAATAAACACATAAAAGCCGCTAACTCAAAAACACCGTCTCTCTTGCACTGCCATTGTATCTCGTGGGCAAGAGTTCGATTCCCAAGCAGGATAGCATGTGAAACGAAGAAGCACCAGACGGGCAAATCATTTCTACTCAAAAATAAGGCTATACGAGTAATTCTGATATTGAGATGTACTGAAACTGCACCTTCACATCTTGGAGCAATGAAAAAGATTATAATACTGGAAATAAATTCGATTCTAGAATAACATATAACTAAATAACATGCAATACATACAGCAGTCGCTATTGAACGGAGGGTTCGGTCAATGAAACAAACAAAATCAGTGGAAATATTTGCATTAGGATGTAAGTAACACTAACGGGGACGAGAAGATCAAGCGCGTCAGTCCCGAAACTCCATGGCCGACCATGATGCTATCAACGGAAGCGGCCGGCGGCATCACATACAAAATCAACTGTACCTCGCATCAATGAGATAGGATAAGCGGACATATGCCTTACTGATGTAGAAAAAAAAAACTTGTGGATCAAGAACCGTACCTAGAGGTTGAGATTATCCGGATGTGGACCTTCAGAAGAAAATGAAGAGAGCAGGAGTAAGAGGTCGAGGTTGAAGAAAAACAGAAGCTTCAAGACTGACAGAGGTAAGAGTGACAGAGGTGTGGTTTCAAAACAGGGCTGTAGGGTGGAGTGGGACACGATACTACAGATCCTAGACTACAGTGACACAATATAGAAAAAATAGTAGACGGTACGTTCGTGCTGTAGATGTAAAGATGTGCGTACAGTATGTCATCGTGCAACCTGAAGTGTGGCGTGGCCAAAAAGCGTGCTTCGGTGTAAATGGCAGGCAAGGAGCGACAGCCTGCGTATGAGGCCTTGTGGCTAAAAAAATTAATATAGCATAGCTGACACCAGTGACCTGGTGACAAAATAACAACGAGTATATGATTTAATAATATTCATAATATCAAGGTATCTCTAGATAAAGATTAGTAACTAAACTAGAAAAAAAGAAAGGATGGTCGTGTCAACTAATAAAAAGGAAACAGGAATAGGCCTCGAGAGTACAAAAAAAAAGGAACATGGACGGGCCGAAGTTTGTTATCCATTAACAACTAACTAAACTTCAACTCAGTCATCGCTTTTACTACTAAAATCCGCCGACGCTTCTAATACTCAAGGAATACATTTCACCCTAATCTCAGTACGCATAATACAACTCAGTCATCGCTTTTACTACTAAAATCAACTAATGCTTCTAATACTTAAGGGACGCCTTTAACCCTAATCTCAGTAAGCCAAATACAACTCAGCCATCGCTTTTATTACTAAAATCCGCAGACGCTTCTAATACTCAAGGAATCCATTTAACCCTAATCTCAGTATGCATAATACAACTCAGTCATCGCTTTTACTACTAAAATGAACTAATGCTTCTAATGCTCAAGGGACGCCTTTAACCCTAATCTCGTAAGCTAAATACAACTCGTCATCGCTTTTATTACTAAAATCCACCAACGCTTCTAATACTCAAGGAATACTTTTAACCCTAATCTCAGAAAGCATAATACAACTCAGTCATCGCTTTTATTACTAAAATCACCCAACGCTTTTCATACTTAAGGGACGCCTTTAACCCTAATCTCAGTAAGCTAAATACAACTCAGTCATCGCTTTTATTACTAAAATCAGCCAACGCTTCTGATAGTCAGGGACACCTCAAACCCTAATCTCAGTACGCATAATACAACTCAATCATCGCTTTTGTTACTAAAATCTGCCAACGCTTCTCATACTCAAGGGACGCTTTTAACCCTAATCTCAGAAAGCATAATACAACTCGGTCATCGCTTTTATTATTAAAATCAACCAACACTTCTGATACTCAAGGGACACCTTTAACCCTAATGTCAGTAAGCATAATACAAGTCAGAGATTGCTTTTGTTACTAAAATCCGCTAACGCTTCTAATACTCAAGCAACGCATTTAACCCTAATCTGAGTAGGCATAATACAACCAGTCATCACTTAAGCATAATACAACTCAGCCATCGCTTTTATTACTAAAATCAACCAACGCTTCTGATACTCAAGGGAAGCTTTTAACCCTAATCTCAATAAGCATAATACTACCAATGTTACATATTTTGTTTCGAAGGTACCAAATATAAGTACAATAGTAATAAAATATTCAGGATACTTAGTATGTGTCCATAAAACAGACTTACACAGGTTCAATATAACTACAATAGTAACAAAATATTCAGGATGCTTAGTATGTGTCCATAAACATGTTAAATCAACTTAGGATTTTACATCAACTTAGTATGTGTCCATATTAATAATGATACTCAAGGGAAGCCACGAACCCTAATCTAAATAAGCATAATACAACTCAGTCATCGCTTTTATTACTAAAATTAACCAGCAATTCTGATACTCAAGGGACGCCTTTAACCCTAATCTCAGTAAGCATAATACAACTCAGTCATTGCTTTTATTACTAAAATACGCCAACGCTTCTAATACTCAAGGAATGTATTTAACCCTAATCTCAATACGCATAATACAACATAGTCATCCCTTTTATTATTAAAATCAGCCAACGCTTCTGATAGTCAAGGGACGCCTAAAACACTAATCTCAGTAAGCATAATACAACATAGTCATCACTTTTATTATTAAAATCTACCAACGATTCTGATACTCAAGGGATGGTTTTAACCCTAATCTCAGGAAGCATAATACAACTCAGTCATCGCTTTTATTACTAAAATCAACCAACGCTTCTGATACTCAAGGGAAGCCTTTAAACCTAATCTCAGTAGGCATAATACAACCAATGTTACATAGTTTTGTTTCAAAAGTACCAAATATAAGTATAATAGTAACAAAATATTCTGGATACTAAGTATGTGTCCATAAAACATACTTACACAGGTTCAATATAACTACAACAGTAACAAAATATTCAAGATGCTTAGTATGTGTCCATAAACATGTCAAATCAACTTAGTATTTTACATCAACTTAGTATGTGTTCATATTAATGATGACACTCATGGGAAGACACGAACCCTAATCTAAATAAGCATAATACAACTCAGTCATCGCTTTTATTACTAAAATCAACCAGCAATTCTGATACTCAAGGAATGGATTTCACCCTAAACTCAGTACGCATAATACAACTCAGTCATGGCTTTTATTACTAAAATCAACCAACGCTTTTGATACTCAAGGGACACCTTTAACCCTAATCTCAGTAAGCTAAATACAACTCAGTCATCGCTTTTATTATTAAAATCAGCCAACGCTTCTGATAGTCAAGGACGCCTCGAACCCTAATCTCAGTACGCATAATACAACTCAGTCATCGCTTTTATTATTAAAATCTGCCAACGCTTCTGATAGTCAAAGGAAGCCACGAACCCTAATCTCAGTAGGCATAATACAACTCAGTCATCACTTTTATTATTAAAATCAGCCAATGCTTCTGATAGTCAAGGGAAGCCACGAACCCTAATCTCAGTAAGCTAAATACAACTCAGTCATCGCTTTTATTATTAAAATCAGCCAACGCTTCTGATAGTCAAGGAACGCCTCGAACCCTAATCTCAGTAGGTATAATACAACCAATGTTACATAGTTTTGTTTCGAAAGTACCAGATATAAGTACATAGTAACAAAATATTCAGGATACTTAGTATGTGTCCATAAAACAGACTTACACAGGTTCAATATAACTACAATAGTAACAAAATATTCAGGATGCTTAGTATGTGTCCATAAACATGTTAAATCAACTTAGGATTTTATTATTAAAATCAACAAACACATCTGATACTCAATGGACGCCTTTAACCCTAATCTTAGTAAGTATAATACAACTCAATGCATGCTAAATAATTGAAGTGCACCAAACTGTTATTAATTAGCGCTTGTACCGTAAACATTGAACCGTAAACACTAGATCATATACCCTCAACCCTAAAACCCTAATCTTAGTAAGCTAAATAAAACTCTGTCATCGCTTTTATTACTAAAATCCGCCGACGCTTCTAATACTGAAGGAATGCATTTAACCCTAATCTCAGTACGCATAATACAACTCAGTCATCACTTTTATTACTAAAATCAACCAACGCTTCTGATACTCAAGGGAACCCTTTAACCCTAATCTCAGTAGGCAAAATACAACCAATGTTACATAGTTTATTTCGAAAGTACCAAATATAAGTACAACAGTAACAAAATATTCTGGATACTTAGTATGTGTCCATATTAATGATAACACTACTCTCGGCAGAAACCCTGCTGTCACTCAAGGGAAGACATGAACCCTAATCTAAATAAGTATAATACAACTCAGTCATCGCTTTTATTACTAAAATCAACCAGCAATTCTGATACTCAAGGGACGCCTTTAACCCTAATCTCAGTAAGCATAATACAACTCAGTCATCGCTTTTATTACTAAAATCCGCCAACGCTTCTAATACTCAAGGAACGCATTTAACCCTAATCTCAGTAAGCATAATACAACTCAGTCATCGCTTTTATTACTAAAATCCACCGATGATTCTAATACTCAAGGAATGCATTTAACCCTAATCTCAGTACGCATAATACAACACAGTCATCACTTTTCTTATTAAAATCAGCCAAGGCTTCTGATAGTCAAGGGACGCCTCGAACCCTAATCTTAGTACGCATAATACAACTCAGTCATCGCTTTTATTATTAAAATCTGTCAACGCTTCTCATACTCAAGGTACGCTTTTAACCCTAATCTCAGAAAGCATAATACTACTTAGTCATAGCTTTTATTACTAAAATGAACCAACGCTTCTGATACTCACGGGACGCTTTTAACCCTAATCTCAGTAAGCATAATACAACTCAGTGACCGCTTTTATTATTAAAATGATCCAACGGTTCTGATACTCAAGGGACGCCTTGAACCCTAATCTAAGTAAGTATAATACTCATGGTTCTGATACTCAAGGGACGCTTTTAATACAACTCAGCATAATACAACTCAGTGACCGCTTTTATTGCTAAAATACGCCAACGCTTCTAATACTCAAGGAACACATTTAACCCTAATCTCAGTAGGCATAATACAACCCAGTCATCACTTTTATTATTAAAATCAGCCAATGCTTCTGATAGTCAAGGGACGCCTCGAACCCTAATCTCAGTAAGGATAATACAACTCAGTCATCGCTTTTATTACTAAAATCAACTAGACCATATACCCTAATCCCTAAACCCTAAACCCTAAGTTTCTAATACTCAAGCGACACCTTTAACCCTAATCTCAGTAAGCATAATAAAACTTAGTCATCGCTTCTATTATTAAAATCAACCAACCCTAAACCCTAAACCCTAAACACTAAACATTGAACCCTAAACACTAGACCATATACCCTCAACCCTAAACGCTATACACTACACCCTAAATACCAAATCGGACAAATCCGCGAGTGAGAGCAAGACCGGGCAATTATTGAATAGGGGTTGTAAATAAATACATCATTACACCTGTTACATTGTACCAAAGAGAGAATTTGTGGGCAAGAGAGTGAGGCAACATGTGCCACTCTATATTATCACATTCGGTATAGTAGATTTTTTCCATGCATGGAACTAGAGTACAAAAGAAAAAACTAGTGACCAATACGAGAAAACAGAGATAAACAACCTAACTAAATTAATGTTCCTAGTAGTAGCTATACTAATGGAATTCTTTTTACAATATAGTGATTTCACACCGGCCGGCAGGACTTACTTATTTCCAGTTTTTGGCACTGACCATATTGCATGCAACGTGCATATCCATCAGAAGCCGCCGGCCATGTGCAAGATAAGCAACCGCCGACGGCACACCCGAACCGAACTGGGTGGGTGGCAAAGAAAGTTATAGCAACACACTAACCTAGCACCTTTAAATTTAAAAACGGAGAATGATAATTTTTACAGATACTGTTGGACTAGTCTAACTATTTTGAAGAGGTTTTATTTTGGAGGGTAGCAAAATCACTAAATTTACCAAGTAATTTTGCCTAATCTCTTGGAGATGCTCTAAAGCTTGTCACCTAAATAATCTTATTAATCGAGTCCGTCGAAATTCAAATACAAAACATTCCGTATAATAAAATAAAAAATAAGTGATAACTTTGTCTCAATAGAGGGGAAATATGGTATGTGAAAATTATATAAAAAAACTCAATATAGTGTTATAAAATCTACTTGTACAATAGTATTAATGAGACCGGTACAACAATGACTAGCCCTACCTTGTTGCCATTAATGAGACCGGTACCACAATAGTATTAACAGTCAACACCTTTTAAAAGTTCATTAACAACCTCGGGTTGGTATAGCCGCAGTGACAAAAACAAAAATAGTTCTTCTGGAAGACTCTACTTCTAATACTAACATACACATCATAGGTGCGCAATCGGAGTGGCTAAAGCCTCCATCAAGGTGGCAGCAGATTTTGATACAGGGCGAAGCTGATGAATGAATAAATGAGGCGGTGGGCAATGAGCAAGGTGAACAAGAACAGCAGGGTGTGGTTCACCTACTAGTATCTACTATGCACGTAGGGTGTGGGTCACCTAAACTCCACAGGCACACGACTCCACAAATGCAACAGCCAGATTCCAGCCATGCAGCAGCAAGATTCCGTCAATCGGTCAAAATAAGTAAAGCCACTTTTCAGAATGGCATGCTGTATAGTATGCAGCAGAATTCCACAAATCGATCAAAATAAATAAAGCCGCTTTTCAGAATCGCATGGTGTATCTCAAATCAGGCGATAGATGTACCAAAGATTCATGGAAAATACAGCACAGCACAGGCTACATGTACCAAAGATTCGTGGAAAATACAACACAGCACGGGCTACATGCTGAAAAGCCAAAGGTCATAAATAGAGCACAGCACAGGCTACATGTACCAAAGATTCCAAACTCTTGAAACTGCTCAAGCATTGGATGCGCATGCTATATGTACCAAGGCATCAGAATTATACAGAATGGTACAAGGGCAATGCTACAACAAGCACGTGAATTTAGTACACTCTCATCCTAAAAAAAAATATAAGATTTGCTGTCTATAAAATAGGAAGCGAAGGTGAGGACAACACAAACACAACAACGGAGGAGATAGCGAGAAAAACAAGGGAGGCGGGAAGATGGAGAAAGGCAAGACAAGGTATGATAAAAGTTCCAAGATGCAAAGTGTTTTTTTTTTTGGGAAATTTAAAGGGATTTACAATATCCTATTTGTTGTTAATGTAGTGTGCAAGATAAGCTTACCGGAAACAAACACGAAGATAGCGAACTTATTTTAGAGATGCTCGGTGAGGTCTACAAGAACGAAGAAGCCATGAATCATTATGATCATGGAGAAGAAAGAAAGGAACTCAAAGATCTAAAGGAAAAAAACTACTAGAGGCCTGGCTAATGGTGAACCTGGATACCAGGTACAGAACATCAAAGAATTCTGTTGTACTTTCTGCGTGGACTACTCAGGAGACAAGTCATACAAGGATCTTTTGGTACATGCACTCAACGTGTCTAGTGAAGAAGGAACCAAAGCCTCAAAATATGTGAAGCATCGAGCTCTACTAGACTACTTGATGTGGAGCACCGAACTAGTCAAGTTCAAGCATGCAATCGGTATTTACATATAGCTGTCGATTCGAGAATGTTTTGTAGTCGAAATGAATTAATCATGTAGTTGAAGCTATGGGTGTAAGAGCTATGAACTGAGATTGTAACTCATCTATGAAAAAGGGTTGCCCATTGAGTGCTTATTACTTAGAAAAATATTGTAACCCTAAACAAAAAGGTTAAATATCAAAATAGTATACAAAACAACTTTGGAAAATAAAAAAATAATTACTAATAGTATTTAAAGAATGACTAATTAGCAATTAATTTTCTAAATAAGCCTTGCAAGGGATATTTTTCAACTAAATTTGGTACACCAAATAAAAAATGATTTAATATAAAGGTGTACCACGTG
This sequence comes from Themeda triandra, assembly GCA_018135685.1. Lineage (NCBI taxonomy): Eukaryota > Viridiplantae > Streptophyta > Magnoliopsida > Poales > Poaceae > Themeda > Themeda triandra. The sequence goes on from JAENPR010000038.1 coordinate 1,900,182, forward strand.
GATAAGTGCTGAATTCTAAAGTGTTGAATTCTTGAATATTATTGCAATAACTAGCAATAATTAATTGAGTGCTTATTTCTATTGATTTAATATAATTAATGTCTAAAATAAATTTAGACAAATCTACTTAAAGAAGTAAAATTTTGATCTCGACGAGATAAGTGATGAATAAAAAAAAGCAACTTAACTATAAATACAACGGACATTTTACTAGAAGGTTAAGGCAAAAAGGAGCGTTTCTACTATAACTATTTTACATGCAAGGGATATATGAGAAAGGTATATATTGTCGATGATACAAAAAGTTCGGGCGAAAAATAGAGCCTTTACTAATCATATTTTATAACTACTCCGAGAATGACGACTATATATTTATTAAAAACACCGATCCAAAACAGATGAAAACTGGACATAAATAAAACATGTCAATCTCCCTCCAACACGCATTTAGACGTGCAACAGGGTTCAGTATTTATTAATATGGTTAGCAATTGTGCGCCACCAAATATGAAAAAAAACAATAGAATATATTGATATGGTCTAAATAAAATTCATGGCTTCTTCAATTCATACTTCACAAAACGATAAGATACTGTTCAAGCCTAGGTACTCATACATGACCTCATCTATCCAGCTACAAATGAAACTCAAACAAATAAAGTTACATTGTGGACTTCTACAACTAAAAAATATAAGGAACCTAGACAAGATGCATAGTGTTCTTCAAGTCCACAAGCTTCCAGGACATCATTCGCAGCACATCAAAGTGAGGTTCAGACTCAGCGTGACAGTTCAGAATATAGTCTTTAAACTCATTCAGAGAATTTTTGCAAATCTGATAAGCATCAACATTTACAGCAGCCATAATATCTGTAAAATAACAGCTTGGGTCCCCATTGAATTGAGATACTTTCCATTCCACTGCATTGGTAAGGTCACCAAACAACATTTTCACAGAATCAGCAATGTCAATACACTTTGACAAAGAAAGCAAGAGTATATTAGACTGGATCTTGACTACCGTCCTACGCTTATTATAGTTAAAGTCACCAACAACTGTCTTCAAATTGCATTCAATATACAATAAGGCTTGGAATGCGGCACTGCTCGTAAGCTTCATTTGTCGTGGAACCAAAGGTTGATATTTCGACTTCCCACTAAGGGAAATTATCCATTTCAGGAAACTCAAACATAACTGTGCACTTCACCAGAATGATTGATTCACGAACAAACTTATATTTAGGATGCTGAAGACCATAAAATGAAAATAAATACTCTAAAAAATCCTTTGAAGGGATAACAACATCATGATCTTCCTCCTGCAATTTTATTCAAACAAGTAAATTCTACTATAAATATAATCGCTAAAGCAAATAAAATACATAAAATATAATGCCGAACAAATTGGTTATATTAGAAGTAAAAGCTAACACTTACAGTAGTTACGAACACTTTGCCTTTCCTGAGCATTTTTTCTTCATGTTTGTGACAATAAAATTCCAAAGCATCAAACTCGGAATGTATGGCCTTGGATTTTTCATGAAACTGGTCATGTGAATGATTGAAGTAATCGGTCAACGTACCAAACACATTGCCCCTTGAAGTACGTGTTCCCTCAAACCTATCTGAGTTTTCGTTCAACTCCAAGTCTTGGATAAATTCCTGTAATAGACCCATTGCTAGATCCCACTTTCCAAGCACACACAGCAGAGCAGATTTAGCTTGACGTACAAAAAGGTAAGTGTTAGCTGTCTCAATACACTTGCCTACACGACTGCTGAAATCACATATACATAACAGATGATTCTTCTGAAGAAGCTTGAAAGCCTTTGATACAGCTGAATCCTTAGCATTCTCAGGATTGAAAAATTCTTCACTACGGACAGTGACATGAGAGTTGCACTCTCCACTAACATGACCAAAACTTGAAACATCAAGCTGAATATAAACCGTGAAGACATCAACATCAGATTTGACTAAAGTAAAAACAGGTGCGGAATTCGCACCGGCAATCTGCATGATCCTTTCAAGCATTATTCGACGGTCAATAGAAACTAACTGAGCATGACCCTGCGAAATAAACCACAAAATAATAAGAATCTTTCAACGTAGTAATGCATGAATAAGAAGATATTAATGACAACCACACTTATATTGATGTAAGATGTAAGATTTCTTGGAACAGATGTAAGATTCCTAAGCTAGGTGCTTATATTGATGCGTACACATGCACTATTCATAAAATTTAAAGTTCTACAATGTTGTGTAAATAAAAATGCAACATGAAATTTGTTGATATATGATATAACATCATGGGTAACTTAATCAAACACAACGAATAACTGCATGTCGAGAGCTAATAATTGTAAGAGATATGAACACAGTTTGTATCATGTCATGAAATTTGATGAGCGGAGAAGCTGCATATACAATGTGACAGTTCTATGCTAGATACAAGCTAGACTCAAATAGGCTAGAAAGATACTGCATTTGTCGATAAAACATAGAGTTATAGCTCTAACAAAATTTGCGAGTCACCTAACATGAAATCAGCATGCAAAAAAAAAATTGCCACATACAAAGCACAAGACACCTGAGATAGAAGGTGAAGTGGTTCGTTAACCCCTGAAGCATTAGATTGCGAAGACACTCCGATGCTATTGCTGCCACAAGAATATGATGGAGAGGACGACATGACGACGCCGATAGCGAAAATTCAAACTTTCCAAATGAGAGGACTTTGTAGACGAGGAAGAAATAGCGAAACAACCACGAGAAGAAGAAAGGGAGCAGAAAGGAATCGAAAATGAAAAGAATGAGAGAGAAGATGGAGTAGCATAGCTGGAGGACGGTAGGATATGATAAGTTCACTAGCCAGGAGAGAGATCAAAACAATAGAAAAATGGTACATGTACAGTGATAGCCTGGTCTATTCTTTTTTTTTGACAAATATATAACTGCTAGGTCTATTGTAACCTACCAAAGGATGCAAGCTACAAAAACTGCGTAGCTACAGGATTCAAAATAGAGAGGACAAGGCAGGCGTCGTGGTTCCTGCGTGTGTTTCCAGCTGAGAAAACAAGACAAGACAGGGCATGCCCTGCAGGCGGCGATTGGAAAGGGAGCAGTACGAGGCTTCCATCTAACTTGAGTCTTGGCTCTGCATTTAGTGACAAAAAATCGTTTTCTTCACTAGATAAATACTATAGTACACACTAGAGATCGTTCGATGAGCAAGGCCTGTGGACGTGCCACCAAAATGATGTAATGCACCAAACGTGAGACAGGTTTTGCTTGACAATACGAATACAAGAAATGTTTTTTTAAAACAAGGTTTTGCTTTGGCAACTTGAATTTTTTAATAGCCCTAACAAGTTTAGCAGACCTTAGCAGATAATGGCCCACTTAATACCACCTTAGTAATAACTATAAAACTCGAAATGGAGTGACAACTTGTTTATTCAAAACTAAATGTCCTTGCTAAGCCATTTTTATAAATAGCAGAGCTAAGTTGCCTTAGTTGCTAGTTGAGCCTACCACTGTTTCATTATTTCTCATTGTACTGAAATGTAAAGTAAAGTGGGAGGGAATATGGAAGCGGACGATTTGGGGGGAGGAAAGCAGCAGGTCGATGAATCATTGTTGCGGGTGGGGACGGAGGGATTGTGAGCGATAGGGAGGGGGTAGGCGAAAATGAAACGTAGCATGCATCTGCTCAGGATGGCAGTCCATTAAAGCCATCCAACCCTGCTTTGAGATTCGTGCAACAATAGTTTCTCTCCCTTGTATTTTCCTTTGATGATCTTATTCTCATACCATGTTTTTCCTGTATTTACGGTTTAGAGTTTATGGTTTTAGTGTTTAGGATTAGAGTTTAGGATTTAGATTTAGAGTTTAGGGTTTTAAGGTTTAGTGTTTATGGATTAGGGTGTCTATTTTTATGGTATAGAACTGGTATAGTAAAGCTGTGGATGAAGCCACAAATCTCAAGGAGAATTGGATGGCCTAGATAGTAGGTGTTCAGCAACTACAGGCCAAAAATCTACGTTCAGGACGTAGGGGAAACAATTGGGGACAGGATTGGGGGACAGATGAATATTAGGGACAACAGGTCGAAGAAGTGGGAGAAATTGGAGAGATTAGAGGTGCGCCAATTCAGAGGACTTGATGGCGAACGACTGTGGGTGACAGTGGTGGGAGGGGTGAGTTGGGAGGTGGGACGGTGGGGGCAAAGGAGAGGATTTGGGTAACAACATGAGGAGGGATTGGACAGTGGGAGCAATTAGGGGCGCAATTGTATCGGCAGGAAATCAGGATTGGGGTGGGTCAGAGAGAAACATTGTTCGTCTGTCCTCAAGGAAATAACCTTTTACATTTTGGCAACGTGCCGGATTGAGTGGAGAGATAGGACCAGAAAATTTCGTGGTTAAGAGGGACGGGCCAGGAGGACTCCCCCTCTCGGTGTAATGGACATGATTGAAATTTAAATAAAATGATTCAAATAACGTTTCGTTCAAAGATATATCATCAAAGAAAATAATGGACATGCTAAATAAAATGATAACAAAGGAATGGATAGAACATATTAAATATTAAATTGCAAAAACCAAAAAAGAATCAAAAAAGAAATTGTTGACTGTGAACTATATATATCCAGACTAAAAAACGACTAAAATAATAATAATAAAGAATGATCACAAGGGGTAGGAGACGCCGGCAAAAATAGCCAGAACTAAGTATTTAGAAATATCAAGAAAAGACACCGGCGGGGCATGGGAGAATCAGGCAAAGAAGAGGCACACCTACAATTACTTCGCGAGGATCAGCAAGGGGGCGAAAACATGGTGGTCTACAATGCAGGCTGAATGGTGCGAGCACAAGGGGAACTGGGACCTAAGATGTTCTATGTATGTGTATAACAATAGTGGTCCCTACGTTTAATACAAGGATATCTCATTCAATGGATGCAACAAAAAAAACTTAAGACATTATGAAAATGTTTCAAGTAGATAACTAGGGAAAAAGGGTTAAGCATAACAGGCAATACTGACTCATACATCATGGTAGTGCTTATAACAATTATCCCATAACAAAGATAGACTAAACAGAACACACCTCACTAATGCTTCAGGGTACAGAGAACGTAGTAGTGTTGCAACTAATAATTACATACCACCGACTATAAGAGTACGAGTACAAAGTGAGGCAAACCAAAAGTACTTAGTGCAATTCTATTGGTGTTACATGTTTACTAGATCAACATGGGAGTCTGCTCTTAGCAACAACAAGTCCCCATTTCAAATTACTCAGTGTATGGAACTCCTTGCCACATCTTCCATACGCAAGATCTGAAAACTTTAAAAGTTCATCTATCGCAGATGCAGAAAACTTGAAAGCATTAATTTGTCCTTCTGAAAGTGTACCTCTAAAGAATGATGTTGGATCAAACTGCATCGAAGATTTCTGATCTTGCAGCACGTTTGTCAAGCGACACCATGACAACTTCACTTCTTCACCAATCTGAACAATCCTCGATACCATTTGCACTAAACTCTGCTCACACGCTAATGCTTCTTTACGACGTGAGTAGTTATAGTCCACAATGTGCGATCCCGAAGTTGTTTTCAAGGAAAAGCGGGGCCTCAAATGCAGCACTTTCTTACGCCGGGTGAAGTACCACCCTTCCCATTCGGCTTCATGTTACCACCATACTTGTAGATTTTCATATGTGGAATATAGAAAGTTACAGAACAATGGGCCATTCCATCAGAACTAGGTTCATTTACAAATGTGGCTTGGGCAAGACAAAGGAAATCGAACATAACCCAAGACTTTGCCTTGGCACTCAAATTAACATACCTGTCAACCGCCTGGTATAAATTGATCAAAAACCAAAAATGGACATCATTAAAAAGATTAAGGCTTCCACATCTCATAATTAAGGAGCTCAATGGTAAACAGAATAACTTACCATGTGCAAACTGGATTGTGGAACATTCCCATGGTTTCTTTCATAAGTCTTCCTATCATTCTCAACTTGAGCCAATATGATTTTTTGTTCATGTCTTCTGTTATCCAATTCACTAAAAACAGAACAGATTGAACTGCTGGATGTTCTGTATACCTGACCTATATGGCTCAGATTACCAAGTACAATGTCCTTCATTTGCTTGACCTGCAGCTCATCATTAAACTCCTCGCATCTTGCAAGAGTCAAGTCCCACTCAACAATAATCTTCTCAAGTGAACGAATTGCTTCAAGGACAAGACCATATGTATTGCTTTTCTCATATATATCAGCTAGATTACTACTGAAGTCATTGATTTTAATTCTATGATTCTGCTCAATATCCTGGAATGCCTTCATGATAACACTACTCTCGGCAGAAACCCTGCTGTTACATAGATCCCCTAAAATGACAGAATATTTCCCTGGGTCTTGACACTCTGGACGCAAAGCAGATAGTTCCAGTTTGACAATAAACCTAACTTGATCGCCAATACGAATTTCATTGAAAATAGGCTCACTGTTGGCACCTAGAGCAGACATGGTAATACGGAGCATCTCCTTAGGTTTCAATTCTATGGAAACATGATATCCCCGTAATTTGGTTATAAAGTAAATCATGTGACCATATAAAATGGTCTTTAAAAAGGGAATCATGCTTTGCTCATGATACCAAAATCAAAAAAAAAGCCATTAATTTCAAACCCAAAAATTGAAAGGGAACAAATAACTATTGAACAAGCGTCGCTTATCGAACCAATTCTATGCATACTAATATTGCTGTTCAAATTGTCAGCAAAGGGATATGGAAACGTCCTAAAAAAAGTAATGGACATTAAAGCAATACAATTGATGAATACAATTCAACACCTTAGCAAGCAGTTCGACAGGTGAAGATTGATTAGATAGTTGCTTCTCAATTGCAGTGTTCTCACAACAATCTGCGCCCTCATTAGAACTGTCCGATGAACTGGCTGATGAACTGTCTGATTGCACAGGTTGGACATCAACCAGAACTCCCTTTCCAACAAAAACATTTTTGGCCATACCTGAAACCTGAAAAAATAATATACATTAATAAACAAATAATTAAAGCTACAACTCATCCAATATAATTTGTAGTGAAAAGGGGAATCTGATCATACAAGTTTTAGAAAGTCTATAGCACTTGTAAAAACAAATTCAGGTACTGGTTATTTTAATCAATTGATTAAGAGAAAAATGAAATTTCCAATCTAGAGAATAAGCAGGCGGAATATTACTGTCATTTGAAGTGCAAGCAAGGAGTGCCGGTGAGCAAGATCTGCCAGCTTACAGTGGAGTGGTAACGATTGGTTGGAATTAAAATTTCCGGGCCGCCTATATAGTTTGTTCAAAGCGAGTAAAACAATCGTCAGAGAAAAACCTAGGAGGCGGCTGGGGGGCGACCGGCAGAACGGACGGGAGGAACCAAGAAAAAGACTCCGTCGTAAACAAATCGCTGCAGCAGGAATCAATTCCGATGACACGAAGCCACAGAAAATGCGAGGAAATAAGAGTTATCGACATACCACGACGGAGATCTAGGAGCGCAATTGAGGAAGACAACCGACGAGGACCAGGCGAGAGGAAAGGCGTATCGGATAGAAACAAACCATTCCAGACCACACAATGGTGGTATCTTAGACAAATTAAATATTATAAACGCTGCCCATGATTATGTTTAAAACGCATAAAGGCCGACGTGTAAGTTGTCCAAATAATAAGATATTTTGATTTATAACATAAAAAACGATTCCATGAACCTTTTCAAAACAAACATAGTGATGACAAAAACTATATATAGCATAAGTTAGTGTGTCAACCTAATTTGTAAACTAACATTGAAAATTATACCACTTGATCTTCTCTACAGCCTAAAGCCAAATATTTTTTCAAATAAAATTTATTATGTCAACATGCTTGGAACCCGATACACATCTTTGGAAAAAATGTTCAAGGTTGATAATTCAAAAACATTATAAAAATGATATTGTTTCAGCTTTATGACAATCAAAATTAAATTTAAGGGTATGGCTAAGTGTCGGTACTAGTGTCGTGCGCGGAGACAACGACAAAGGACCGATACAAAGGTTAAGAGCAAATTGAAGTCCATAATGGGGCGACCGAAATAGGATCATCCAAAGTATGTAGAAATGAGTTTGTCAAAGTATGTTGGTGGTTTTTTTAACTTCAAACTAAAACTACGATAATATTGAGCTCTCCTGACTTTGAAATGGGGGAGACAGGAGAGGGCAATGATCCAAATTAGGCACTTCAGGCTGCAAGGGGAGAGATGACCAAAGGAATAGAGCGTTCACAAAGAGGGGGGAGGAGGCGAGATTAAGAATTAATAAGGGTTTACATTTTAGGTGAGGAAATGCGGGGGAGGGGAAAGAATTACGAGGCAGGACAGAAGGCCAGGGAATTTGGACGTGCGACAGTAACAAAGCGAGGAGTAGTTGGGCTATGGAGCGGTAGGATTCGTGTTACGGTGAGGTGGTCGAGGGGGTGGAACAATTAGGGGGCGAGAACTGGGTGAATTGTACCAATTGGATGAAGGATGATATGAGTTGGGAGGAAGAGCGAAGGGCATGTGGAATAATTGCGGCTGGGCCAAAGGGGGGGAATGTTGCTAGGTGTACCGTCTTCCGTGATTTAGGAGCGAGAACATACTAAATTGTAACAATTGGGGCAGGGGCGAGACAAATTGAAAGGCTGGACAGGAAGGGCGCAAGGAAACCAAGGGCGGGTAAGGCTCGGTGGTCAAAGTAAGGGTGGCAATTTCTAGTAGCAATTGCGCATGGCGAGCTACAAGACAAAAAATCTGGGAGCGGGATCGTGAGGGTGTGCGGGGCCGATGAACTAAACATAGTGCTGGTACCTGGATTATCCTTTCAAGATGAAAGACATATCCCTGGTTACTAGATGTACCTAATATTACAACTGTTACTAGCTGTAACTATTATTGCACATCATTGCAAAGAGACTAAGAACCGTGACATTAAAGTAACATTAGATAACGATGAAACGTATGCAATGGGGAATGGGGATAATTGGGAGATTCACGTGCAGAGGGAGAGAGGACCGGTGGTGGGCGTGGGGGTGGGAAAGGGATTTTATGAGCGTGGGCTGGCGTAGGAAAGCAAAAGAATTATAGGTTGCGGGGAGAAGAGAGGAAATGGGAGGGGAGGAAGAGGGCTGTGCGATGAATTACGTGTTGTCGCCTGGAGGTGTACAGATGACCAGAGGAATTGAGGGTTCAGAGAGAGGGGGAGGAGGACGCATCAAGACTAGGCGTGCAAAGAGGAATTAGAGTTTAGTGTTGACGGGAGGAGTTAGGCGGGAGGGTGGGGTTGGTGGGAGACATAAGAATTGGTTGGTCGGTCCTGAAGGACAAGGAATTTCACCGCAAAACGGTAAGGGAGCGAGGAGTAGTTGGGGGTATCGGGCGCTAGGGTTCGGTTTATAGTTAGGGGGGAAGGGAGAGAGCTTAGTGAATTGTACCAATTGGAGGAAGGACAGCAAGAATTGGCAGGAAGAGGGAAGGGCAGGTGGAAAAAGTACCTTTTGGGACGAGATCATAGTAAATTGTCACAGTTGGGGGCTGCGACAATTCCGGGTGCACGAGAGGGGAAAATTGCGGCATGGGGGTGGGGAGCTGCAGGCTGAAAAACTTGGCCGCGTGATTGTAAGGGTATGCGGTGCCGATGAAATAAAAGAAGAAAAATATCATCCTTCAAACTTAGGTTACACTAACCCCACTAAACATGTCCATAAATCCACAAAATACAAGTTCTTAGGTTTCACTAGTTTAAAGGTACAAACTTCTAAAACATACATCGTTACAAACCAGCACAGATCAGGCAAAACAACTGCGTAGTGCGAACAGCGGTCTCAGTCTATTACATTAACAAAAGAAGTTGGAGACCACCCAGAGTTGCCTTTCATTTCCAACAGCTGATACAACAGATATGACGTGAACGTGTTGAGACTAGCCTAGAAATGAAGGGCCAATAATCAACATTAGTAATTATGAATCACTGTATAGTTATAAATGAAAACCAAACAGGATATTACCTCATTGCAGTCTACTACAATCTTCGAACCATCAAAATTCCAGACAGCAAAAAGCGTCATCAAACCGCTGTTATCTCTTTATAGAAACATATGAAACCCCAATAATTAATACAGGGACAGATAAAACACACAAATCGACAAAGGTTCGTACTTACCTGTTGTATGAAATACCAGTCAGGCGAAGAACAACATGCTTTCTATAGGTAAACTGAGGTGACCACCCAGTAAACAGATCACTAATAATGCCTGAAAGAGAACTAGCAAGCTGCTCAATTGTTCCAAAATGTCTTTTGATAACTGCAGCATCTTTCTCGTTGCCAACAGATGGATCAATAATAATGACAACTCCGGATTTTAAATCCCATGCACAACACCACCAAACTCCGTTCACAAAAAGCGGGACAAATATCTGAAACAAAAAACATATTAGCGGTGCATCCAATTAAATAGAGCAACTTTTATATATTGACAAGCTTTAATGGACTACCATTTGGCAACTAGATAACTCATAATCAATCTCTGATCCAACAAACTGAAACCTTATGGGCTTGTTTTCAACAGGGTTCTCAGCACCAAGAGCATGGAGCTGCATCAGGAGTAGTGCAAAACTATTATTTGAGGTCAAAATATAGAGCAAATTGGTAATGGCAAGATTAATCATATAAAACTATAAAGTATGATATACCGCAAAGTCTGATTCAAGAAGATGACGCCATCTTAATGGTACATCAGCTGGATAGACTAACTTGTCCAGTTGCCTCATTCGACGAATACAAACGTCCATAACTTCAAAGGACATCCGCTGCCTAAAATGAAATTGTTGTTTAAGTGTGTGTCCAGATATCTGTATGGACCTAGGAATATAATGGATAATCCAGTGCCTACAACAAAGGACAAAATCAGCATACCAGAATAGTAAATAATTACACACAAATTTAAAATAAGCTTCAGGTAGATGACAACAATCCAAAGCATTTTTTTGTGATCAAAGGATCTATTTCGGGATGCTTCAGGTTGAGCGCCCAATGAGACAAACAAATGTGCGTGGGACTGCATTTCTTCTTTGCCTCATCAGGGGAGTTGTATTCAGCTTCAAACGTAGATGCATTCAAATTGATTCCAATCATTGAGCCTAGCATCCGGACAGACAGACAAGCACCAGAGTACAACTGATTCTCTGTGGTTGGAGAAACATTAGGGGACAAAAAGGACATCTTCAAAGTAGCATCAGGAGTCTGAAAAGTGGAAGAATCCATCTTTGGAGACGTAGCATAAACTACTGTCTGCGTAGCCTGAGCTGACACCGCTGGAATATGGTGATTACGAGCACTAGCAGGAGTTGATGTACCAACATTGCCAATATAGGAGAAGTCCTTGTGACCAGCCATCTCTGGTTGCAATTTCTGCCTTCCATCATAATAATTACCAACACCGCCTATAAGCACGAAAAATGAACTAACAATAGTTAATAACATAACACAATGATATGAACATATAAATTTTGGAATATTAAATTGTTGAACCTAAAGAGAGTACGACTGAAATATGATGTTAGTACTTATTAATTTCACAAACTTATATAGGTTTTGGAAGACAGTATTCTACTTATGCAGTGAAGAATTTGGAGACATATACATATGTAACAAAAAAATATCTGACGTATCATTAAGTGAATAAAAGCAGAAAATAAACAATTTTATCCTTCATCATCTGAAGCTGACTATACTCTGCTTGCATTGGACTTTGTCTGGAAGAAATTTAAAGCCGTAAGCAGGTTGAAAAAATACACACTCTAAGAAAACAGTAGTTGATGAAACATACTAGAATCTCTGGTCTGATGGTTCACATTACCAGGAACTGAATCACAAATTTTTGCTCCCACTGCTTCCAATGGTAAACCTGGAAGACCTAGGCCTCACAATCTTCAATGGAGTGGTATTGTCTTCTCCTAAGGAAACAATTGTAAGTTTCAAAAAAATATTGCCACTGATTACTATGATATTGTACAAGGGAGTCAGTACTAACCATCAGTACTAGAGTCAGTTCCACTAAGAATGTCTTTATATCTCTTACGCCTTGACAGAGATACATCACTTGCTGGGTTTGTATCACTGCTTGAGGCACGGTAACGATTCTCTAATAACTTCAATGCAATGCTAGCATTTTCATTCACAATAGATGCTGCAAGTGAACGATATGAATCAGCGAGATGATTTAAGCATCTTGCATTATACGACTTCAGTTCATCCAGAATTTTATCATCAACCTAAAAAAAAGATACGTTAACAAATGCCGTCATAGAACTAAAGTTTTAAGTTAAATTGCAATGAGGTTATCAAATCAACATACTAACCTCTCCTTGGAAGCTGTTTGTGATTATAGCTGCAAAGTCTAATCCAGGATCAATGCTGGGGCTCGTTCTGAAAATAGTTGGAATTGTCCAATCAACGGGCTTCTTCTGTCCTCATCAGTGACAACAACCTTAAGGGATTCAACAGTTGATGCACGCTTTTTCGAAGATGGGTACAGTGGAGGTGTAGAACTGAAACTAGGAGACGGACCAACAATAGATAGCTGTTTTTTTGGCAACTCCATGCCACCAGATTTGCGAAAAGTCTAGAACATTTGAAATAAACAAATTATAAAATAAATAAGACTATTAAAGCATTTCAGACATTAGTTTAATTGAAATTTACCTTGGAGCGACCGAACGCAGGTGTTTGCATAGAATTATTACAAGGGACAAGTGTGTCAGCTGTAATCATAGCTATGAAAGTTTCATTTGAATAGTACTTCCATGGAGGGAATCCTTCATGTGAAAGATTCAAATCTCCAAGGTCAATGTTGTCCAGGTATAGCAGCTGCACGAAAAGAAAGAAAATTTAATATCTAGTGGGCTTGCACACTTAAACATATAGAAATCTTATACGAAACAACAAAGATATTTATTGTCATTAAATATTTCAGTTATAATATACCTGAAGGATTAGAGTACAACCAGCAACTGAAGACAATGTCATCTTCCGTGGTATTGCCCACTCGACCAAACGAGCAGACTCAAACAAATGACCATAGACATAATGAGCCCAATTATAAGATTGGATTTCATCAGGGTTTTGCAGAGCATCCCAGAAATTTGAATGACCATCAGGATATTCAGTACTTGGAGCTAGAAACCGTCCCATTGCGAAAATAACAAATGCAATCATGAAATTGTCAACATGCTGTTTGGTCAGCACAGCAGGGAGTTCTTCCTGGATAAAGCTTTCAGCAGCATCAACAATACCAGACCCAGACTTCAGGAAACCAAGTTTAGAATTGATGAAAGACAACTTCTCATCAACTATTTCAAGAGAATCGTCAGAAATGTCAATTCCGGTATAGTTTAAACCACTGATACAACCAATATGCTCTGGAGTAATCTTCAGACAAACGCGATCACCCAAGGAGAGATTCTTAAAAAACCAACTCAAATGGCTGAACAACCAAATGGAGAAGGATTTGTTCTCATAAGTAATGTCAGGCAGACTAAGAAGACCACCAAAACCAATTACTTCAACCATTTCCTGTTTCCTTGCATCAAATTGAGATATCACATGGCGAACCTTCTTAGCATCACTAAGGAAACATACATAGTCCACATCAACAAATAACTCAGGGGAAGAAGCCATTGGACTCCCATACGCTACAGACTTATTTCTCTGTTGTGAAGGAACGGAAGCATTTGGAGATAGTGATTTGCTCCTTCTACGGCGCCCTCTACCAGAACCGCCTGAACTGCCTTCCATGAAAAACTAAATAGTACAAGACATATGTTAACCAGATGTCTGAAGAGCATGGGTGATACTAAAAACAAAAACAAATTGTAACCAGCAATCATACACAAATAAAGCTTATTTCAAGCACCAATTGCATGCAAATAAAAACTGAGCGTACTACAGCAGAATGATTCTAATTACTATTAATGTTGCATCTGCACAATTCATATCGTGCAAAGTAGGCTGATCGATGTTAGCTTCTATTTCAAGTCCTATTATTTATTTTAGCATTAATCTGAAACTATTCAATCTCCTGGTACTACATAATCCCTAGAAGATTACAACAATGGTGATATACAGTGCTGCAAATAAAACCTAATGCACATAACTATGGCAAACAATATTTATGTACAATGGTGTAACAACACAACTCAAGCATCCATAACGTTTGCAGGTAAAAACAATAAGCCATATACTAATCATGTCCATAGAAAATACCAACCAGTTAATGTTAAACTCTTAGACGGCTACTGAGACCCGACAAATCAACCAGCGGGTGAACTCATTAATTTGCAGCTTAATGATGGAAAGTGGGGAACGATGACTCATCTATTCGAAGAGGGGGGATCACGAATTTAGATTCATGACCTCCAAAACAAATCAAGAGGATGGAGTGAACCATTGGTTCAGAAACTATGGCGGATCTACGCCCGGCGAAACAGAAAACCTAGTCAAAAGTTTCTGACTTAATTCATCAAAAAGATAAAGAAAAAGTTTCATACCAACCGGATAATGAGGTCTCGTCGAGCTGAAGAACCAGAGCACGACGAAGAAGAAAACGAATGGGTTGGGAGGAGTGGAGATGGGAACCTATAGTTGAAATGACGCTGTATATACAGAAGCCCTCCGGGACATGACATTTCTTATTGCGACAAGTACAGCATGAACAGTGACATCCGGGATAAAATAATACATACCACGTCTTATTTAAATATAAGGGGCTACATAGTAAATAAGCTAAATAACAAAACATAACCAACATAGGGATTATGTTTCTTGACACAAATGTGCGACACAAAAGAAATTAAACATCAGAATTGATGAAATTTCTTTTCCACAACAAAAACATCTACTAGTCTAAAGATTGAAGTAAAGCCCATCGGTTAGATAAATATGAAAAGACGACACCAAAGAATTTGAGCTTCAACAACTTGAGAGATGTCCCTGTCTTTGTACTTGCTGAAATAATTTGGTCAATGGATACCTAAACAAATGTGAAAATATAAATAAAGAGTTCAAAATATTGAAACTAATTATAGCATAATGAATTAAATAAAGAAGTACATACGCCATTGTGCTGACAAACATAATTGAAGACTTCCTGCTCAATTGAAGAAACCGGATCCGGATGGTCACGAGCATAACCAAATAAAGTTTCATCATCATAGGGATCTGAATTTGGATGGTCCATGGACGGTGACTGGTTTCCAATCTCAGCGCTGCTTTCGGAGCCATCGATTTCCATGTCATCGAGCAGTAAATTTAATTTGTAGGACATATCTTTTATACAGTAGATGAAAATATCGCTATATTGTGCAACAAAATTCTGAAAATTGATTCAACACAACAAACAAAAAGTATGAGAATCGATTTATACTAATTAGTGAAAAGATAGAAAAAAATGTATGAAAATCAAAAGTACCAAATTTACTCCATCAACGAGGGACATGTTCTCTGGTGTAGATGGTCGGTACTTCGAAAGGTTCTTTATAACTTGGTCACTACATATAGCGTACCTAAGTTTGACAAGCGAATGTAACTAAGTAAACTAGTTAGAAAACAATAATGCAGCTACCTCAAAATTAAGAGAGCTAGATAATTACGGTGCAACATGGTTGTCTTTAGAAATTCCCTTTCGGGCTCCAATGAGCATCTCATACAACATCAGCTCGTCCTGCACATGGTCATGAAAACCACAACAAAATTAAGAAACAAAATTTGTCAATAAAAATTTCTTATACGGTGTGTGTGATATTAAACTACTAAACACCATACTTTGTTGAGGAAATCTTCTACATTACAATTGCCATGTTCACTCTCACTAGAGTAATCCTCATCATCCAACATTTCCTCAGTGAGCTTTACAATTAGAGGTTCTCTAGAAAATTGGTATCTTCTTAGGAAATCCTTCCCTTCAATAGAAATGCTAAGTACAAATTGAATTAGTCCTCGGTTATATTTAACAACATAAAACAAATTTCTTGCAAATAAATACCTAATAGATCTAAATTGTCCATTAAAGTTCTGAGTGAGGTAACCTGAATAGTCAAATTAAAACAATATACCATTAGTGAGGAAAACAATAATATGCACAGCGATGGAAACAAAGTATTAGAGCGAAACATTACCATTTGCAATTAAAATTCCACCTAGTGCTTTCCACCACTTAGTTTCATGACTAGACCCTTCACCATGGAATTCAGAAAATTGAAGATTGTTATCAATGACCTTCTTGCTCTGCAATGGTAATTTAATAGTGATAAATAAATAATGCAGACTGCGTTAGGGATGTGAGGGACCATACGCTAATGCATACAAGTTAAGGTGGGCAGGGGGGCGGAAGGGAAGTAGGCAGAACGGTGCGAGAGCACAGTCATTTGTTAGGCACGAGTTTTTACAAAGCGCGGCCCTGGGTGACATGTAAAGTGTTGGGGAGCCGTCACAACGTAAATATTCGTACAGATTTCCCAATATAACAAATGCTGGAACAAGTAAGTTTGCGAAAGTGGGAGATCAGGTGTGTAATCTAAGCGTAATCTAACTGTGCAAGAGACATGTAACTATAATGTAGATAATAAAATAGCAGCAAAACAAAATAGGTTTATATCTAACATACAAAAAAAATTGCAACTTATCTATAGAAAATATACATTCGAGCCTCTTATGATATCTATAGGCAAATTAAGACCCCAACGTCCGCCACATTCATTCACGCAACCGAGCAAAATAGCTGCCTCACAACCAAGATCTTTCTCCTTTAAAACCTTAGATGTACAATTGTCACAATTACCTATAATAAATACAAATAATAAGTACCAAGCCATGGCACGCAAAAAGATAATAAAAGAACATTGTAATAAATTTTCCGTACCACAACTATCGCCAACATTCTGTCCAAAATAACTTAGAAGGTGCTGACGACGACACGTGCCAATAGCACAATAGTTTTGAGCAGCAATAAAAGCTTCCATGATAACCCTTTTTTGATCTTCCTGCAAGCTAAAGAAAATAAGATGCAGAACAATAGTAATCAATACATGTATTAAATCAGAATTAAAAAAAAAACTTACAGTCCTAATCTCTTTACAATAGACCCTTGAAAAATCATTCCAACTATAATAAAGCCAACAAGTGGATGGGCCACCATCACGGCCACATCGCCCACTTTCTTGATAGTATCCTTCCAGACTTTTTGGACAGTCGTAGTGGATGACACAACGAACGTCAGGTTTATCAATGCCCATTCCAAAAGCAAAAGTGGCAACCATGACAAAAACCTCGTCGGATACAAAAGACCTAGAGAATTTTTTGTTATAGAAATAAAAATATATGGCAATGTACCCATATTAGAGAGAAAAAATAACCCGTGTGCCTCGGCTCTTAGACTAGCGTCCATTTGACCATGGTATTTAGTAGCTTCAATACCCAAAGAAACTAGGCCATCATAAACCTACGACATATGATAATAGAATATGATAGTCCAAAATCAACATGGAAAGATATACAACAAATTGGCACACAAACATTGCTTTATAATATTATAACTAAAGCAATTCACCTGTTCAGTGTCGCGTACCGTAGTACAGTATATTATAGTGGATTCATGTGCAGCTACTCGTGCGAGGCACATCTCGTAGCAATTCAGAAATGCATTCAGGACTACGAGGGGTTGATCTAATTAACTTAACTCCGTAATATATGTTTGGTCGATCAAAGGAACCAATATAGATGAATGGATCGCACAGTGCAAGTGATGCTTTGATATCTTCTCGAACCCTGGAATTTATATAAAAAGACCGTAAAAATTTATCTTAAAAAGGCATAAAAAAGAGAGACAGGGCAAATGAAGACCTCTCAGTAGCCGTGGCGGTGAGTGCAATGAAAGGAATCCCTTGCAATTTTACACGAAATTGATGAAGCATCTTGTATGGCAGCCTAAACGTATACAAATAATGTCATTAGACTAATAAAATGGATAATTAGTTACCCGAAAAGAGAGGAAACAAAAAGTTACCTAAAATCAGGGCCCCACTCTGATATGCAATGTGCTTCGTCAACAGCAAACAAGCAAATCCCACTTCGGTAGATGTTCAGCCAAAAACTATAGAAATAACTTATAAGTACATGTGATATATTGTGATATCCAATATTATCATAAAAAGTAGATGAAATAACACCTGTCTGGAAGCGCAATGGATTTTTCAGGTGTCATGTACAAGACATCATATCCACCTCGTTCAGCAATAGTAATAAATTCAGGGTTCCTTTGTGTGCTACCAAGGTAATCTGATCGTATCCCTTTCTGCCTAAGGCTCATCACCTAATAATAAAAAAACGATGGCATAAAACAAGAATTACAAACAAATGCTAAAAATAAAACAAAAATATATTTCTCAAAATAATCCAATAACCTGGTCTTGCATTAAAGACAAGAGAGGGCTGATAACTATAGCAGTCTTTTTGGTTATGAGAGGTGGAAGCTGATAGCTGCACCGGGTAGAACAAAAAGAAAAGTAAGTGTTGTACTGCTTTCTAAGTATATTAACAAAATTCATGCTCTAGGATAAATGGTACCAATGAATGATCATGTACCACATAGACTTCCCGCCTCCAGTAGCAATAACAACTACACAGTCCCGGCCACTTAAAATACAATCAACCACGAGACGTTGGTATGGACGCAGACATGAGAACCCAAAATAAGTCTGTCGTCCACAGCAGAAACTTATTAGACACATGATATTTCCACAACATAACAAAGCTTTATACAAAAAATGAGTACCTTAACAACATTGTCCATCTCACCACGAAAGCCGAGAAAACAAATGAAAGAAAGCAGAGGGAAGGCAAAACCAGCATGGGAGTATAGGCCAGGTCGCAAGGCTAGCTGACTAAAATAACAGATATCTGAGACGCATCGACACTCAATGTCGATCTCTGAGACACAGCGACACTCAATGCCGCATTATGAAGCGACAGCTCTGTCCAGATAGCAAGATTTGCTAGTGACGAAACAGTACTGAGCTCCACTTTACTTGCAGCATGGCGTGGTACAACCCGTGAGGCGCGGTACCATAAGTCAGACCACTTTACTTAAAACTAGCGGCATGGTAAGTCAAATCCATGAATAGTAACAATGACAGACTTGTCTACCCGCAGTGATACAGCAGTACTCTACTAGCTAAAGGATACGGACCTGGCATCGGATTCCACTAAACCGTATAAAGGAATCAGCATTCGAATATTTTTTTAACGAATGCACATAAAGGGCTAAGCGCGTACTATCACAAGTAATGGAGATACAGGGCTAAGGACAAATAAAATCTTCTACATCATCCGCTCAGTTACCAAAAATGAACATAGAACAGAGATATGCCAATGAGTTAATAATCTTGACTCATAAAATAGATTACACTAAGATAAAATTATTTTACATAAAATCAACAAGGAGACAAGGGGGCAACATTAGATAAGTGAACCCACATCTCCGGGGATGGGAGGGGGAAATTACTGATCACAATAGTAAGTTTGCATATACGGAGTACAGGGGTTTGTGAACCAGCATGTGGTTACTCAAGATATAAAATCCCATAGTAGGATAAGATAAGTACGACGATAAAATAAATGAAAATAAAAAATGGCGCAATGTCCAGCAGTACTATAACCTAAAAGAACGACAAGCTGGGGTAGGGCCTGTTTCCCTCTCGAATCATCTTGATCGGCACGCCGTTAGACTGTGTGTGGCAGGCGCAGGATTCCACTGCAGTTCTAACAGTACCTAACTATTAGCCTGTCAGATAGAAAAAGTCGGGGTGGGCCGGCACTATAATGCGTCTAGGGTTCTGGCGCCACTACAATGCGTGAGGCAACGAGCGGTAGATCTTTGCAACTGTGAGCCAATAAAGATAACTCAACTACCCGTGTACCTTTGCTATATAGAACAGACAAATAGAAGTAGTATATGGTCTAAATTATAAATTATGGAACGAAGGACGAATGCATGTGTCAGCTCAACTGTGAAGTTAGCATGTACCAATCTCAGCTCAATAGCGAAATAGGTACATACTGGTTGGTACACAAACAAGTATTAAGACTAAACAGAATGTAGCCTCGCTGGGTCATCAGATTGGGCACCTTGAGGGTCAACAATTGTTGTACATTTTAGTATAAAATGAAGATAAATTAATACACTAGTATTGTGAAAACATTCTTTAAGTTATGAACAAATAAAGATATTAAATAACCAGAAAGAATTTCCTCCAACTACTAAGATCTAAACATGTTTGTGTCAACTGCAACTGAACTAGCGGTGTGTTAGACAAACCATTGATGCATCATCATTATTGTTTTCGGGTGTTCATTTGTTCGATACAGTATAAAAAGAAAAAAATATCACACCTACAAATGCATTTGCAAATATAAAATCTAGAAGAATACTATAAGAGTTCCAAACGATAGTCACATTTAATGATCTATGCATGTCCTTTGCCATCACATATTTGAACATTCCACCATTAAAACAACATCACATTAATTAGCTCAAAGATACATTTGAAATTACAATAATAAGAAACACTAATCGACAAAGAAGATAACTAAAAGACTAAACTAAAGCGTAGAAAAAACTTCAAACCAAAAGAGCTGCAACAAACACGACTACAACTTCATTCCACAACAACAAAGCTAAGGCATTGACTAAAGGGTAGTACACTTGTTGGATCCTCCATTCTTCACCTCTTTCATGTCTTCCTTGAGTTGTTTCAGGTCAATCTTCATGTCACACAGCTGAAGCCTCAGATCCAACAGCTCACTATGGTCGACACGTTTGACATCTCTGCCATGGACAGGAGGAGTGGCAGGCTCGATTTCAGAACCATCACCAACTAGGTGCCTGATCTTGTCTGGGTGTTCTTTGCGAAGATAATCCAGATATTGACTAGCATACCAGTACTCATTGCAAGTGTTGTCGTTCTGCGGTAGACAACCAAAACAAACGGACACAAAGAAACATTCTTAGTAAGCTGGACGTACACGCCTATAGAACTAACCAAGGAAGCTGTCAAAATAGATCAAACAATAAGAGTAAGAAAAAATACCAGGTAGTTTCTAGGGCACGTGTAATACCAATTGCCAGCCCTGCTCTTCCGTAGAACTACCTGCACGTTGCACCTGGGGCAGTCGACGAGTGGTAGCACTCCCATCTGGCTACAACTTGAACTCGAACCTGACGATGCCATCACAGCTGAACTGAAAAGGGAGGGGACGTGGGAACGAGATGAAGCGGGCGTGGCGAGATTGCCGTCCCGAGCCGGAGAAGGAGGAATGGCTCGTGGGCGGAATTAAATCTAGACGAACACCGGTAAAGGGCGCCGTCCCTTGTGCTGATAAAAGGTTGAAACAGATAGGGACACGGGATGGAGACTGAAGCCGGACAAGTGGAGAGATGTATAGATTCTCTAACGTGCTGTAGTAAAGGGACAAGCGACTTTACGTCACGTGGATGCCATCGAGTTACCATCCAACGGTTCGAAGGTCCTCATCTACATAATGATGCAAATAACAGCCCATTTAAAGCCCACTTTGGACGATACTCATCAGAATTTCCTTTTTTTTACTGTCTTAATTTTGTATAAAAAAAACTTCTACATACTATACTAGCTTAGATGAAGCTAACAAGATGGCTGGCCTGAAAAGGTTTGGACATCCAACATAACTTAAATTGCCACGTAGAAATTTATCAATGTAACATATGGCTGTATCAAAAAAAATTTAGGGCCACAGTACGGGAGGGGTGGGTGCGGGGAGACAAGTAAGAGCCATTGTGTACAATACTCGAGAACAGAAGTAACTGCGTAAGAAAAATGTAACTGTAATATACATGATAAGATATGCTATAAGCTTAGTCATCACTTTTATTATTAAAATCTGCCAACGCTTCTGATACTCAAGGGACACTTTTAACCCTAATCTCAGAAAGCATAATAAAACTCAGTCATCGCTTTTATTACTAAAATCAACCAATGCTTTTGATACTCAAGGGACGCCTTTAACCCTAATGTCAGTAAGCATAATACAAGTCAGTGATCGCTTTTATTACTAAAATCCGCCAACGCTTCTAATACTCAAGGAACACATTTAACCCTAATCTCAGTATGCATAATACAACCCAATCATCACTTTAATTTTTAAAATCAGCCAATGCTTCTGATAGTCAAGGGAAGCCACGAGCCCTAATCTCAGTAAGCATAATACAACTCAGTCATCGCTTTTAGTACTAAAATCAACTAACGCTTCTAATACTCAAGGGACGCCTTTAACCCTAATCTCAGTAAGCTAAATACAACTCAGTCATTGCTTTTATTACTAAAATCCGCCGACGCTTCTAATACTCAAGGAATGCATTTAACCCTAATCTCAGTACGCATAATACAACTCAGTCATCGCTTTTACTACTAAAATCAACTAATGCTTCTAATACTCAAGGAACGCCTTTAACCCTAATCTCAGTAAGCTAAATATAACTCAGTCATCGCCTTTATTACTAAAATCCGCCAACGCTTCTAATACTCAAGGAATACTTTTAGCCCTAATCTCAGAAAGTACAATACAACTCAGTCATCGCTTTTATTACTAAAATCAACCAACACTTTTGATACTCAAGGGACGCCTTTAACCATAATCTCAGTAAGTTAAATACAACTCAGTCATCGCTTTTATTATTAAAATCAGCCAACGCTTCTGATAGTCAAGGGACGCCTCAAAAACTAATCTCAGTACGCATAATACAACTCAGTCATCGCTTTTGTTATTAAAATCTGCCAACGCTTCTGATACTCAAGGGACGCTTTTAACCCTAATATCAGAAAGCATAATACAACTCAGTCATCGCTTTTATTACTAAAATCAACCAACGCTTCTGATACTCAAGGGACGCCTTTAACCCTAATGTCAGTAAGCATAATACAAGTCAGTGATCACTTTTATTACTAAAATCCGCTAACGCTTCTAATACTCAAGGAACGCATTTAACCCTTATCTCGACGCATAATACAACCCAGTCATCACTTTAAGCATAATACAACTCAGTCATCCCTTTTATTACTAAAATCAACCAAGGCTTCTGATACTCAAGGGAAGCCTTTAACCCTAATCTCAGTAAGCATAATAAAACCAATGTTACATGGTTTGTTTCGAAACTACCAAATGTAAGTACAATAGTAACAAAATATTTAGGATACTTAGAATGTGTCCATAAAATAGACTTACACAGGTTCAATATAACTACAATAGTAATAAAATATTCAGGATGCTTAGTATGTGTCCATAAACATGTTAAATCAACTTAGGATTTTACATCAACTTAGTATGTGTCCATATTAATAATGATACTCAAGGGAAGCCACCAACACTAATCTAAATAAGCATAATACAACTCAGTCATCGCTTTTATTACTAAAATTAACCAGCAATTCTGATACTCAAGGGACGCCTTTAACCCTAATCTCAGTAAGCATAATACAACTCAGTCATCGCTTTTATTACTAAAATCCGCCAACGCTTCTGATACTCAAGGAACGCATTTAACCCTAATCTCAGTACGCACAATACAACATAGTCATCCCTTTTATTATTAAAATCAGCCAACGCTTCTGTAGTCAAGGAACGCCTCGAACCATAATCTCAGTAAGCATAATACAACATAGTCATCGCTTTTATTATTAAAATCTGCCAACGATTCTGATACTCAAGGGACGCTTTAAACCCTAATCTCAAAAAGCATAATACAACTCAGTCATCTCTTTTATTACTAAAATCAACCAACGCTTTTGATACTCAAGGGAAGCCTTTAACCCTAATCTCAGTAGGCATAATACAACCAATGTTACATAGTTTTGTTTCGAAAGTACCAAACATAAGTACAATAGTAACAAAATATTCTGGATAATTAGTATGTGTCCATAAAACATACTTACACAGGTTCAATATAACTACAACAGTAACAAAATATTCAGGATGCTTAGTATGTGTCCATAAACATGTTAAATCAACTTAGTATTTTACATCAACTTATCATGTGTTCATATTAATGATGACACTCAAGGGAAGACACGAACCCTAATCTAAATAAGCATAATCCAACTCAGTCATCGCTTTTATTACTAAAATCAACCAGCAATTCTGATACTCAAGGAATGCATTTAACCCTAATCTCGCACGCATAACACAACTCGTCATCGCTTTTATTAATAAAATCAACCAACGCTTTTGATACTCAAGGGACGCCTTTAACCCTAATCTCGTAAGCTAAATACAACTCGTCATCGCTTTTATTTTTAAAATCAGCCAACGCTTCTAATAGTCAAGGGACGCCTTGAACCCTAATCTCGCACGCATAATACAACTCAGTCATCGCTTCTATTATTAAAATCTGCCAACGCTTCTGATAGTCAAAGGAAGCCACGAACCATAATCTCAGTAGGCATAATACAACTCAGTCATCACTTTTATTATTAAAATCAGCAAATGCTTCTGATAGTCAAGGAACGCCTCGAACCCTAATCTCAGTAAGCATAATACAACCAATGTTACATAGTTTTGTTTTGAAAGTACCAAATATAAGTACAATAGTAACAAAATATTCAGGATACTTAGTATGCGTCCATAAAACAGACTTACACAGGTTCAATATAACTACAATAGTAACAAAATATTCAGGATGCTTAGTATGTGTCCATAAACATGTTAAATCAACTTAGGATTTTATTATTGAAATCAACAAACGTATCTGATACTCAATGGACGCCTTTAACCCTAATATTAGTAAGTATAATACAACTCAATGCATGCTAAATAATTGAAGTGCACCAAACTGTTATTAATTAGTGCTTGTACCGTAAACATTGAACCGCAAACACTAGATAATATACCCTCAACCCTAAACCCTAATCTCAGTAAGCTAAATACAACTCAGTCATTGCTTTTATTACTAAAATCAACCAACGCTTCTGATACTCAAGGGAACCCTTTAACCCTAATCTCAGTAGGCACAATACAACCAATGTTACATAGTTTGTTTTGAAAGTACCAAATATAAGTACAATAATAACAAAATATTCTGGATACTTAGTATGTGTCCATATTAATGATAACACTACTCTCGGCAGAAACCCTGCTGTCACTCAAGGGAAGACACAAACCCTAATCTAAATAAGCATAATACAACTCCGTCATCGCTTTTATTACTAAAATCAACCAGCAATTCTGATACTTAAGGGACGACTTTAACCCTAATCTCAGTAAGCATAATACAACTCAGTCATTGCTTTTATTACTAAAATCTGCCAACGCTTCTAATACTCAAGGAACGCATTTAACCCTAATCTCAGTAAGCATAATACAACTCAGTCATCGCTTTTATTACTAAAATCGGCCGACGCTTCTAATACTCAAGGAATGCATTTAACCCTAATCTTAGTACGCATAATACAACACAGTCATCACTTTTATTATTAAAATCAGCCAAGGCTTCTGATAGTCAAGGGACGCCTCGAACCCTAATCTCAGTATGCATAATACAACTCAGTCATCGCTTTTATTATTAAAGTCTGTCAACGCTTCTCATACTCAAGGGACACTTTTAACCCTAATCTCAGAAAGCATAATACAACTCAGTCATCGCTTTTATTACTAAAATCAACTAACGCTTCTGATACTCAAGGGACGCCTTTAACCCTAATCTCAGTAAGCATAATACAAGTCAGTGATCGCTTTTATTACTAAAATCTCAGTAAGCATGATAAATAATTGAAGTATTTTTTTTAAAACTCCTCTCCGTGTCCTATTAGTAGTTCCATATTGTTTTTATATTTTGACAAGAAGATCAGGAGCAGGGAAGATAATAGAAATATATATGGTTTCAGATGTAAAGATGCTAGAAAAAGAAAAGGTGGAAAAACCTTAATAGTTTTTAATAGATGGGGGTTCCAAATGCAGAATGTCCAAAGCTGAGTGAGTATTGCAAATTCAACAAAAATAAAATAATAGAAAAATCACAAAAATAACAAAACAATTTTTTTAATTTCATAAAAATTGATCTATCCATACTTCCATAGATGTTATAAATTTTATCATGTTATGATTTGTCTATAGTTGTGTTAAATCATCATTGCATATGTTGTATGCATATAGGTTCGGTGATGGCTGAGAATGTACTAGAGGCAAACCCTGAATACGCGAAGGTGGTTGATAATATGAAAAACTAAAGTTATGGTACCGTACTTCTTCCTTCGTCTAAGACACGGGGCACCCCGCTTTTCTATCTAGCAATAATATATATATAATTATAATTAATTATAAAATATATTATTGTCGGGTAAAGCGGTATAAGTCGGCTTTGCCAAACATTAATGAATTAACTAAAATATATCTCAGATTTCATTACTAGCCTCAAACAATAACTAATAATAGGTAAAGGTTTAGTCAAAAAAAATAGGTAAAGGTTATTCAAATTACACGTCTACATGAATTACCGAGTTCATATAGGACTATGGTCCTTGTCAACAATTTTACTACCATATAATGAAAACAAACAATACTATGGAGAGCATAAAACACCAGAACAAAAAAAAAGCATTTACATGGTAACAAAAATACTTCTCCAATTTCCGTAGCAACTATAATACACAAAAAGAAATCAACATCATGGATATATCAATATTGATAATGCCGATATATTCTATAATATAATAGGAAGATGTTAGGATTGATGTCCGTCAACATGTATATTAGGCAGACAATCCAGTATGGTCAACATATCGAATCATGGATGCGAAGAAAAAAAGATAGAGTGAGTATGTATAAATCACCGAACTAATATTATTGTGTCTAGAGATACTATTTTATCCCGTTGCATCGCACAGGCATTTTTGCTAGTGAATAACTCAAAGATCAAATAATAATAGACAGGAATAAATAAAGATGAATTAACATTACTTGATACTAAATCAAAGCATACAATAAAATAGCATAACTTGTACGCTAAGAGAATAAGTAGTGAACTATAGTGACTGAGAACGTCCACAACCATATTACAACCAATCATCACTTTAATTTTTAAAATCAGCCAATGCTTCTGATAGTCAAGGGAAGCCACGAACCCTAATCTCAGTAAGCATAATACAACTCAGTCATCGCTTTTAGTACTAAAATCAACTAACGCTTCTAATACTCAAGGGACGCCTTTAACCCTAATCTCAGTAAGCTAAATACAACTCAGTCATCGCTTTTATTACTAAAATCCGCCGACGGTTCTAATACTCAAGGAATACATTTAACCCTAATCTCAGTACGCATAATACAACTCAGTCATCGCTTTTATTACTAAAATCCGCCAACGCTTCTGATACTCAAGGAATGCATTTAACCCTCACCTCAGTACGCATAATACAACATAGTCATCCCTTTTATTATTAAAATCAGCCAACGCTTCTGATAGTCAAGGGACGCCTCGAACCCTAATCTCAGTAAGCATAATACAACATAGTCATCGCTTTTATTATTAAAATCTGCCAACGATTCTGATACTCAAGGGACGCTTTAAACCCTAATCTCAAAAAGCATAATACAACTCAGTCATCGCTTTTATTACTAAAATCAACCAACGCTTCTGATACTCAAGGGAAGCCTTTAACCCTAATCTCAGTAGGCATAATACAACCAATGTTACATAGTTTTGTTTTGAAAGTACCAAATATAAGTACAATAGTAACAAAATATTCTGGATAGTTAGTATGTGTCCATAAAACATACTTACACAGTTCAATATAACTACAACAAGTAACAAAATATTCGGGATGCTTAGTATGTGTCCATAAACATGTTAAATCAACTTAGTATTTTACATCAACTTAGCATGTGTTCATATTAACGATGACACTCAAGGGAAGACACGAACCCTAATCTAAATAAGCATAATCCAACTCAGTCATCGCTTTTATTACTAAAATCAACCAGCAATTCTGATACTCAAGAAATGCATTTAACCCTAATCTCAGTACGCATAATACAACTCAGTCATCGCTTTTATTAATAAAATCAACCAACGCTTTTGATACTCAAGGGACGCCTTTAACCCTAATCTCAGTAAGCTAAATACAACTCAGTCATCGCTTTTATTTTTAAAATCAGCAAACGCTTCTAATAGTCAAGGGACGCCTCGAACCCTAATCTCAGTACGCATAATACAACTCAGTCATCGCTTCTATTATTAAAATCTGCCAACGCTTCTGATAGTCAAAGGAAGCCACGAACCCTAATCTCAGTAGGCATAATACAACTCAGTCATCACTTTTATTATTAAAATCAGCAAATGCTTCTGATAGTCAAGGGAACCCACGAACCCTAATCTCAGTAAGCTAAATACAACTCAGTCATCGCTTTTATTATTAAAATCAGCCAACGCTTCTGATAGTCAAGGAACGCCTCGAACTCTAATCTCAGTAGGCATAATACAACCAATGTTACATAGTTTTGTTTTGAAAGTACCAAATATAAGTACAATAGTAACAAAATATTCAGGATACTTAGTATGTGTCCATAAAACAGACTTACACAGGTTCAATATAACTACAATAGTAACAAAATATTCAGGATGCTTAGTATGTGTCCATAAACATGTTAAATCAACTTAGGATTTTATTATTAAAATCAACAAACGCATCTGATACTCAATGGACGCCTTTAACCCTAATATTAGTAAGTATAATACAACTCAATGCATGCTAAATAATTGAAGTGCACCAAACTGTTATTAATTAGTGCTTGTACCGTAAATATTGAACCGTAAACACTAGGTAATATACCCTCAACCCTAAACCCTAATCTCATTAAGCTAAATACAACTCAATCATCGTTTTTATTACTAAAATCTGCCGACGCTTCTAATACTCAAGGAATGCATTTCACCCTAATCTCAGTACGCATAATACAACTCAGTCATCACTTTTATTACTAAAATCAACCAACGCTTCTGATACTCAAGGGAACCCTTTAACTCTAATCTCAGTAGGCACAATACAACCAATGTTACATAGTTTGTTTTGAAAGTACCAAATATAAGTACAATAATAACAAAATATTCTGGATACTTAGTATGTGTCCATATTAATGATAACACTACTCTCGGCAGAAACCCTGCTGTCACTCAAGGGAAATGTAACACCCAAAATTTTGCAATATTTTAAAAATAGCTAAGATGATTTAATTATGCAATATTTGGGAGTATTTAATATAGGCAATAATAAATTTATGAAATTAAAATCAAATATAAGGCTAAATACATTGTTGATGCATTCATGCTGGTGCATATTTATTTTTGTATTGCTTGGATTCGACAAAACACTAAAATAGCATTCAAAATTTATTGGAAAATGGAATGGGAAAATAGTTTAAGAAAAAGGAATGGATTTCTCCCCTCCCTCTTCATGGCGTGCTGGCTCAATCAGCCGAGCATGGCCTTGTGGCCCATCTCCTGCTCACAGGCCAAATAGGAAACCACCCAGTAGAACACAGTTGCAGCCAGCCCACGCACCAAATTCTCTTCTACCTCCAGCTGGTCACCCTCGATCCACCATCCCGGCACCGTGTGACCAGCTCCCCAAGAGCGACCGGAGACCCAGCCATGCTGTGGACCAAGCCGTGTCCACACACCTCGAGGAGACCAAGCCAACCTGGACTGCCGCGTGCACGCGCCCCGCTCCCCTCTTGCCCTGTCCCAGTTCAAACCTTGATCCGCTATTCACGGCATGAAGCCGAGGTCGCGACCCAGCCACTCGACTCCCTCCTCTATTTAGTTCGGAGACTCGAGGCCTCTCACTTGCATCCCACATCCAACTGGTCGCTCGTCACTCCCCGCACAGTTAGCAGCGCAGCCGCGAGACCCAGCGCCACATCGCCTGCCGCCGTCGCCATTGCCGGGAACGAGCAGCTCAGCGTTGATTCCCACGGTTAGACAATCCCCGACCTTTTCTATTCCTTGATGGACTCGACACCTCACTCACCCTCAACCCCTCGATGACAGTTGCCCGCGACCTTCTGGGGAGAACCTGGGAACACCGCCGGCCATCGTCCGTGCCACCATCTCCTCCGAGATGAACCTGATGGCGTGAACCTCTCTAGCGCTTCCGCGGTGAGCTCCTCTTTCTCTTTGGCCCTCTCGTAGGTCCCCGTAGTTCGTAATCGTAGGCACTCAGGTCAGTCCCGAGCAGCGTCGATCAGCAGGCCATGGCGCTGTCGCAAGCGTTGAGTCCCAAGCCTGCTGCACTAGCACATCAGCTCCTGCGCCCATCCATCGTGCATGTGCACACATGCAGAGCTAGCGCCGCCGCCACCACCATCAGCCGCACGCAGAGCAAGCAGTTTGGCCGGCGTCGTGCACATTGCGTTGCTAGCTTTGGTAACGTCAGAATTAGCTTTCATGAAATAGGCATGACATCACCTTCTGTTTTCTTGCCGTTTTCCTTCATGAAAATAAATCCAACAATACAATGGAAATACACTCAAACGATGGCTTCGCGTTTGCTATTTAGCTTATGACACTAGGATGACATCAGCCTAACATCACAACTGATTTATGGCCATTTTCCTGTACAAAAATAATTCCCAAAATACATTAGTAATACACCTCTCATCATGGACCTAGTCTACAGCATAGTGCATGATGATTTGCCACTAAATTAAATACTTATAAAATCCTTATTTTCACTCCTTTTTGACCATTTAAAACTTTGTTAGAATCGTAATCTCATTAACTGCCTGTTAATGCCGCTGTTAGTATTGTTTTCAATTTTTAAAATTCGAAATTCCAATTAAATATTATTTTATAATAGAGAAACTTGGTAATTTCATAACTTCTCCGTTTTAAGTCCGATTTTAGTGATTTTTACGTCTATGTGTTCGTAGCGACGTGTAGAATATTTTTATAGACTTTTATATTTGTTTTCTCTCTGTTGGTGTACTGTTCTAATTATAGAATTGTTTTCTTCGTGCATGATTGCCTATGGATGATTTTATGTGTTGATGTGTTATCGAGTCTAGACGGTGAGCTATATCACGTTGAGCAGGAGCAATATTTTGAAGATCAGCAGTGCCAGCAGGAATTTGATATTCAAGGCAAGTATAGTTTGAGTTTTATTTACTATGACCATAATCATGAGCTTATTTAAGGAATGTGATATAAATATTAAATGGGGAATGTTAACCTTTGGCAAAAGCTGGGATTCATCGTGCCGCTGTGAGGGCTATATGGCTCTGGCTTTAGCTCAGTATGAGTAACTTTTCTAGCTTGTTAGAGGTTCCCCGAAAGGACGCAAGGGTGTGTCCGGGTTGGGTGTAGTGCGAGCCCCTGTCTTTATGTGTATAGGCTGCGCGTCATTGTGCCATCGAGAAGGGGAGTCCTACATTCGCAGGCTCAAACACCTTAGCGGCCCTAACTTGTTAGACAAGCCTTTGAACGGCTTCATAGTGAACCCTGCCGGCCTTCCTTGGAAGAGGGTCAAGAGGCTAGCTACCTCGGGCAAAAGGGTAAATCACGACTCACAGGGAAAGGGTACACCTCTGCGCAGAGTTTAAATCGATATATTGTCCGTGCCCACGGACAGGGCGGCCCGGAAAACTGAGGGAATGGATGTTTCACATTAAATCTTTATATACTATTCATTATATAAGTAAACCTGATCATGTGTTCTGGGAATTATACTACTTTCTATACTTGTTGAGTACGTTTGTACTCACCCTTGTTTTTCCCACCCACACCAGATCAAGACTACAATGATGATTACCGCCAGGAGTACTAGACTTGTGGTCAACCAGTCGACGTACCCGTTCTTGGAGCTTCCGCGTTGAGAGATTATCATAGATTCCGCTGTAATAAGTTTTATAATTTGTATTCAATACTATTTGTTATGTAATAAGCATTGTGATGGTACACTCCTACAATTTGTCACTTATGTGTGTGACCGATCCGGGGCACACATAAGGTTTAATATATCCTATTTTGTTCCTTCAAAAATGGGTATGACAGGAAGACACAAACCCTAATCTAAATAAGCATAATACAACTTCATCGCTTTTATTACTAAAATCAACCAGCAATTCTGATACTCAAGGGACGCCTTTAACCCTAATCTCAGTAAGCATAATACAACTCAGTCATCGCTTTTATTACTAAAATCCGCCAACGCTTCTAATAATCAAGGAACGCATTTAACCCTAATCTCAGTAAGCATAATACAACTCAGTCATCGCTTTTACTACTAAAATCAACTAATGCTTCTAATACTCAACGAACGCCTTTAACCCTAATCTCAGTAAGCTAAATACAACTCAGTCATCGCTTTTATTACTAAAATCCGCCAACGCTTCTAATACTCAAGGAATACTTTTAGCCCTAATCTCAGAAAGTATAATACAACTCAGTCATCGCTTTTATTACTAAAATCAACCAACGCTTTTGATACTCAAGGGATGCCTTTAACCATAATCTCAACTCAGTCATCGCTTTTATTATTAAAATCAGCCAACGCTTCTGATAGTCAAGGGACGCCTCAAACCCTAATCTCAGTACGCATAATACAACTCAGTCATCGCTTTTGTTATTTAAATCTGCCAACGCTTCTGATACTCAAGAGACGCTTTTAACCCTAATATCAGAAAGCATAATACAACTTAGTCATCGCTTTTATTACTAAAATCAACCAACGCTTCTGATACTCAAGGGACGCCTTTAACCCTAATGTTAGTAAGCATAATACAAGTCAGTGATCGCTTTTATTACTAAAATCCGCTAACGCTTCTAATACTCAAGGAACGCATTTAACCCTTATCTCAGTACGCATAATACAACCCAGTCATCACTTTAAGCATAATGCAACTCAGTCATCCCTTTTATTACTAAAATCAACCAACGCTTCTGATACTCAAGGGAAGCCTTTAACCCTAATCTCAGTAAGCATAATACAACCAATGTTACATAGTTTGTTTCGAAACTACCAAATGTAAGTACAATAGTAACAAAATATTCAGGATACTTAGAATGTGTCCATAAAATAGACTTACAGGGTTCAATATAACTACAATAGTAACAAAATATTCAGGATGCTTAGTATGTGTCCATAAACATGTTAAATCAACTTAGGATTTTACATCAACTTAGTATGTGTCCATATTAATAATGATACTCAAGGGAAGCCCCCAACACTAATCTAAATAAGCATAATACAACTCAGTCATCGCTTTTATTAATAAAATTAACCAGCAATTCTGATACTCAAGGGACGCCTTTAACCCTAATCTCAGTAAGCATAATACAACTCAGTCATCGCTTTTATTACTAAAATCCACCAATGCTTCTAATACTCAAGGAATGCATTTAACCCTAATCTCAGTACGCATAATACAACATAGTCATCCCTTTTATTATTAAAATCAGCCAACGCTTCTGATAGTCAAGGGACGCCTCGAACCCTATTCTCAGTAAGCATAATACAACATAGTCATCACATTTATTATTAAAATCTGCCAACGATTCTGATACTCAAGGGACGCTTTAAACCCTAATCTCATAAAGCATAATACAACTCAGTCATCGCTTTTATTACTAAAATCAACCAACGCTTCTGATACTCAAGGGAAGCCTTTAACCCTAATCTCAGTAGGGATAATACAACCAATGTTACGTAGTTTTGTTTCGAAAGTACCAAATATAAGTACAATAGTAACAAAATATTCTGGATAATTAGTATGTGTCCATAAAACATACTTACACAGGTTCAATATAACTACAACAGTAACAAAATATTCAGGATGCTTAGTATGTGTCCATAAACATGTTAAATCAACTTAGTATTTTACATCAAATTAGTATGTGTTCATATTAATGATGACACTCAAGGGAAGACACGAACCCTAATCTAAATAAGCATAATCCAACTCAGTCATCGCTTTTATTACTAAAATCAACCAGCAATTCTGATACTCAAGGAATGCATTTAACCCTAATCTCAGTACGCATAATACAACTCAGCATCGCTTTTATTAATAAAATCAACCAACGCTTTTGATACTCAAGGGACGCCTTTAACCCTAATCTCAGTAAGCTAAATACAACTCAGTCATCGCTTTTATTTTTAAAATCAGCCAACGCTTCTAATAGTCAAGGGACACCTCGAACCCTAATCTCAGTACGCATAATACAACTCAGTCACCGCTTTTATTATTAAAATCTGCCAACGCTTCTGATAGTCAAAGGAAGCCACGAACCCTAATCTCAGTAGGCATAATACAACTTAGTCATCACTTTTATTATTAAAATCAGCAAATGCTTCTGATAGTCAAGGGAACCCACGAACCCTAATCTCAGTAAGCTAAATACAACTCAGTCATCGCTTTTATTACTAAAATCCGCCAACGCTTCTAATACTCAAGGAATACTTTTAGCCCTAATCTCAGAAAGTATAATACAACTCAGTCATCGCTTTTATTACTAAAATCAACCAACGCTTTTGATACTCAAGGGACGCCTTTAACCATAATCTCAACTCAGTCATCGCTTTTATTATTAAAATCAGCCAACGCTTCTGATAGTCAAGGGACGCCTCAAACCCTAATCTCAGTACGCATAATACAACTCAGTCATCGCTTTTGTTATTTAAATCATTAACGCTTCGATACACAAGAGACGCTTTTAACCCTAATATCGAAAGCATATAATACAACTTAGTCATCGCTTTTATTACTAAAATCAACCAACGCTTCTGATACTCAAGGGACGCCTTTAACCCTAATGTCAGTAAGCATAATACAAGTCAGTGATCGCTTTTATTACTAAAATCCGCTAACGCTTCTAATACTCAAGGAACGCATTTAACCCTTATCTCAGTACGCATAATACAACCCAGTCATCACTTTAAGCATAATACAACTCAGTCATCCCTTTTATTACTAAAATCAACCAACGCTTCTGATACTCAAGGGAAGCCTTTAACCCTAATCTCAGTAAGCATAATACAACCAATGTTACATAGTTTGTTTGAAACTACCAAATGTAAGTGCAATAGTAACAAAATATTCGGGATACTTAGAATGTGTCCATAAAATAGACTTACACAGGTTCAATATAACTACAATAGTAACAAAATATTCAGGATGCTTAGTATGTGTCCATAAACGTGTTAAATCAACTTAGGATTTTACATCAACTTAGTATGTGTCCATATTAATAATGATACTCAAGGGAAGCCCCCAACACTAATCTAAATAAGCATAATACAACTCAGTCATCGCTTTTATTAATAAAATTAACCAGCAATTCTGATACTCAAGGGACGCCTTTAACCCTAATCTCAGTAAGCATAATACAACTCAGTCATCGCTTTTATTATTAAAATCCGCCAACGCTTCTAATACTCAAGGAATGCATTTAACCCTAATCTCAGTACGCATAATACAACATAGTCATCCCTTTTATTATTAAAATCAGCCAACGCTTCCGATAGTCAAGGGACGCCTCGAACCCTAATCTCAGTAAGCATAATACAACATAGTCATCACTTTTATTATTAAAATCTGCCAACGATTCTGATACTCAAGGGACGCTTTAAACCCTAATCTCAAAAAGCATAATTCAACTCGTCATCGCTTTTATTACTAAAATCAACCAACGCTTCTGATACTCAAGGGAAGCCTTTAACCCTAATCTCAGTAGGGATAATACAACCAATGTTACGTAGTTTTGTTTCGAAAGTACCAAATATAAGTACAATAGTAACAAAATATTCTGGATAATTAGTATGTGTCCATAAAACATACTTACAGGTTCAATATAACTACAACAGTAACAAAATATTCAGGATGCTTAGTATGTGTCCATAAACATGTTAAATCAACTTAGTATTTTACATCAACTTAGTATGTGTTCATATTAATGATGACACTCAAGGGAAGACACGAACCCTAATCTAAATAAGCATAATCCAACTCAGTCATCGCTTTTATTACTAAAATCAACCAGCAATTCTGATACTCAAGGAATGCATTTAACCCTAATCTCAGTACGCATAATACAACTCAAAGATCGCTTTTATTAATAAAATCAACCAACGCTTTTGATACTCAAGGGACGCCTTTAACCCTAATCTCGAAGCTAAATACAACTCAGTCATCGCTTTTATTTTTAAAATCAGCCAACGCTTCTAATAGTCAAGGGACACCTCGAACCCTAATCTCAGTACGCATAATACAACTCAGTCACCGCTTTTATTATTAAAATCTGCCAACGCTTCTGATAGTCAAAGGAAGCCACGAACCCTAATCTCAGTAGGCATAATACAACTTCGGCATCACTTTTATTATTAAAATCAGCAAATGCTTCTGATAGTCAAGGGAACCCACGAACCCTAATCTCAGTAAGCTAAATACAACTCAGTCATCGCTTTTATTATTAAAATCAGCCAACGCTTCTGATAGTCAAGGAACGCCTCGAACCCTAATCTCAGTAGGCATAATACAACCAATGTTACATAGTTTTGTTTTGAAAGTACCAAATATAAGTACAATAGTAACAAAATATTCAGGATACTTAGTATGTGTCCATAAAACAGACTTACACAGGTTCAATATAACTACAATAGTAACAAAATATTCAGGATGCTTAGTATGTGTCCATAAACATGTTAAATCAACTTAGGATTTTATTATTAAAATCAACAAACGCATCTGATACAACTCAATCTTAGTAAGTATAATACAACTCAATGCATGCTAAATAATTGAAGTGCACCAAACTGTTATTAATTAGTGCTTGTACCATAAACATTGAACCGTAAACACTAGATAATATACCCTCAACCCTAAACCCTAATCTCAGTAAGCTAAATACAACTCAGTCATCGCTTTTATTACTAAAATCCGCCGACGCTTCTAATACTCAAGGAATGCATTTCACCCTAATCTCAGTACGCATAATACAACTCAGTCATCACTTTTATTACTAAAATCAACCAACACTTCTGATACTCAAGGGAACCCTTTAACCCTAATCTCAGTAGGCACAATACAACCAATGTTACATAGTTTGTTTTGAAAGTACCAAATATAAGTACAATAATAACAAAATATTCTGGATACTTAGTATGTGTCCATATTAATGATAACACTACTCTCGGCAGAAACCCTGCTGTCACTCAAGGGAAGACACAAACCCTAATCTAAATAAGCATAATACAACTCCGTCATCGCTTTTATTACTAAAATCAACTAGCAATTCTGATACTCAAGGGACGCCTTTAACCCTAATCCCAATAAGCATAATACAAGTAAGTGATCGCTTTTATTACTAAAATCTCAGTAAGCATGATAAATAATTGAAGTATTTTTTTTTTAAAACTCCTCTCCGTGTCCTATTAGTAGTTCCATATTGTTTTTATATTTTAACAAGAAGATCAGGAGCAGGGAAGATAATAGAAATATATATGGTTTCAGATGTAAAGATGCTAGAGAAAGAAAAGGTGGAAAAACCTTAATAGTTTTTAATAGATGGGGGTTCCAAATGCAGAATGTCCAAAGGTGAGTGAGTATTGCAAATTCAACAAAAATAAAAGAATAGAAAAATCACAAAAATATCAAAACAATTTTTTTAATTTCATAAAAATTGATCTATCCATACTTCCATAGATGTTATAAATTTTACCATGTTATGATTTGTCTATAGTTGTGTTAAATCATCATTACATATGTTGTATGCATATAGGTTCGGTGATGGCTGAGAATGTACTAGAGGCAGACCCTGAATACGCGAAGGTGGTTGAGAATATGAAAAACTAAAGTTATGGTACCGTACTTCTTCCGTCGTCGGCACACGGGGCACCCCCGCTTTTCTATCTAGCAATAATATATATATAATTATAATTAATTATAAAATATATTATTGCTGGCAGCGGTATAAGTCGGCTTTGCCAAACATTAATGAATTAACTAAAATATATCTCAGATTTCATTACTAGCCTCAAACAATAACTAATAATAGGTAAAGGTTTAGTCAAAAAAAAATAGGTAAAGGTTATTCAAATTACACGTCTACATGAATTACCGAGTTCATATAGGACTGTGGTCCTTGTCAACAATTTTACTACCATATAATGAAAACAAACAATACTATGGAGAGCATAAAACACCGTAACAAAAAAAAAAAGCATTTACATGGTAACAAAAATACTTCTCCAATTTCCGTAGCAACTATAATACACAAAAAGAAATCAACATCATGGATATATCAATATTGATAATGCCAATATATTCTATAATATAATAGGAAGATGTTAGGATTGATGTCTGTCAACATGTATATTAGGCAGACAATCCAGTATGGTCAACATATCGAATCATGGATGCGAAGAAAAAAAGATAGAGTGAGTATGTATAAATCACCGAACTAATATTATTGTGTCTAGAGATACTATTTTATCCCGTTGCATCGCACGGGCATTTTTGCTAGTGAATAACTCAAAGATCAAATAATAATAGACAGGAATAAATAAAGATGAATTAACATTACTTGATACTAAATCAAAGCATACAATAAAATAGCATAACTTGTACGCTAAGAGAATAAGTAGTGAACTACAGTGACTGAGAACGTCCACAACCATATTACAACAAAAGAGATGGGCCCACATTACAATAACTTAGTTCGAAAACAAACATAACAGGGAAATAATAGATTCATACATAGAATCCTGGCCTGGCCCTGCAAAAGCTGAAACTAGCATCTTATAGTGCACAACAAACACAGGATTGGCACTACTCAATGATGGAATTGCTCTGAAGAGCAAAAAGCTTCCAACTAAGTTTGCTGAGCAATTCAAAATTCGGAGCACAGGCACCATAGCAGTTAACTGCATCCTTGTCCACTTCTTTCAAACCATCTGAACAAAACTTGAATGCACATAGTTGACCAGGTGCCAAGGGACCAGCAAAGAAATGATCAGGATGAACACTGAACTGCCCGATCTTCAGTTCAATTGCATTGATCAACTGACCAAACATCATCTTCAAACAATCAGAAAGCTCAAGAGTTTTGGCCAGCATGGAGACAAGAGTACTCTGGATCTTCAATTCCTTCTTGCGCTGGTAATTGTTCACATCAATAACCTTGGTGATGAAATGCTTCTCAATGAAGGACAAAGCACGGAATGCAGCCTGCTCCTCTGCTTCCACATAAGTATAACCAATTGCATCAAGTTCAATATTTCCCCCATATTTGAATCCATCCATGTATGGGAAATTAAATCTGATAAAGCAGTGCTCTTCACCATACCAGAAGGATCTATGGTATTGTTGTAACCAGCAGGGACAAGACCATAGTACCGCAAAACAAACTCAAGAATCCACTTGGAGGAGAGGGCTACATCTTCGAAAGGTCCCTGCTAAATGAAACATAAATTAAAGGGGTACAATCTAGAAGTATAGATTACAGGTGTACACAAAAATAAAATTGTATGCAGAGAAAAGTTAGTAGGATTACATTAAGAACAAAAAGTCTGCCTTTCTTAGCAAGACGCCTTTCATAATGACGGGGATCAAGCTCAATCTCTTCAATTCCTGATAGAATGTCCTTCTTTTTCTCATGCAATTCATGGTGGATATTAGTGAAATAATCACTAAGAATACCATAGACCTTCCCAATAGGAGTAAGTGGACCACGCACGTGGTCATCAAATTCTAATGCCTGCACTTTGTTTGAAAAGTTGTCAAACTTTCCAAAAGCCAAATCCCACTGGACTAACACAGACTGCAGAGCACCAAAAGCCTCCTGAAAAAGATCAAAAGTATTGCAACTCTCCAGCTTCTTCACTACACGGCTGCTATAGTCATCAACTCTAATTTTATAGTTATTCTCCAGATGATTAAGAGCCATCAACACAGCACTACATTCAGCAGTAGCCTGCTCACGACAAGCTTCACTACGAACAATTGAATGATCAATGCATTCTCCATTGACAGTGGTCAGGTTGGATACATCCATATTGATAAAAACCTTGCAACTACCATCATCATATTCCTCAACAGAGAAGACAGGAGAAACCCGAGCACCTAGCGTGTGCATGATATTCTCAATCATAGACTTGCGATCGATCCTAACAAACTGCGTCCAACCCTATGACACGAAAAACAAACTTGTAAGCTTACCACGATGTGAGGTAGAATAAATAAGAGTCGGTATCAAGACACCAACAAGGGTAAAGACATGATGGATCGATCCCAAAGGAATGAGGATTAGCGAATTAGTCCCAAAAAAGCCATGACATGAAACTTCAAAACTTTCAATGGTAAGACAAGTTAAGTCCTAACCGACTCCAACGGAGATAAGATACAATATTAAAGACTAGCTGTATCGATTGCATTAATGAATGAGGACAAACAACAGTGCGAATTATTTTTCAGTGACGCAGAGACATATACAAAAGTTTCCATGATGCCCAGAGTAAAGAGCAAATCAAAAAAAGAAAGAAAGAAAGACATGTACTACTATGAGTTAACTGATGCTTGAAAGACTGACAATTAAGTGCACAATGCAGAGGTTAAACGACGAAAGAAGACACAGCAGGACAAATCCTATATAGAATCTACCAACGGGAAATTCATTCGAAAAATAAATCTCAGCCATCTAAAGCGACTACTAGAGCTACTGCCACTAGGGAGCATAAAAAAATGGAAAAGAATATGAACTCATAAGGACAAGAATATGAACTCATAAGATGTACATGAACGAGACATCAAAACCTGAGAAAGAAGTTTGAGTGCTTCTGTCCCGTCACTTCCATTGCCTCCGAGCGGAAGAGAAGACGAACTACGTAAGAACCGCCGCGGACTCAGCCATACCGATCCACTCGCTGAGAAATGTAAACGAACAAATCAATATAAGGGTCGGAGTATTAGATGATTGGAATGAAAAGCAATGAACTTCAAACACACAGGAAAAATAATGGAGCCTTGGTGAACCAAGACGACAGCCAGAGAGGAAAGAACAGTGGACGGGAGAAAGAAACTGCGGATGTCCAGGATGGAAAGAAGCTAGTACCTCATATATCAAGTGGTCAAAGTGGTGTACCTCTGTTCGAAAGGACATACACAAATATAAAAAAATTTGAACAGAATAGAGTAGGTACACTGAAAGAGTGCTGTATCTAAATAGTGTACGGACACCATATAATTACAGTTGTTTGAAATTGTGATCTGCACTGAGTTTTTGTTAAGTGAGAAAATTATGCAGCAAAACCTTCTAGACTAGGGTAAACTCAATAATGTCGAAACAAATACTAGACAGGTAAACTTGTCTTAGACCATACAACCATGCTAGACAGGTAAAGAAGACTTTTCAAACAAATGCCGAGGTAATTAGAGAAACTATATTGATGATCATCATGGAATTATCATAATATACATTAGGGAAAGGAATTATAGTCCATTCAAGTTACACAAACAAATGTGAGGGATCTATTGCATGTTAAATCATTTGAGCTAACATACACTTAACATTTGAAAAAAAACAGATGTTACTACCATTAAAAGAAAATTTATATACATGGTAAATACATTACACTAAAAATCCTTTGCCATAAAGTGCACTACCACCTTACAAGAAAGGGAAATTTAAGTACAATTACCACCTTGCATGCTGACTCGTTACGGATAATAGGAAAGAGTTCAAATTAATCAATGCCATTTAAGTACAACTAGCAGCGTGCAGTAGTACATCATGGGTGCAGTAGTACATCATGGGTTTGAAGACTAGGCGTGCCTGACCACATCTATAGGAGCAATGACCAGTCAAATCACAAGGGCTACGAACGTGCTTGTCTAACTCTATCCATCTGGTACAGTCTTGTAGGCACACGACAGTACAAAGCATTGGATGAAAAAAAAGGCTGAAATCGAGGCGTGGGCAAGCGTGATGACTGCTACATCGAACAGTGGGCAGTAGGGACGTCTGCTATCTGTAGAAACTACCAAATAAACGCTGCAAAAAAAAAGTTTGAACTGCGGCCTTCTTTGCATGGCTCGTAAACATTGAAAATTTTATCACTCTATTCATCAAATCATTCTTTGCACGTTACAATGAAACATTAAATAAAGACATAAATAAAACTAATTACAAATTTATTTACAAATCACGACAAAACTCTTTTAAAATCATGAAAGTGCACCAGTTAGGTAAATTATATATTCTTACCATCTAAACAAGGGATGCATATATAAAAAGGTGGATCAAAAAAGAAATTGTACTAAACATTCAAGCATTAGAAATAATTAAAAACTTGCGAAATTATTCATTATAAAAAGCATAGTGGTGAAACAAGGAGGTGCAAACATAACAATTATTGTACGAAAGGTACATGGGAAATTCATCATGATACAATTCCCAAAGTAGCGGCCGAAATCAAAATTAGTGAAAAAATTAATTCCGTCATAGAAATGAATGTGCGAAATAAGTTTAACTAACATACATCACTAAAACTACTAAATCATAACATTTTTAAAAATAAAAAAAGCTTAAAAGCAAAGGATTATCTTTATTTTGTCAATAAATCTAAACCAATCAATTGAGGACATAAGAGCATTTTCAAGGGTTAGGCAATTGGAGTTTGGCATTCAAGGCAATTTGCAACTATCCAAATGAAAATGGCAAGGCTAAAAAGTTGTGATCTCCAAGGGTTATGCATTTGCACTTGGCATTTGAGGGAATTTTGGGCATGCGAGAGGGACATGCGGCGAGAAAAAGTCACAGGAGGGGGGCGAGAGAAACATGGACCGAGATATGCCAAGCCGGACTTCCTTGGCATATATGCCAACTATGGAGCTCTATTTGCCAAGTTAAGAAAAATGCAAAGGCTAAATGCGAAACCATTGGAGGGCAGTTTTTAAGAGTTTTTGGCAAACTGGTAAATGCAAAGGCTAATTGCATAACCCTTGAAGATACTCTAAAGTCGAATATCAAAAACAATATTCAATAGGTTGTAATGAAGCCGATGAGTATTTTTAAAAATTTACATAATTGCCAATATAATAAAAAAACAATAAACCCGAAACAAATTAGAATAAAAACAACATGAATATTGTTTGTCACTGCTCTAGTTAGACCAAAAAAAAAGAATCGAAGGAAACGTTTGGAATCCTCCGAATCTTTGAAAAATACAATGTACCTATCGCGAGTTAGAGAGTGAAACTATAAATGTTTCTTTTGTTAGGATCTAAAGCACATCTGTCATCTTTCATTTGCAAATTGAATATTTATGTCAAAGAATGCACATTTCGTGCCATTTTATAAATCGTTACCGCAAGGAAACCTTCAACGACAAGAAGGTACAAAACAAAAAATGCGAATTGCTAACGACAATGAAAGA
The DNA here is from genome assembly GCA_018135685.1 of Themeda triandra. Classification (NCBI taxonomy): domain Eukaryota; kingdom Viridiplantae; phylum Streptophyta; class Magnoliopsida; order Poales; family Poaceae; genus Themeda; species Themeda triandra. Next base: position 1,943,780 of record JAENPR010000038.1, read on the forward strand.
TGTCGATTAAAATGTCTATGTTCGCATATGAAACTTAATATCTATATAGATATCCAGTTTTCGTGACAGATATTTCATATAGTAATCATACAAATCTAGGTTAGTAATCCTATGAAAAAATATAGCCTATTCGCGATACATAAACTTCAAAAAAAAAAAAAAAAGAGTCAATTATGAAAATCTGATGAATGCTTAAAATGAAATAGTTCTAACAATATGAGACCCTCATTACATAAACATGGAGCATTCGCCAAGCATGAACACCATATATTTCAAAGATCCCAACAGCTTACTAATTATAACAGTACCGCATTACACCATGTCTAATCGAACTTGTCAGGCAAAATAGATAACTGGAGACATCTTAAGTGCTCACATGCAAACAGAGGGTTCACGATGGTAGACTTATTTAGGCATATAGAGCTAATCTCCACCAAGTTTTCTGCATCATGTACCCAGATACTACTGCAGTTCACTTATGAGGAGCCTTCTGCCAGACTTCTTCTTTGCTAACCCTTTGGTGCCAGACATCTTCTTTCCTACATATTTGCCTCTCTTGGCTCTGAGAGCCAGGCTTGGCCCTACAAGACCTTCATATAGGAAGTCCAGGCAAGTCTTCACCTTTGTGGGATCAGCACCAGCATCATTACACATCATCTTCTGCCCTTCTGCAAGCACCTCATCCACTTCATCTAGAAGTCCATCTAGGTCATCTGAAGTGTCAGGGCTCAAATCCATAGCCTCCACAGAGTTGTGGTGAGCATTCTTCTAAAAAAAATATAATGAGATGTATTAATAAAGTTTTCTATGCAAAAAGGCGGCAAATATAACATGTCTAATGTGTTAACAAGCAAAAGGCGGGCAATATATTGACCATCGTTCTCTACAAACTAATTAAAACAATACAAGATTGAAACATGTAGAACCAACTTCTCATGCAAAATGGATAACTAGGGGCAGCTTAACTGTCACATTCAAACACAAATATTGAGGGTTTTGCAATTATTTAGGACTGTATAGCTAACCTGCAACATGATTTTGCATAAATATAGCATAAAACTAGTGACATTAAGTTGTGAGAAACCTTAGTCCAAGAACATATTCTTTGTTACCTCTTTGATACCAGAGTTCTTGGTAGCTGCCACTTTGCCTCTAATGCTTCTGAGCGCCAGGCTCGGGCCTACAAGACCTTCGTAAAGCAAGTCCATGAAATTTTTCACCTTTCCAGGGTCAGCCAAAGCAACATTGCACATCATCTTCTGCCCTTGTGCAAACACCTCATCCACTTCGTCCAGAATCCCATCTACATCATCTTCACTGTCAGAGCTCAGATCCATACCATTACCAGAGTTGTACCCAGCAAACTTCTGAAAAAAGATTAAATTAGATGTATTGGTAAAGTATCCATTGCAAAAAGTTAATGCAGGCAAAATTAAACAGAGCATGTAAAATGTGTTGAATCAAAGGGAGCCAATATATTGACGATAAGAGTATTCATATCGATTGCAGATCAAAAGTTTGATTGACAACTAACTGAAAGGTTGAAAGTTCAAATAGAATCCTAAAATTGAATACAAGATATGGCCAATAGGGTAAGCCACGTTTTAGGGTAAATATAGTTCCTCGCAGTACTCTATATTTCTGGGTAAATATAGCTCAAAATCCATATAAAAGATCAATGGGTAAAAATGATTCCAATTGTGTCGGGGCCTCAAAAGGATTTGTTTAACTCGTCGACCTGGATAATCTCAATAACCAATAGGGTAAGGAAACAACTAACCTAAACCTACAGATTTCACATAGCGATGGCGACATAGATTGCGACAGGTTATAATGATCAACAGGACTAGGGCGTTCACAATAATAAAACTAAATAAGAAGAGAAAATCCTGAACACAGAACGAACATATTTAACCATACACTAGGGGACGTCAAGAACTTACCGGGCTACTGTCAGCACTAAACAACGCCAACTGCAGCTCCCCATCAACAGAGTCGGAGTCCACAAGGATAACTTCGTTCAGGACATTGGGGGATTGAGGCGGAGAAGCAGCGGATCCGGCATCAACGATGCTACGGTACGAGGCAAACTGACCCAACTTGTTCCTCGATCGATTGCCGGACTTTCGCACCATTTCCTATGAAGGGAATGGCTTCACCGTACCAGATCCGAAGCAAGGGGGATGCGGGAGAGAAAGAGTTCATCTGGAGAGCTCCATTACTGTGGCAAATGATTGAGGGGAATGGAAGAGGCAGGTACCGTGGGCGTGCCTATGTATTTATCCACATCCTTGGCTTATGAACTACCGAAAAAAAAGATATAGGGGCATTGTTAAGAACGTTGCAAAAAATTAATTCAGAGGGTTCAAAATAATGCTGATGTTAGTTAACGATATAGTACAGTTTAAGGATGGCAATGGAAACGGTTAATTATGGCATTTCTAGACACTGAAACTATGGGGCTAAATGAAAAATAAATAAATAAAGAAAAGGCAACATCGAGCAAAATAAAAAAAAAATACATGGCATAAAAACAATTGAGAATATGATTCGTATTATATAATATATCATGATACCTATATAACTCGTTTTCCAAAGCAAAAAAAAAATCGATTACATATGAATAAGAAAAATTTAACTACATATAGTGAAACGAATTTTTAACAAAACAAAATAAAAACTGATGTCAAAACACACTTAGTTATGTTTTCCTTCTAGCTGTAAAAAATTTAAAATGTACAGGGACATTTAATTTATTAGAACTACTAGTACATGACAGCTCGGGGGTAATTTGGGACAACAAAACTATACTCGACAAGTGTACTACTATGGCGCCTCTATCTACCCCATGGGTGAGGAGTTCACACTTTGGAGTGTGATTTGGACAGGTCTCCTAGAATGTCCATGGACTTTACCTCATCGTCTTCTTCGATAATTTCACCTACAGGGTCTGCTTGTTCCTGCAACACTTTAGCTTCTTGCCTGTGCGGTCCAAGAGGGTCGTATATGAGCCTCCTCTTGGACTCTATTATCGCTACAAGAGGTACAGATGTACTAGGTATTGTCAACAAAATAAACTAATTAAACAACTTCGGAAATAGTTCTGATAGTAACGATCAAAAATAGAAATAACGTATTTGCTCATATAAATAAATTTATAACAACACATTTTGGAGATAATCTAACACAACTATTTATTTATTCTAGGAAAACATTTTTTAAAATGGTGAGAACACACAAACAGATAAATCAATAGATTTAGATCATGGACATATCTAAAAAAATGAATATTTTAACATCTTCGATAAAAAAATAAAAAAATGCAAAAAATATAGAAAGATGAATGAATGTAAAGGTTGACTTTAACAATAGGTACATATGTAACAGTTTCTGACACAACATGATACCCATGACTTCAAGGGGAACGGAAGAGTATAACTTAACAGCCTTTCTATCCGAATAATATTAAACGACAATACGAACTGGGCAAGAAAAAATGTTAAAAATAAATGACATATAATCCAAGGGTATGTGGGTGCAGAGAAAAATAGAGGTAATAGGTCCTATTAAACAGGGCAGATAATCAAACGTGTGCGAGAAACAGAGATGTAGAGAACCATTAGACATGAAAGCAGGTATGCGAAAATAACTATATTGAAAATGAAACTGTATTATCTATATATATATATATATATATATATATATATATATATATATATATATATATATATATATATATATATATATATATATATATATATATATAACAACGGAATCATATTAAGTGCAAACCAACACAATAACAAGCCAATGGAGGGCCAAATGCAATGAGTACAGACAATTAAGAACACAGGTATGCAAAAAGAAGAAACAAAAGTGAGCAGAGGGTGACAATGAGGAAAATGAATCATAATACTTCAAGAACCTACGAAACAGAACAAATTTTTGGATTTGACAACATCATGATTTGTTGTTAAAAAAATGGAACAATATATTTGGGAAAAAACGTATAAATTATTGAACTTTTCGTAAACAAAATAAGATAATAACAGATAAATGTGTGACCAATAAAGTACTCAAAGGTTTAGAGGAAAATAAATTATACAATTCGAAATAAAATAATGCATTTGTACGGACTTTACAACAGGGACAGCTGTACAGCAGCGAGATTCCAAGGAGGAGTGGACGTGGAACAGAGTATCTAACAAAGTGGAGAAATTAGGGAAGAACATGAATGGACCGTTCTCATATGAAAGCTTAAAGGCGACGCCTCCGCTACCAAACAAAAAACCCCAAATCCGCCTCCATTTTCTCGGCGACGGAAGAATCCTGTTCTCCTCCGCGATGGCGGAAACCCTGCGGGAACTTCACAAAGGTCAGTGACATTACCCAATCCTCCGCTAAACAACAGTACCAAACTTAGACAGAGGATTAAGTGCTAGACACCACTTTCAGAATGCCCAGAAGGAGAGGATTCGGGGAGAGGAGCGGCGCGGATGCGACAGAAGGCGGCAATGCATTCCAGGGATCACCGGCGGCGATGCGGAAGAGATCACCGGAGGCGACGCGGACGAGAGATGGAGACCCGCAAAGGAACGCCAAGGTACCAATGTAGTTGAACTTCTAGTTTTCCCTCGATTCAGCGATAGATTAGGTTACGACAGGCAATGGAACAACTATTCGATGATTAGATTAGGAAGTATTGAATTAGTAAGACGATTACATCTCAACCGGTAATTTTCGGTTAAGTCACGGTTTGACACCGGTATTGAGATTTTGATGCGAACTTTTTGACACCGGTATTTAGATTTTGACACGGTTTGACACAAGTCGAGTAAGATAGATGTTGCTAAATCTAAACTTTTTTTATTATTATTTAGGTTCATAGCTCATTCAGAATCAGCCCTCTAGTGGATGTGTTTAGCAAATTCAACAAACAGAAGGAAGATATCCTAAAAAATATGAGTTTTAATGGCTTGCTACAATTGCCTAGAGGAGATGGGGATTCAGATAGACCATTCAAGCTACAATTCTCATATTGGTTACTAATAGCATTAAACTCAAGAACTGGTGTTCTGGAATTTGGACACCGTGGATCAATTCCCTTGTTCGATAGGGATGTAGGAATTGTTCTAGGGTTACCAGCAAGTGGAGAAGATTTGTATGTACACAATCCATCTGAACTGGAAACAAACAAGGAGATCATAAGGAAAACTCTCATGCTAAATGAAGATGATGAAATTGATTTTGAAAATGTTAGAAAAGTACTTGAAAGAGATATGACAGATGATGAAGACCAGAGGAACGCATTCATGACAGCAGTAGTCATTTTTGTAGTCAGTTATTTTCTAGCACCAAAAGGAAGACCGCCGAAGATCAACACAGAAATATTTGACTCAATAACTGAACCCAAACATATATGGAGTCTAAACTGGTCAGCATACGTATTGAAAACCCTGAGGGACTCCAGTGCCAAGATAAAGTCTGACTTATTGGCGCATCGGTCATCTGTTTGTTTGGATGGCTGCTTGCTATTCCTACAGGTAAGCCTAACAACTGACCAGATTAGGATAATGTGTACATATTCTCTGTCCAATATGTCAGTAACACTGCTCTTGTTAATTTCATTTTTCTTAGATTGTGTACATCGACAACCTCAGGACAAGCTCAAGTGTGCCAACCAACTATCTAGTACCAAGAGTTGCAGAGTACAGCTTTGACAAACTCACTAGTCTTATCAACATGGACAAAGCTAAGAATAGACATTGCAATGAAGAACCATATGGTCAATTAGAGGTGAAAATATGGCAATGAAGATATACAGATTTTTTATAGATATTTTACTTACATTGTGACAACGCTTGTTATTACACAGATATTACATGAATCAGAAAGCTTCTACACACGTGGACAGCTACACCAACAAAGTTCAGAAGATATGGAGCAGGGTGGCACCAACATAGACAAATCTAATATAAAGAAGGTATGTACAAGAAAAGGATATTATGACAGACCAAGATGACTGAAAAATATATTCTGGTAAACTGAGATATCATAAATAGTTGCTGAAACCTGCATTTTCTTCATTGCAGCTTCTAGATTATATAGATAATGAGAATTATGACAACAAGAGGAACATCAGGAAGCACACAATGGAATTGGCAGACAAACTTTGCAGAGAGAGTGACAGGAGATCGATGAAATGAAAAATATGTAAAAAAATGGATATACGAAAACAGAATTGAACAAAATGAAAGAAGAAAGCAATGCGAACTGCATGGGAGAACCTCCGGCAAAAGGTATGTTTCTACATAGAAAATAGAAAAACTCCAAAATGTTATTGACTATGGAACCAAAAGCTTGAGATGGGGGGCAATCACATAAAAAACAACAGAGTATAACTTTACAAATGTATATACTTATATATGAAAACCTATAATGATTGATTCTACACAAATAACAGGTCAAACTTCTAGGGAAAAGCATGGCACTGAGAACAGGAGGGACAGACCAGAAATCATAGACCTAACAGGTGCTATCTGCTGCACCAAGATGTTTGAAAGATGCAAATACACTCTCTGAATACAAAAACACATTGATCTTAAGTTACCGATTTGTGCAGGAGATGATACTGATGCGAACCAGAATGCTCAGGGAAAAGGACCAAGTGAAGGACATGGAGGTGATGGAACAGGTACACCATTAGTTACATAATGTGACATTGGTAATTCCAATAACATTATTATATATCCAAAAAATTAATTATAATACATGTCAATAACAAATCAGGGGAGAAGAATAACAATGATGGGATACGTAGAGGAACCAAAAAAATTGCTAAAAGAACTCCAATAGGTAATCATCTCAACCATTTGCAACCAACATAAGACATAAGTACTACTGATCCTTATGATACCATGATTTGTTGACTGCGGCTATCGGGAAAATGTTGAAACGGAAACATAATAGAAAAGTGAACACAAACAAGGAGAGGACATAGATACGGGTAATCATAATGAAAAGGGAAGCACACAAGCAAACGGGGATCACCAAGGTATAATCTTATACATATATTCATTACCATATATTTGCAAATCTATATACTAACGTAAAGAAGAAATGATATTTTCAATATGAGAATATAGTTGAGATCGAGGTGCCTCGGAATTGAAAAGACACCACAAAGACCAAGGAGGTGGAGAACAAAACATTGTGCTAACAAACGACGAAAGGTAACAAGCAACACCGCACTAAAAATAAATCAAATGAATAATAAAACTAATTTAAATCTAAATGTTAATGCAGTTAACAACAGGCATGAACTTACAAGTGATGAAGAAAGCAGAGAGGATCCATTGAGCCAAGAAAGCTGAAATGAAGTATGAGATTAATGAGAAGCAAGCAATATTCACATAATGTACTAAATAGTTTGTGACAACCATGTCAATCAGAAGAGTGGAGCAAAGGAACTTCATGAGTGTAAATTCAATTAAATATTATCGAGCTAGTCTGGCTTGTAATTAATGCCATATTACATAATTGACTTTTACTTAATTTTATTTAAATGACGGGGTATGATATCATGTAATTGTTTGTTAAACTAGCAAATTCATAATGAGATTTAACTAATCAGTGCTAAACAGATGCATTAGTACAACGGTACTAAAAAACGTAGGTGACGGCTGTTTGCTTTGCACAGGCATAACAGAAATATCACAGCGGAAGGAGGGGGGAGGGACAGTAAGATGCATTAATTGAATACAGATGGTCATGGCTACAGTAGTAGTACACACTTCGCGTAGGAGGGATGTGACACGCCGCACACCTACACAACTGTGTACATGTCCACCCTGAGAGCACATAGCGTTAGGTACATAGCTGTAGCTAGATTGTACCTGTTATATTGAAAAAATGAGCATTGGGTGTGCGAACCTCACTTCATAATTTGAAATTCAATCATCGGCGGGAAAATTTGGGATAGCCAAACAGGAGGGGCTTTTAAAGAAGGGACCAGCTGAGCAGGTAACAAATCTGCCCACATAACAAGCCGTAACCGCAAGAGAACCTTCAAAGCATTTAGAAACAGAGGAACAAACACTGGGAGAAGCATGTCTCGACTCCATTAGCGCAACCCAGACTCCCAAATCAACCATCAGTGAAGAAAACTACACCAACGAGAGCGGATCAGATGCTGACAACCGAGTTACCAGCACAGGTTACTTGGCAGGAGATGAAGGCCCTTTCTCTGTTTCTGAAGATAACAGCGATGAAACCAACCTGGAGGAGTCAGGGAAATCAGTAAATGCTACGGAAGGCACCAAGGTAAACAAAGAATTTATCCGCTTACATGCCAATCGCAGATGTCTGAAGTTGTGCAGGTGAACAGAAACTTGACAAACGTATTTATTGTGGCAGCGGATGAGCCGGGGAAGATGGTGGAAGCAGCGGCGACAGAGGTGAATGATGTTCCACATGACGGCCATAACAATAACATGGTAAACGAATCATCATTTATTTCATATTCCATTGCACCATTGTCAGCGCATATGTGACAAATTTTGATCCAAAATGATAAACAGGATGGAAACGAGATCGAAGAGGTAGTAGAGACTGACGGCCAGCGTGGAACAGAGGCCGCGGCAGACTGGAATCACGAAGAAGACGATGACTTCAACGACGACAGAGAGTCAACCAACGAAGCACACATCGATCCAGAGGAGGACTGGGAAGTGACAACAAACCTGAAGCGACGTAGGATCTACGGCTACGGCAGGGATCTGCGTGCGCGGCTGTAGTACCTGACGACAATTAGACGTTCGTCTTTGCAAAGTGCAGGCATTTTGTTGCTCAGGGTTCTTTGCTAATTAACTATAAACAAGGAGCGGTTTGGAGTTAATAGCAAAGAACTCTGCTAGATGTTCTAATTTTTATTTCAGGAGTTCGACGTTCTTCTGTTTGCTCCCAAATGTACCAGGAGGTGAGCTACACTTTTGTAATGAAATATAATGAACAAGTATCTGAGATTGGTCATTATATAAAAGACTGAGTCAACTGAATCAGTAATCAATCTACGTTTGCAATGAAAGTCTGAAATCTAAGTGTGAAATCTGAATACACTGCAAAACAAGGTACCGTGTTCAAAAAGGAATTAATTACATCATAAGGTCTATGGAGTTCCAATCACTTGTTAAGACAATTAAGCAAACAAGCTTAAACACCACAATGAATCGATAAACATAGCACATTTTCAAAGAAATACAACAAGCTTGCAAAGCAAATTCAGGAATAAATGATATCAACAAAATAGTAAAATACCATAGCAAGTCACAAATGTCAAGTAAAGAAATAATGGTGTACCAAAAGGTCAACAAGGGTAATTATGCGCGGGATATGTTCAATCTCAAAGGGGGGAGAGTTGTGGTTGTTACATAGACCTTACAAAACAATAGGTAATTTAGTACACGTGCGTCAAAAAATTTCTAAATTCTTATGTTTTCACGTCGAGGGCACCAAAACAGGATAAACATATACTAAGCACACTAGTCTTAATAAATACGGCATGGAGGGCAACTTTTTATTGATGTGCAATTCTACAAGATGCATAAAACATTTATATATTAAAATTATCCACAAAATAAATTCAAAGATTCCCTAATGATACTAATTAGGTATTGCAAATATCAATATTTTTAATATAAAGTTGTCGCACTATTTTAATGCAAAGAGCAAACATAAATTAAAAAAATGATGCAGTATATATCAATTACATTGTACTAATACATACAATAATTCTCATGAAGACCAATAGTACTAGTACATACGAAATATTTCATGGCAGTGACAATCTTAACAGTAATTGTTGCAAAAAAAAATACCTATATAATCCTTTAACTAAACTCAGGTGAACGGCAGATAAAATAATATATAGAGCATCATTCAAATAATATATAGATCATCCTTCAAGTAACTAAACTTGGATCAACGCACACGAGTCTAAGATTAGTATCCAGAAATGTAGAGAAAATATTATATATATCGTGGGACCCACAGAGACAAACACCAGAACGAAAGTAATATATTATATATGAGTAGAAGCCTATACTCCGGTACAGCGACATACAGTGCACCTAGTAACGATGCCCGGCGGACAAAAGGAAAACCCATTTACTCAAAAGGAGATGAAGAAGTCCGGACACACTACACTAGGTTTAGCCATGAAAACAGAGGAACGAAGAAGGAATCACTAACCATAGCAAGGTGAATCAGATCAAGCCGTAAGAGCAAGGTGAGATTTGATATTCTCTGAGTACTCAGTACTAATGCTACTTATCTAACAAAGCAGTTCGTACTTCTATGGATGAACCATCCTGACTTCTGTTTGCGGCGCTGATCAACAGAGCTGCCGAAGACATAGAAGCACATGGAACGGATGAAGGAATTGAACCGAGGATCAGGGGCGCAGACACCGCCGCAGAGATGCAACTCCACCAACAGATCCGCGACTGGAGAATCAGTGTCAAATACAGCGAGAAGGTCTAGCAAGATTGCATCTAGATCTGTTGGTAAGTAAAAACAAAACTGAACATTGTTTCTCTAGATTTTTACAACACGTAATGTCTCCTATAACAAATTCCAATTCTAAAAAAACAGGCCAGCCTAGAGGTTCTAGAACTAGATTAGACAATAGAGCTGTAGACAAGGGGATCAATACAGTAAAGTGCTGTCTGAATGAAGAAATGGTTCTGACAGATGAACCGCAACTAATGCCTAATAGTTCAGTTCAGGAACATCAGTTAAACACTGCCTTCTCAGTAACTAATCTACGACGTGTGACTTCAGAATTCAGCCTGGAAAAACAAGAAATAGTCAGGTCAATGGGGTTTGGTACACTATTGAACTTATTACCTCAGAAGATGTTTCCAAGGCAACTTGCATTCGGATCGAAGAACATGACCAAAACAGATGGGGAGTTGGAATTTCCAAATGGAGAGAAGGTCATTTTTCCGAGTTTGATATCGAGATTGTTCTTGGTATTCCTAGAAAGACTAAACATGTAAACTACAAGAAAGCATGCTCTGCCATGGATATCAAGAGGATTAGAAGGATACTTATGTTGAAGCATGATGAAGATATCAATTTGGACATTATTGAGGGAATTCTGAAACGTGACTACAGAAGCAAGATGACTACAAGAGAGAGGGAAGCATTCAAGGTGGCTTTTATTTTGTGTGCTGATGCTCATTTCTTGGGACCAAGAGGATGGAAACCGAGAATAAATCAAGAAATGTACACCAACTTGGTTAACCCTTCAATGATTGATGAGTTCAATTGGTGTGCATATGTAATGCGTTCTCTGATTTAGTCATCAAGGAGAGTTCATGAATCAATAGCAGGTGGAAACAAAACTATAATATTGGATGGTTGCCTACTATTTGTAGTGGTAAGATAACAAAAATAGATTCATAGCACATAATACTATTATTCTTCAAAGAAATATATATAAAATCAGATAATTTGGTGCAGGTTTTCTACCTTGATAATTTGGACTTCGGAGAATTGACTACGTCTAAGAAATTGTTGCCATGTTTTGAAGCTTATCCTAACAGTCTTCTCAAAAATCTTGAGAAAGAAGATAGGAAACATATTGCGCAGACAGGGACGGCGGAGTATGGAAGGCATACGGTGAGTACAAAAAATTGTTTCCACTATTTATAATGCCATCAAATATGCTAACAATTTAGCTTTATGCCCAAAAAATTAAGCTTCTTCGAGATGCGGAAGTGATCTATAGTAGGAATAACTTTCTAAGAAACAGGCAAGAACAAGGTAGCAAAAAGGTATTTGACAATCGATACAGCTCTAAAAAAATATCATGGCACATATATTATGAACTGAACTAAATTACCATTTATTTTCTATAAAACAGATGCAAGCAGAGAAAATAATATACTACACACAGGAAAGGCAAGAGGACTTGATAGCCATGTTGGATAGATGGGCACTAGAAGTGAACAAGATAACAAGCAAGACTCGTTCAACAATGCTAGAGTTCACAAAAGGCATACATGAAGGACACCCAAAAAACAAAGGTAAGGTTCAAATCTAAATATAAACAAATGTTGTTGTTTATTAGTACTTACACAAAAAAATGCACGATCAATGATACACAATTCATAGCCACATTGCCTAAATAAATTTCTGGAATAAATTGAAACAGCTGTTTTCGACACATTTGGAAGATCTGATACTACAAGAAATGTCCAAGAAGAAGAAAGCAACATAAGAAATCAAGAAAGTACACAAAATGAAACTCCAAATGTGACATACATGAGATTGCATACACCTTTGCCATCAAGATCACTGAGGGGGACAAAATCATTCGGCGAAATAAGCAGTCCAGCGGTAACAAGTTGCGGAGAGGATAATTACTTAGACAACGAATGCAGACAAGGTATTTTTCTTTTTGTATAAGGCATTTGTACCAGAGCCAGCAAATATTTTTTAAAGCTAATTCACTAATAAACATATAAGATAATTAACACTTCTACAGATGACTACTCATTTGACAGCAGCCTACAACCAGGTGAAACACTAATGGACTTGAAATTGAAGCGTAAAGTTATGTTAAAGTTAGAAGAAATGGGAATATCAACAGAAGGTAGGAAATTCCATGAAAAAAAACTACAACATATCAGATCTATTGGTCCATCATATGAACTCTTCATTATTTCTGATATTAATTTGACACAGAAAAAGATAATTGCGATGAAGACGAAGATGGTATAATTGATGAAATAGAATGCCCAACGCCTTTGCTAATGGTGACCCCAGCAGTGGAGAGTAGTGTTGTATCCTATGAAGGTAAATTGTTTTGATTTGTTTCACTGATTGTCATAGTTATAAAAGAATTTATGGTGTGTTGTACTAGAGATTGAATTTGTTACATATATACAGAAGCTGAAACATGCATGAACGTTGGCCATGATATCGTCCTCAATGACATTAAAGTGGTCATACAGTACTTAAACAGTGATTCCATATTCGGAGTATCTCCATTTGCAATTGGAATGACACATCCAGACGCGCCAATAGAAGCACAAGTGGCATTGCAGATAACTCTAAGTTGTTTGAATACTGAGGAACTCAAAAGGTAAGACAGTAACCTATAATGTTATATGGAACAATTTACATGATAAAACATACATAATAACTTTATTTCGTCTGTATACATGCAGTGTGTGGTACATACATATGATGCCCAAAAAAATTGAGATTGATGGAAAACTGATGCAAATGATCTTCCAAGGCAAAGCTGACTTTGTACCATGTATAATGGATGCAATGGTCAGGTTATATATAGAAATGGATAACAAAATGTATTCCAGGTGGAATGAAAAAAGATGGAGACATTATCTACCAACAGACTTTGCAGTAAGAAAGAAAAATTATGAAAAACTAGGTATTGGATTTAATTACTTATTGAATGTTGCATTCTTGCAGGTATGGGCATTGAACAACGAGAGGGAGAAACTGTCTAAATGGCACAGAGATAGTTTAATCGATGCTAATATAACATACAAAGTACAGGACTGCAGACTAGTGAGTAAAATGATTTATCTATAACATCCATAAAGTTAATGTTAAAACACCAGATTTTGGAATAAGAATGTAACAACAACTATTTATTTGCAGGTATTCGCACCTCTACTGGTTGAATGGCATTGGTGCCTCTATGTATGGGATTTCAAAAGGAATAAGGTGTTACTGCTCGATCTAGTAGGAATGCAAAAGGGATTAACAAAAATGGAAGAGAAACACAACAGCTATCTAAGACTCATGACATCTGGACTTCAAGAATGCTGGTCTGTTTTCTTCAATGAAAACAAAAACAAGGAAAACATTGGGGAATGGGATATTGAATACATTAGTACAAAAGGTGCTGAAGGAAACAGGTAATGCAACTCTATCAAAGCTATAAATGAATAAAAAAGAATAAACATCAAAATTCTTATTTATTTTTCATCGTAGCAGTATGGACACTGGTATGTATACAGTTTACTATGGAAGATACTTCGACGGCGAAGTAGTAACAAGAGTACTGACCAGGGTAAGCCATACGTGCTGAAAATTTAATAGCCTGCTCCTTGTATTTAGTTATATGCTGACTAAATACTGTGCCTTAATTTTCAGGAAGCAATCCAGTTGCAAAGGTTGAACCTAATGTACCAACTTCTAAAAATGGAGGGCAACATTGGCAGACCACCGTTACCGATACGAAATGCTATCTACACTGAATGAGATTCAGAAAAGCCATCCTTGTGTTTTTTGTGCGCTAACAGATGCTACTTTTAGCTTTTCCAACCCCAGGGAAAGATTCCATGTAGGAATCTATTATTTCACTAATATGCTTGTCTTCGAACTCCAATACTTTAATGTAGGCCAATCGCTTTTGTTATAATATGGCTGTGGACGACCAAGATATGTTCCAATACTTTAATCTAGTTCACTAACTATTCTCGTGCGCGGTCAAAATATGTTATTATATTGTATCATTTGAATTTGTATCAACTATGGGATAACAAGGAAATATACTAATATGTTAGATAAATGTCACGGGATAAAAAGGAATTATAGAAAAAGAGGTTTACCATCACAACAACAGTATCAATGATATAAAGGCACATCAATTCACATAATCAGAGATTAGTACAGATCTTACATCATCAAAGAAAAGATTCAAATAAACAAACTTGCTCGACAGTTCACGCAAGCAAGATATAAAAATTAAAACACGACCATAAAAAAAAGGATTACAAAACGACTTCAAAATTATTTCAAAAAAGACTAAGCAAAGAAGCTTTACGATCCTAGATATATGGCAATCTATATATTGAATTCAAATATAAACGCTCAGTACATTAAAAAGAAAATAATTGATAAGTTTGTATATTAGTCACTAGTCGAATAACATTATTAGTCAGAATAACATAATCTGCAAAAAAAATAAACCACAGAATTAAAATAAAAGAAGGGAATCAAAATAAGAATACCTTTCTGAGATGAAAATAGTTTCTGCTAAAAAGCAAACACGTGCAAACAAAATAGAAGGGAGGCATTGGATCCACGTCAACAGCAAACTGAAAAGAGGAGGAGCAGAATGGCGGCTCAATGAATTCATCCGGACCTGGATTCCAATTTTTATAAACCAGAATCCAATCGAGGGTGGTGGATCCGGCTGCCTTGTCAATCTGGTACGGTAGAAAATAGGCGAGGCATGCGCTTTGCGAGGCAGTAAAAAATAGGCACTGTCCAGCTCGTGGCATGTAGGCGGGTTGACCGACTCGGTCCCACGTCTGAAAAGTTGTTTCCACGCTGGCTCCTTTCTCTCCCCATCAACCAATCAGAAACGAGGGCTAAGCTCCGCGCGCGCTCTCCAGTTAGGCTGTGCATTTCACGAAACCCTAGTTCCGCACTTTAGTCTCATCCTAATTTGGCACACCTCCGCCCGGAGCAATGCCGGGGGGGCGGAAGTCCTACCCAATCAGCTGAATTGCTGTTTCAACAATTAGAATAGGCTTAGCCGGATTTGCTGGGCCGGAGAGCCTGAACCAGCCAAGCCGGTAGCTGACAGTGCTCAATTTCTTCCTTTTCTTGATTTGAACTCCGATTTTGATGTTCTAAATGTATTTCTTTTTTGTCTTCATGGCAGCAACTTGATGGAGGAGTCCATTATTCTCGTTGGCACATTTTTTGATTTCAACACCGGCGCTGCACGCTAGCAGCTGAGGGGTGTAGCGTGCAAACCAGCGATCGGCGAGGGTTGCAACTTAGCCGACCTAGGGTGCGCAAGCTGGCAGTGAGCGAGAAGTAGGAAACATGACCACATGGGTGAAGAATTTTGTGGAATTACCTGCATGCAACCAATTCAATAGGCACCGAGGATGGAGGCATGCTAACCGCTAGATCTTGCATAGCCCGATTCTATGGCTGAGAACTTATGACGACGTGGTTCAATAGCTTGCCAGAGCTTAAACTTTAGATTCGAAATGAAGAGATGGTTGAGATTTTAGGACAACGTGGACCAACAGCATGCCGGAGCTTCAACTTTGGATTGTGCACATCTGACAGCAGCATCCGATCCTGTGGTCCGCTTCCGCTCCATTTTTACGCAAAGCATCAGCTGCGCGTATTGTGCACATCACTACCAACGTTGACTGTACTGTATGTGCGCATAGCATCTGAATATCTGATTAAGGCGGACACCAGCGTCCAGGGGCAGGGGTACTGTGGGGAGGTTATATGCCCTTGTCGGCTTTGTGCCTTTTGTTCTTGGTCCCCGACCAAAACAATCGAGCCACCGATCAGAGCGCCGAAATGACTTCCCGTGCATATTTCGTACGTAGTATATATAGAGGGACCTGATGAGCAGCTGCACGAGCTAACGCAAAAGGCAATCGCAAACTCAGCGACAAATCAAAAGTCGAGGGTGGTGTGAGTGTGTGCAAGTAGAGGATCTAATGGAGGAGGTTTCGGTTTTGACTGGGGCGTGCATGGTGAAGGCGAGTGAGAGCCGTAGCTTGGTGGTGGAGATGGAGATGGACAAGATGCCGGAGCACAATGGTGATGGAACCAGCGAGAGTTTGATGAAGGCGTCAGAGTCAGACGCCTCCAGTATCATGGAGAAGGGAAGTTGTTGTAGCAGCTGGGTGGTGGAGATGGAAGAGATGCTCGAGGACGCCAAGCCCTCGGTGGAGATGGCGCGGTGGAATCGGCACTCTATCTATCGAGTGCCGCAGTTTATGAAGGACATGACCAATAGCGAGGCGTACAGCCCTCAGTTCGTGTCACTGGGCCCCTTACACCATGGCGAGCCCCATCTCCTGCCCATGGAGGAGCACAAGCGACGGGCGGTGTTGCACATGGTGAACCGGTCTGGGAAGCCTCTACAGGAATTTGTGGCAGCCATCGATGAAGTGGCAGATGAGCTCCAGGCTGCCTACAGTGACCTGGATGACAAATGGCTTGGAGCAAACAAGGGTCGCTTCGTGGAGATGATGGTTATGGATGGCTGCTTCTTGTTGGAGTGGGCACATGCTGATGATTACGCGACCAACGACCCCATCTTCAGTGTTAGAAGCTATAATAAATTGTGGGCAATCATGCACAGAGACATGATCGCTATGGAAAACCAACTACCTCTTATCGTTCTGCAAAGGCTTTTAGCTGTTGTGACTGGCAAATTCTTGGTACGTACTTTTCTTCCCACGTATCTAGTACACATTTATATTAGCTTGAGTCAACCTACTCGTTGCAAAATTCTCTGTTTTTTTTTCAAAGATAGTATATAGCAGTTGTATTTGTTGTACAATTCGAGTAGCTATAAGTGGCACTTCGTACAATTATAATACCTACTTATCCACGTCGTCTTTCAATCCTGCTTATCGTTTTTCAGTCATCTCTCGGTTTCTCATATCCATCTTATTTGAACTAAATTCCTTTAAGCTTAGAACACTACTACTACAGAAAGGGTTTGTGGAGGTAGCTAGAAACACTACACCAGATTAGCCGATTTGTGTCGGTTCAAATTCCCCATCGCTACCAGATTTTGAACGGGCACAACCACACCGGTAGTGATTGGGGTCAGCATCAATGTCGGGTCTTAAGACCCGACAGTGGTGTCAAGCTCCACTGCCGGGTCACGGGTCCACCTGGCTCTGCTCTGTCTCGCCAACACTTTCGGTTTGGGATTCAAACTAGCAGCTTCTAGTCCAGAGTCCACCTTTACCTGTCTCTACAAATCATTGATTTCTAAAGGCAGCTATTGAAAACATTTTTTCACATGAGCCATCTCTGAAAGCATATTTCTAGAGATGTGTCTTTTACCTAGTCGCCACTCAAATCAATTATCGAAAGTTTAAATTGTCTCGCCAAATTTAGAATTTCATATGTTTGAGTTGCACATAGACAAATACACACCATCAAAACACACACGTATATATATCATCACGCATGCGTCCAATATGTCATCACTAAAACATATATAAATTTATATATCAGATACGTTGTCTTTTTATGAGCAAAATCAGATACATTGTCAGACGCCAAATGGAGGGTCTAGGGGACGGGGCCACAGGCTCAGGAAGGGCCCAAACCCTGGCCAACTGTGCCACCAGGATGGACGCGCCCAGGGGTGGGCCGGCCTCCCACCACACCGCCATTGCCCATAGCCTAGATGATCTAGAATAAAAGAAAGAAATAGGAAAGAATAGAAATAGAATCAATCTAGTAAATAAGATTAGATAGGATTTGGTAGTAGTTGACTTGAGATGCAAGTCTATCCAAGACTAAATATAGGAGTATTGTAATCATCTGGGGTTAAGAAAGAATAGCCTGAAAGAATAGCCTGAGGTTTTCACAATCTCTCCCCCTCTTCATGCGCCTCCCTCCCCTGCTGGCTGCTGCCGCCCACCTCCCTAGCTGATGCACACAAGGCCCTAAGCTCTAGCTGCCAACCCCTAGCCACTCCACCCAAGCGGACACTTACACCTAGTATTCGGAGACCAGACGATCCATGGCTTCCACCACGACGATCCATGGCTTCCACCACCTCCAACCTGCAGCAGCTACTCTAGACATCACTAGTGACCTTCGCCAGAATTTTGATGAGATGCATCAACGGCTCATCAACTTGAACACGTGCCTGCACGCCATTGAGCAAGCACACAGCCACGGAGACACACCGTCGTCACCAGTGTCCAAGCAAGATTGGATCAGAAGGACGCAATCGATCAACACCAAGAGGAAGGAACCACACTCATCAAGGACTATGGAGATCATCATGGAGGTGTCAAACAACTTGTTCGTGGCACCACCAGCACCTCAGTCACCCCTGTTGGCATGCACCTGCCCGCCCGCCCCTAGCTATCCCAGCATCTACCGTACCGGCCGTAGCCGGTGCCCCCACTTCCATCTCAACATTGCCCGACCCGATTGGTAGCACCGACATATGACATGTGCATGGATCCACTGCCATGGATCTCACATTGCACCACGTACCTACAGATCAACAGATTCATTATGCAGCTTTTCATCTAACAGATGCAGCACACCTCTAGTACATCCGTTGGACGAAAGATGCGCCTATGACCGAGTCAACCCTCTTCACTTGAAGCCTCATCTGCAACTTTGGCCCACCAATCTGCCAAAGCAAGCTAGGTGACCTCACACACCCCTATACACACTGTCACGGTGAACAACTATATCAACAATTTTACCGCCTAACGTGGTACACATTGACATTGCCAGTGAGCTTGATCAGATCAACCTGCAAGATCCAATTCAAACAATGGTCACAAAATAACACCCATGAGAGATGGAGACAACCATTGCTCTAGAATGTGCACGGGATCGGAGCATCTCGTGCCTACTACAATAGACGCCGCATGAGCCATCCTCGACATCAATGGCAACTCCAACTATATATGCACCACAACTAGCAAGGGATACCCTGTCAGGAAGGATGGAACACGCCTTGCCACTGCCTCCTTCTGTAGCAGCTCCGACACCTTGCAACACTCTAGCAAAGGCGCTTCCTCCACCGGTCAACGACAACACCAGAATAGATATGCCTCTCATCAACACCATCGACCACTTGTAGGGTCGAGATGGCGGACTAGAGGAGGGTGAATAGTCCTTTCAAGAAAATACTCGTACCGACTAACCGAAACAAATACAGAATTTAAACTACCGGTCTAACCAATACTTCACCTCTATATCTAAAGTGTCGAGAACCTTATAAAAATCCTAATTAGGCAACAAAGGTGTCGGCTCTCCTATCCAATTCTAGCTTGCAAGGTCACACAAACGTATGTAACTAGTACTTCAACCAACGGGAGCACCTACACATTTCTAGTAAGCAAAAGCGTAAAGCTCCTAAGGTCACTAAATAACCTCAAAACACTTAGCTACACAAGCTAAGCAAAGCTACTTCTATTTTATACAAGCAAGAAGGTAACTAGCAAGATAGTACCTAAACTAGTTAAAAAAGCAACTACACAAGCAATATATATGAAAGTAAGAACAAGCTTATGTATTTGAGAATGCACACCACCGAGAAGATGATGAATAAAATATTGACACGGTTATTTTTATCTTGAGGTTCACTTGGTTGCCACCATGCTAGCCCTCATTGTGTCGACTGTTCACTTGGTGGTTCGGCGGCTAATTAGCATCACACACCAATCCCACACGTTGGGCGCCAGAAGAACCCACTCACAAGTGAGGGTAGCTCCATGACACGTTCTACTAGAGTTGCTCTTCACGATCCCTATGGGAATGAGCACAATCCGCCTCACAAGTACTTCTCTGGAGCACCACACAATCTTCCTTGCATGCTTCGATGAAGCCATAAGTCACCAAGCCGTCTAGGAGGTGGCAACCTTCAAGAGTAACAAGCACCACCGGCTTGCAACACGAACACCTAGTGTCACTCGATGCAATCTCACAATACAATGCAATCTCAGAATACAACGGACTAGAATCACTCTCTCACTCGGATAATCACTAGCAAACATATGTGAGATGAAGGGCTCCCAAGCACTGTCAAGCATGGACACTAAACCCCCAAGGTGCCCAACCTTAGCCATGGCCAAGCCACCCCTCTATTTATAGCCAAAAGGCTAAAAAAAACTGTTGCTAAAAACTCATTCGCAGAGGAAACGGATTGTGGAACCGGACTGTGCACAACAGGTGGTCCGGGCTATCGAGCGTCGGTCCTGTTCCTCCGATTTATGCCACATGTCACCACGGTTAAATATGGAACATTGGATCTCAACGGTCAAGTCACTAGGTCATCAACAAAGGATCTGGATTGCCGAACCGTATGAACAGTGACCGATCCGGACTATGGTTGAGCATCGTCCCGACCAGTCCAGGAAGGTTCCCAAGGCCCTAAAACCAACCGGACCCGATCCGCCTGCAGGATCCCGACCATGGTCCAGAGTGCCCCTACGCCGCGCCCTCTCCTCAGTCCACGCGGTCTCCTGCCGTGCCGTGAAGGCCAGGCCCAAAAGGCCGGATGCCACTCACCATGGAGTCCGGATCCTGCCTTTGCATGTGCGTGCTCAGCCTTAAAAAAAACAACGGATGGACAGAAACAAAGGCCTTGTTTAGATTGTAAAAAATTTCAATCCTGTGAATAGTAACTCTTTTGTCTTATTTGAAAAATATTGTCCAATCACGAACCAATTAGGCTCAAAAGATTCATCTCGTGATTTCAAACTAAACTGTGTAATTAGTTAATTTTTTTACCTACTTTTAATACTCCATGCAGGAGTCTAAAAATTGATGTAATGGAGAGAGAGTGAAAAAACTTGGAATTTGGAGGCTATCTAAACAAGGCCAAAGCATTAATTGGCTAGCACAAACCTGCGTGCATGCAGCCATCCACTTCTCCTCTCCGGTCAAAGCATGCAACGCTCTGCCTTGGCCAAACGTGCTTTCTCACCGAGAAACAAAGGAGTAGCATCTCACTCTCCTTTCACTCGCGTGCAGGCACATTCTATTTTAGGCGTAAGCAAAAACGGTCTTTATCACTCACCCTTTTTGCAAATAAACCAACTTCCAAAGTGTCACAAACTTTGTGCACATGAGATAGTATTTTTATAAATATTTTTCAAAGGGTTTTCACGCTTTTTCACTACGCCACTCGATCCTGGCAAACGATGCAAATGATATCGAAATATTGCCCCTCTTAACAGTACATTCATTTATCCTAAATCTAGGCATCAACTTTTCTACTCACCTATGACTGGTGAAATAAAATACCCTACAAATATAAATTTACCCCATTCCATCTCCCTTGATGCTGATGCAACACATGCACCAACCATATTACAAATGATATGATCCACTTTATATCATCATATGACGATTTTGGTTCATGGACCTTGAATTGACTTGCTCTTCACATTGCCTCTGTCCATCAGCGCCACGTCCTCGACTTGCTCGTCAGCGTTGCAACCGATCCATCAAGCCAAGCCTCATCTTAGTCTTCTCCACCTTAGTCACATGACATGAGTACATGTCATGTTTCATATGCAAGCTGCTTCATCATATAATCACCTGTGGACTAATCTCCTATGTATCTGACATAAACACATATTAGTTCACCTAGGTTGTCACTCAATTATCAAAACCAAACAATAACCTTTCACCGCTCCATCCTTGCACAACTCCACCTAGCCGCCACGGACAAGCATGAACTTCAGATCATCTCAGCCACCATTGGAGTTAGGTGGTTTATCTTCCAGTCGTAGAACTCAAGATGCACAGTGCACACCTTCACCCTGGTGTAGTCTAGTAGGATCGGGGAGATGACAGTGATTCATGGCGCCCAATTGCTCATGGTCACCACATCCGTCTCTAAGCCTAGCCATCCTATAATAGTCAACACACATGGAGTTGATTCCGGTATAAATGAACTAACATGTGTGCTGCTGCGGAGCCCACGTTGCTCGGAATTTCACCAGTAGGCATTAGCTATGCTAGCAGAGTCATCATTATTAGCGTAATAGTGGGGGCAGCACTAATGCCTCGTTCTGCCAGTGCATGGTCAAGTTAAACCATTTGAAAAAAAAAATCACTACCGGTCCCCAATACTACACAACTACTCCCTCCGTTCCAAAAAACATGCAATTCTAGCACAGTACCATGGTTTAGTATCTCAAGTTTGATTAATTATAGATAAAAAATTATTAATATTTATATTATCAAACAAATATCATTAGATTCCTTATGAAACGTATTTTTTTAATAAATTAATTTGAAGTCATAAATATAAATAGTATTCGCTAGAAATTTGGTCAAACGTGAGCTACTTTATCTGGCACGCAACCCAGAGTTGCAAGCTTTCTGGAACGGAGGGAGTACTAAAAAGATTTATACCCTTTATGTGTAGGGGCGGCCACCAGGGGCGGGCCTAGTAATTCAAGGGTATTCAGTTGAATATCTAATTTTTTGGCAAAAAGATATATATATATATATATATATATATATATATATATATATATATATATATATATATATATATATATATATATATATATATATATATATATATATATATATAGTGTATTTGCATGTAAATATATTGGGAAAAAGAAAATACAGTCAAACTGAATATCCTGTACAACAATCAGCCCGAAACGATATGTTCTGCTTCTCTTTTGTCCCCCACCCGAAGGCCCAATAAGGCAGCGGCCTAAATTCACACTTGCACCACAGAAATTTACTATTCCCTAATTTAATTTTAGTATCAGATGTCCGAATAATTTGAGTTTTCTTGCTATTTCGTTGTTTCATAGCCTCCATATATTCGTATGTTTCAAGTTATGCTCAAATTTTTTGAATTTATGAAATCATACTCAATTGTGTGTTATATACTTGCTATATGTATATTATACGGTTAGAACTATGTGGTGATATACATGCCAAATATTAGGATTTAGGAGTCTAGTACATTGGAATACACATGCCAAAAATTCTTGGCCCGTCACTGCGGCCACCACTATAAATCTTTTTGTAAGGGCTGCTAGTGTTATTTGCCACCCTTATAAATGGCCTGATGTGTAGGGGCGTCTCTATATCTAGTGGCCCCTACAAATAAGATTTATAGGCACAGTTCAATATTGAGTTGCCCATACTAATAGACCCTAAATAGTAAAAACTAAGCATTGAAATTCAAAATTTTTAAAATGACCTCGGATGGAGAAATAATCAAAATAAAAGTTGAAGATCTTAAAAAGTTATGGAACTTTGGTATTTACAATTTTTTATTTGAAATTATTTACTACTTTAAAATGCTATTTAAAATTCAATTTTAAAATTTTTCAAGAAATTTGATGTAACCTTTAAATCTCTAGCTAAAACTTGTAGCTAGTCTTTTTCCCTCGTATTAACTTCAAATTTGTTGATTTTTTCCTAAAATATTCTAAAATGACACTCTATCAGTTTATTGTTCCTAACGCTATTATTTTCTCCATTTTTCTATGTGATCGTGTTTTATCTATTTAAATTTTAAATTCAAAAAATATCAACTTCAAATGTCATTTTAAAACACTAAATGATTTTAGCTGAAAAAGTGTCAAGAAATCCAAAAAAATCTAAAACTTTTATTTTGATTTTTTTTATCCGACAAAGTGGCGGTAACATTGTTCATAAATTTTCCATATCCCTCTTATAGTTTACGTAAATATAAGAAGGATATGTAAAAGCTATGAACAATGTCACTACCACTATATCGAATAAATAAATGATCAAATGATCAAAATAAAAGTTGTAGATTTTGAAAAGTTATAGAATTTTGTAGTTGATAACTTTTTTATTTAAATTTATTTTGTCAAGGTAAACTACATTTGAATTTCTCAAATTTGACATTTGAATTTTTTAAACGATCTTGGATGGAGAAACTACCAAAATGAAAGTTGTAGATTCCAAAAAGTTATACAACTTTATAATTGACAACCTTTTGATTTGAAATAATCTTATCATTGAAAATATGTTTGAATTTCTAAAAAATTGAAATTTGAATTTTCTAAATGACCTCTAAAAGATAAATAGAAAAAATGAAAGTTGTGTATCTTAAAAAGTTATAAAACTTAGTAGTTGACAAGCTTTTTACTTGAAATCTTGTCTCAAATCTGAAATTCAAATATGTAAATGAGCTCAGATAGAGAAAACTACTAAAATAAAAGTTGTAGATCTCAAAAAGTTATGAAATTTTATAGTTGAGGACTTTTCATTTGAATTCGTTTAGGGTCTCAAACAATCAATTTAAACTTGGTTTGGGATAATATGTGCATGAAAGAAAATGAAATATAGACACCAGTGAGTGTGAGGAAAAGCGATAGAGCTTGACACGTACAACGGGAGATCGTGGGTTTGAACCCCTATGGCCGGATATCAAGCGAGCTCAGCTCGTTTGTGGCTTGGCTCATTATAGCTTGGGTCATTATGGCTCGACTCATTATGGCTCGTTATACAAACGAGCAACAAACATATCACATGCATATTTAAAATGAAATAAACAAAATACATATGAATTTTACAATGAAAATATAAGTATGCTATCATCCATAACCATGATCCCTCATCATCCATTGAACGATTCCTCTAATCCATACAATATTTGTTATTTATCTTGGCTTGTTATGACTCGCGAGCCAACTCGAGCTTGCCCATTATAAAACGAATAGGCTCAAAAACAAGATGGCTCATTATAAAACGAGTCGAGCTCGAGTCGAGCCATCCTGCAAGTCGAGCGAGCTAGAGAGTTACGAGTTTTTCGTCCAGGCCGCGAAGTGCACGACATGTGACTGACTGGTGGGGACTCCCCAGTTCAAAAATTTTGCATTTTTTGCCATATTTTTTGTGTCTAGAATCATGATTTCTAGAAAAATCATTTGTAGGAGGGTCTATATTTAGACACAGGTACATATCTTGAGACGTCTCTACAAATCCAAATTGTATATATATATATATATATATATATATATATTGAATCTGGGTATCTTTCGTTACTTATCGGCTAACATATCGTTAGCGACAATTACGTATACTTAGCTTTCAGGTAGAGAGGTAGAAATCTCCTCTTCACCCTCATTACAAAAATAACCCAGAGTGGCCAGCTCGTGTGCGGCCCTATTACATTCTCTAACAATGTACTTGCACTGAAAACAAATAAAATTCAAATCTAACATCGACTTTACTTCGTAAATCAGGTGACCCATCACTGAATCATCATACTCCCTTGTCTCGATTGCCTTGACAACCTCCTGGGCATCAGTTTCGACAACGCATGGCCTGCACCAATTGTGACTGCCATTTGAATTCCTTGTAAACAGGCAATGAGCTCGGCTTGGAAGGGGTTAAGCAAGTGATTCATCTTCCCTCTCCCAGCAATAACCGCTTCGCCATCCCAGTCTCTGATCAGTACCCCCATCCTCCGTCTTTTGTGTCATGATGGAATGACGCATCGCAGCTGATTTTTAGAGTGCCTGTCGGTGGTTTTGACCAGTGAACATCCCTTCTCTTATGGCTTGGGGTGCTCTGAGTCAAGTGTTTCTCCGGTGAACTCATCTTGACATACAGCTCTACGCTTCTAGCAAGGATCTGGGTTGTACGCCGTTTGCCCTCTTCTCTGATCATGTTCTGTTCTGACCATGTGTACCATGAGGCAATGATCATCAACATCTTCTTCTGCTCAGTCGCTCCCAGGATCCATTCCACGGCTTCAAAGGCTGATTTGCTCCTGGCCAAACTTAGTCTGTCAGCTTCCAAACCAAGGAACCCTCCACAACTGCTTTGCTGTTTTGCATTTGAAAAATAGATGGCCTCCATCCTCGCCTAAGTGATTGCACACCGGGCAACGAATGTGGATTTTCATGCCATGCCTAGCAAGGTTGCATCTCAGTGGGTGGCTGTTATGTGCAAATCGCCAAAGAAAGTGATTGATCTTATTCGGACACTTGAGATTCTAGATTGTCCTCCATATCTTGTTCGTCATCCCACTGTCACTACTTTGCTGGCTGTTTGGGGTCTTGTTTTTTAAAATCTCTGACCGAGCTACCTTGTATGCTGTCTTGACACTGAAGATTCCATGTTTGTCAAAGTGCCAACCGATCGAGTTATCTCATCCCTGATGGACAGGCAAGGCAAGAATCAGAGCAGCATCCTCTTCCCAGAAGGTGTCCTTCACTAGCTGTTCATCCCAACAGCCCGAGGTTGGATCAACCAATTCTTCAACATCCACCAACAAATTATGACCTCTTGGTGTAATCGGTTTCCTTGACCCATCTCTCGGAAGCCACGGGTCTGACCAAATTTTAATTCCAACTCCATCCCCAACTCTCCATATCATGCCCTTCTTGATTACTTCCAAGTCATCCAGAATGCTACGCCATGAGTAGGACATTCCACCCTTTGGTTTAGCTTCTAGGACTCATGTATTAGCATCGTACTTCGCTTTCAACACTTTTGCACAGAGAGAATCTGGTTGCTTCAGCAGGCGCCACCCCTGCTTAGCCAACATGGCCATATTAAAGGAGTGGATGTCTCTGAACCCCAAGCCCCCCTCCTCTTTTGGTTTCAGCAACTGGTCCCGATTTAGCCAATGTATCTTGTGCTGCCCTTCCTGGTGGTTCCACCAGAACCTGCATATCATTGACCCGATTTGATCACATAGTGCTTTTGTAAGATCAAAACAACCCATAGCAAACATTGGGATGGCTTGTGCCACTGCCTTGATAAGAATTTCCTTTCCCGCCCATGACAGGAACTTTTCATTCCAACCCTGCATAAGCTTCCAGATCCTATCCTTCAGATAAGCAAAGGCATTTACTTTGGACCGACCAATATGCACTGGGAGCCCCGAGTATCTCTCATTCATCGTCTCTTTTGTAACTTGCAGCAGGTCACAAACCTTCTTTCTGTCATTCAGCTTTGTGTTGCTGAAAAGAATAGCGGATTTGGCTTTATTTATCATTTGTCCAGAACAATCATCATATAACTGGAGCACATTCTGCAGGTGCAAGCAATCCCCTTCATTTGCGCGAATCACGATGAGAGAGTCGTCGGCGAACAGCAGGTGAGATATGCTCGGAGCACTATGACAGATTTCCACTCCAGCTAATAAACCATCATTCTCTCCTTTCCTCAACAGAGCCGAGAAGGCCTCGGCGCACAGCAGGGACAAGTATGGCGACAAGGGGTCCCCCTGCCTAAGTCCCCTCTCCGGAGCGAAGCTTTCAGATAGGTCACCATTCTCTTTCACCTGGTACCTGATTGTAACACACTCCATTATCGGAGCGATCCATCTCTTGTGAAACCCCATTCGCTGCATCATTTTTTCCAAAAATCTCCATTCAACTCTATCATAAGCCTTGCTCATATCAAGCTTGATCGCGGCATAGCCCGTCTTCCCCTCCCTTTTGTTCAATAGGTAGTGTGTAACTTCGTATGCTACGAGAATGTTGTCTGAAATCAATCGCCCCGGCACAAAAGCACTTTGATTTGGAGTAATCACCTCTGGTAGCACCACCCTCAATCTGTTTGCCAGCACCTTCGAAATCACCTTGTAAACCACGTTACATAAGTTGATGGGCCTCAACTCTGTAACTTTTTGCGGTCTGTCCACTTTTGGAATCAGGGATATGATGGTGTCATTCCATCCCTGATGCATCCGGCCTCCTCTAAGCACATGCTGGACCTCTCGGGTCAGTTGCTCACCCACCATGTCCCAATATTTTTTGAAGAACAACACTAGTATACCGTCAAGGCCCGGAGCCTTCAAGTCCCCGATAGCATCAAGCGCCGCCTTTACTTCATCGTTCGTGAAATCAACAATGAGCACGACATTCATCTCCTCAGTGATGCTAGGTGGCACCGTAGCCAAGAGCTGTTGCAGGCGCCCCCATCATCTTGCATGCTCGACCTGAAAAGTTGAATAAAATAATTAGATATAAACTCCTTCTTCTCTCCCTCCTTAACCACCCAACTTCCATCCTCCTTTTGCATATCGCCTATTCTATTCTTCCTCTTTCTCACTGAGCAGGCGTTATGGAAATATGTTGTATTCCGATCACCAAACTGGAGCCAATTTACATGAGCTCTTTGTTTCTAGTAAAGATCGATCTGCTCCTCCAGCCTGTCAACTTTAAAATTCCATACCACCTCTCTTTGGACCGCCTCATCACTAATTGGCATTCTCCTCCACTTCTCCAATTCTTTTTTAGCTACTTTCAATCTCTTCTCCAGATCCCCCAATACATTGTTATTCTAGTCCTTTAGACTAGACGCCACACCTCACAACCTTTCTCCCAAATCCCCTCCCAACTCGCTTCTCTGTTTCCAAGCATCCTCTATCACTCCCCGACACCCTTCTTCTTGCACCCAACTTGCCTCAAATCTGAAGCCACTTCCTCCACTTTTACTCTTTTGGATCATCTCCGTTTCCACCACCGCCGGCCTGTGATCCTAGTGGTAGGTGTCACCATTTTTAACATGAACCAGTGGAAACTTCATCCGCCAGCTAGCATTTGCCGTTGCATGATCCAAGCGTTCTCGCACATGCGTGGAGCCCCTTATTTGTTTATTCCTCCACGTGAAGACATCGCCCGAGAACCCTAGATCATCCAACCCACACACCTCCAAAGCTCCTTTAAATCCATCCATACAGGCTTGGGATCTAGGTACACCCCCTTCCTTCTCGTGGTGATACAGGATCTCATTGAAATCTCCTGCACAAAGCCACAGTAGATGCATATCATCTTGCTCCTTGAGCCACTCCATGAGCTCCCAAGTCTTATTTTTATTCTTCGGTTCCCCATACACCCCTGTAAAATGCCATTTGTCCCCACCGATCACCTGGACCTCCATATCAATGTGATTTTTTGATTTACTCTTCAAAACCACATCAATACCACTCCTCCACAACACAGCAAGACCACCTCCTTTCCCTTCGTAGTCCACCACCTCCATGTTCGCCATGCATCCTCTTCTCATCAAGTTTAGTTTCTGATAAGAAGAGAACATCAGCCCCTCGGCACCGTGGCACCGCAAGAGCCCACGAACTGCATGGGAGCTTCCCAACCCCCTGACAGTTCCAAATTACAAGCTTCATTGGTCCTTGCAGGACCGGTCCGCCGGTCCTGCTACATTTGGTACAACCACACCTGCACATTCACTGGTCCTCCCAACCTTAGTCGCACGATCCACATCATCTACACCCATGTCCTTCCCCTCTCTTGACCTCTTCTTTTCCACCTCCACACCAATGTCCCTGCAGACCTCCTCTCTTCCTCTTCTGCCTTCTGAAACCCCTGCCCTTACTATCACTTTTTGCATCATTGTTCTTGTTCAGAGCAACATCCTCCTTCTTCTCAGCCAAAGCATTTACCTCCACAGCAACCTCCCCCGTCAGAGCCTTCGATTTCTTAGTAACATCGGTCCCAAATTCAGCATCTTCTTTGCATCCCCAGCTAGAGGACTCGACCCACCAATCTTCAGAGGGCTAGTGACCTCCTTCTCCTCTCCTATTCCACTCTCATCGTCACCTGTCAGCTTGTCCTCCTTATGCCAACTATTACCATCACTCTCCCCTCCTCCCACTGCTTCCACCACTCCCTGATCCGCCAGCACCACGCCCCTTGCCACTCCTCCAAGGCAGCATAGAATGCTGCATGGCCAGTTTTCCTCTAGGTTCATCCCTAAATCTTTTCTTCCCTGGAATGAACCTCAAAGCCCTACTAAATTATGGATCTTCTTTCTTCTGCGAATAGCTGAGGCACATTCGGTCGACATGACCAATCAGCCCACAAATATAGCAAAAGTCAGGCACCACTTCGTCTTTTCCTTCGCACCCTCCCCAACATCGAGTGTGACTCCCCTCATCAGGGGCTTGCGGATGTCAAGCTTCACCTTCACCCTCAGGAATTCGCCAACAGGACATCTGTTCTCATCAGCATCGACGTCCAAAACCTCTTCCACCATTCCCCCGATCAGTTCCCCCGTCGGTTTAGTCATAAGCCCCAATGGCATCTTTAGGATCCTGACCCATATTGGAATGTATGCAAACTCCACCTCATCAATGGTCTTATCACCCTCAAACTCTGCCACCACCTCCAATTCTTTGCCAAACATCCACGGCCCATCCTCCAACGCCTTCTTCTTTCCCAATTCCTGGTAGAAGGTGAACAGGAACCGGTTCTCCAACAGGGCCTTGCATTCGACTCCACAGATCAGGCACCAAAGGCACCCTAATGTTGACTCTAGGGCATCTGCCCTAGTAGGCATTTCGGAAAGGACTTTTGCCACCGCTTTTGGATCACCGACAACCTGCTCCGCCACCGCCTTCTCTCTGATCTTGATCCCCTTCCTCTCATGATCTGACAAGCTCAGCTTCCTCAGCAGACCCGCCACACCGTCTCCCTTCGGATCCATCAGATGACCGCCCGCCGCGACGGGCCGAGATCACCTCCTTTCGATGATCAAGACCTAGGTCAGCAGTTTGGGTTTAGGGCTCCAGACGGAGAGAGAACGTGGACACTGGGGGCAGATGGGATGTGGAGGACGAAGACGAGGGATCCAAGACTCAGATCGGTGGGAGTGATCGGAGTTGGGATCGGGAAGAGGACGGAGGTGGAAGGAGAAACCCTAATCGCCGAGAATGATAACCCTCAAGTCGCCATGCGGCGCTGAGGACTCCCCTTAAAGTGGTGATTTATAGCCACCCCTTTGTAGTGGCAGTGATGAGATGCTAAATTATGGGTATGTTAGACCTCGAGATCAACAGTTACCGACCGAAAAACCCCTGACCGATTCCCCTATGATCACTTAAGGCCGGGGCTACACCCATCAGGTGCACTTGCGTGCACCCTTAGACTGAGGAAACTGACTGAGCCCAAGCATGCCAGTAGCCTCTACTTGGGGTTCAAGGGTTGGCCTGAGCCCCTGACTCCCGATCGATGTGTGCCTAGACCCAATCCTTGGCTCCATCCTGGCCTTCAACGCCAGCCAAGGCCCATGCACAAGGAGATGACATCCCGAGGCACTGAGGCTGGAGGGCTCCAAAGTGCTGCCCCTTGGGCGTGACCTTGTTGGATGATTCCCTGATAGTTTGAATACTCAAGAAGGTGCATCCATGGGAGGCCAGTCCAAGCCGATAGAACTTTGACACATAGAGTGTCATAATTGAGCAGTTGGACTATGCCCAGGGCTTCTTTGGCTCCACGATACCTCGACAGTCTACAAGACACTGTTGCAAGACCCTCTTGGACCACGGTGCATGTAGACCATATACTAATCCCATATACCACCTTGTATTGGACCTTACCTCATAATATAATGGGAGGTCGGATCCTATAAAGGGAGAGGGAAGAGGAGGAAACTCAGTCGATCATTTCTCTCTAGAGGACAACCAGGTGATCGCTTTATTCCTCACCGATCTACTCCTGCCTAGCGCCAAGGGCAGAGCAACCCAAAGAGAGGCACCGAGAGCTCTTCCACTACTCCAATCATCTTCCTCTCCAATAAGAGGAAGACTCCATTGGCAGCGAGGTAATCTTAGGATTAGCCTTGAACTAACCCCCTACCAAATCTCCCTCTGCACTCTATACAATTTTGGGTGCTTTTGAGTATAAGGATCATTAGTTGCTAGACGTAGGGCCCATTGGCCCAAACCAGGATAAAGCATTGAGTCCCTTATGTGATTCCTTATGTTCTTGAGTCCACCCGAGCCACCAGAGACATATACTCTTATGCCAACTCGAACAACAATGCTTGCAGCGCTTTCGACCCCACGACACCAGGGATGCGTCAACCAACAAGCTATCTTAGAAGGAAGGATGGGCCAAGCAACCATAGGCCCAAGCGTACATGTAGGCCCAAGCCAAAATACTATGGGCCTGACTGGGTGTAGCTATAGCTACGTTGGAAATAGAGGTTATATAGAGAGGAGAGAGAGGAGCGAAGATGCAAGCAAGTAGAATTGAAAAGGAAGGCCAACCACGACGTCCTTGGAAATAGAGGTTATATAGAGAGGAGAGAAGAGCGAAGACGCAAGCAAGTCGAAGGGAAAGGAAGGCCGACTACATCCGGAGGGTAACGACGGGGAGCAAATCGCTCGCCTGGCCATTTATCCCATCATTCAAGAGTGAATTCGTGTTAAACTCTTGCTACAGTTCGTTAAAGATTACTAAATCTGCGAACTGATCATAGATCAGTTGGTTGGGTTCCTTGTAGTGGAACCTACTCACTAGGGATCAAGTCTTCAACTTGATACTGGCATTTTCCTAGATTTACTCTAGGATTTACCAGTGCTATGCTTTCAATGGTAGGTGACATCCCTGTCGACAACGAGGCGCCTTTGGTGACTTCATGAATCTCGAGATCTACTGGCTCAGTCCTTCGGAGGTTCTTATAAGGGTAGGATTTCTGTACATGTGTTCATAGGGTGAGTGTGCGTACATGTTTGAGCGTCTACATTGTATTGTGCAATCTAAAAAAAGATTACTAAATCCATCCAAATTATACTAAGCATCATGACAAAGTCATTGTTTGAACGTGAAAAGATATCTACAGAGATTTTAGTCAAATGGGTCTCCAAATGAGAATTTAGAGATTGAGTTTAAGAAAGGCCCTTGAAGATGCTCTTACTAGGTAATACTATGACAAAAATGATTTTACAAGGTACTGTCCAAATATTAGCGGAGGTGGTCGTAATTTACCATCTCACAAAATGCATTTACTTAGGCAGACATTTTATTTATCGAGGTGGTTAGAAAAGGTTGCCTCGGTAAGTACATTTACAGATACGGTAAAAGATATCCACCTCGGTAAATCCATTTACGCAAAGCGGTCAAAATGTCCTCCATGGTAAATCATTTATGGAGGCGGACATTTATAAGGTGTCCACATCCAAAAATCAAACCTGGCCAACACACTAACCCACACCAGCCCACTACTATCTCCATTACGCGTAGTATATATATACGACACTTAGGGTTTTAGTCTCACTCTCAGGTTCTTCTCTCTCTCTCTCTCTATCACCCAATGGCGGAACCATACCTCACTCGCCCAACCTCCTCTCTCTCTCCCTCCGACGTGCACCTTTCTTTCCCTCTCTCAGTGGATACCGGGCTGTGTGGCGTGGATCTAGGGCGAGGCGGGCGGCCCCCATCCGCGGTGGTGGCGTGCAGGGTGGCACTGATCCAGGGCGAGGCAGCCCGCCACGCGACAGCGCTCAGGGCGATGCGGATTGACAGCGGGGCAGACCCTACCCATGATGGTGGCGGCAAGCGGGGCGCCCACGACCCAACGTGGCAGCCCCCTGATGGTGGATCCAGGGCGGGCACGCTCCTCGACGGCGGATCTAGGGTGGGCCCATCCTCTAGCGGCAGATCGAGGACAATGGCGTCCCCTAGCGATAGAACGAGGGTGAGTGGGAGCGGATCTGTAGTGACAGCGAGGGCGCATAGATCTAGCAAGAGGTGGTGGCAACGCGTGGATGGGCTCGGGGGGCCCAACGATGGGTTTGGTGGGCTTGTCCATAGTTGTTTTTCTATTTCATTTACGTAGGTGGGCAATACGAATGCCTCCGTTAACTAGGATTAACCATGGCGACCTTTGGACGGAGACAGTTGCGTTGCTCGTCTCCAAAAAACGCCACCACCATTAAGCGTATTGTGGTAGTGTAATTTGAGTACCATAGTATATAGCCCCTATTTATTCAAATAAAAGTTCATATATAATTACTTACCAGTATTGCGACACTTTGTACATTTGTTGTAAACAGGTCACGTGTTGTTAGAGCATATCCAATTCCCAAACTTCTCCAAGAGTTCTCCACAACAGTCCCCTGTTTAATATCCTAAACTTAAGTGGTATCATAGATTATTTCCACCCCTCCTCCCCCTAAATTTGGGTTGTTTCACCCAATATTTGAGATAGGGTAACTGTTGGAGGAGTGAAATATATACGGAGGATTTTCTGTTAGCATATACCCATATATGAGGAATCAAGGAAGATAAGTTCAGGAGAACTCAAAATATATATTTTTAAGGGGAAATAACGTACTGAACAAAAATAAACCACCTTTCATATCCTTCTCCTTTGACACATTGCCACAATGTCTTGGCTCTAACTAATCTTTTTTGTTGTAATGGTGAGCACAGAAAGCTGTTGAGATCAACAATATGGTGCAACGTCTTTTGGATGTCCCACACAGTGGTGAAGACGAGGACAAGCTAGGACTCCACATCCTAGACATTTTTCACAAAAGCTACTGTGGCACCACTCCGCCATCAGAAGGATTCGTTGAATATGAGAATCACACGAAATGCGCGGTTGAGCTGGCCGAGGCAGGGATCCGGTTCAAGAAGAGCGACACTAACAGCATCCACGATGTTCACTTCGAAAATGGTGTGCTGAGCATGCCGCTATTGGACCTATATGACGGCACGGAGATGGATCTCCTCAACCTGATGGCATTTGAGTGGCTGCACCCTGATTCTCATTTCTACGTGGCGTGGTACGTATCCTTTTTTGATACAGTTGTCGTGTCAGTAAGAGATGCGGCACTTCTAAGATCCGAAGGGCTCTTTGCAAACTTCATGGGCAGCGACAAGAAGGTGGTTGAGATGTTCAACGTACTCACAAAGTTAACACGGGCGCCAGATAAAGGCGCCAAGCTAGGCTACGTGAATTGGAAGATAAACAGCCACTGCAAGAAGCGACGGAACAAGTGGCGAGCTAGCTTCATGAACACTTATCTGAGCAACCCTTGGGTGATCACCTCCATGGTGGCTGCATCCATCTTACTGGTCGCTACCCTCATGCAGACCGTCTACACGGTTGTTCCGTTCTACAAGGTTTAACAAGAAGTCATGGTAATTTCTCACTACTCTTATCAGTGTGTACAATTTGGTGAGGTTATTGGATTGTATTATTGTGAGTTTCAGATCTTGATCTTTGCCTCTGTATATCCAGTATTTGTGGACTGATATTATTCCCTCCATTATTCTTTTTTTTTACTGTCTCTTACTGGTACAGCTGTAGTATTTGTTCAGCGTACACACTCACACACTCACATCTCACGCACACCACACACACCACACCATACCACAGCCCAAACTAGTGTCTAACCAAGGGTCGCTAAATATACGGAAATAGCGTTGGACGGTTGGTCGGTATAGCTTAGAGGCCCACTTGTCAGATGAAACAAACTAAAACCTAGCCACTCCAATCTAATTTCCAGCCGCAACACCCCAGTCCGCCGCCACCCTCCTGTTCGTTCGTGACCTCCGTCCTCGCAGCGCCGTCCCGTCGCCCCCAGGCCGGCGTCTCCCCGGCGCCCCGCCCAGGCCGGCGTCTCCCCGGAGCCCCGCCCAGGCCGGCGTCTTCCCGGCGCGCTGCCCAGGCCGGCGACCCTAAGGCTCGCCACCCAGGCCGGCGGCCCTTCCTCTCGCCGCCCAGGCCAGCGGCCCTTCCGCTCGCCGCCCAGGCCGGCGGCTCTCCGGCGACCGCACCCCATCCACTACGGTGGTTTCCCATCGAGTGCCCCTGCTCCCCCTTCCTGGCGCCCCACATCTCCAGCACTTTGCATCGAGCAGGCAGCACCCAGGAGCGGATCTGTTCCCCATCGATCAGGCAGCAACCAGGAGCAGGCAACACTTGGATATCTTCTTTAATCAAATTCAAAGGTAAATATCAGTTGCCATTTTGTCATTGCTCAATTTGCTTCGACGAGGACACACACACACATGTTTGGTCCTGTTGAAGATTTGGCCGGATTTGATCGTGTGCTAGCTTGCTTCTGTCGGTTGACGGATCTCTGTATTACAAAATTCTTGAAGCAACTAAGTACATACATGTTTCTGTGCCCAAGGGTGTGCGAGAAGTGCAACCGTACAAGGCCTCTGAATTTTTGGGGCCTCAAATTTACAGTCTTTCAGTCTAAAAATTGTTTCGATACTACATCTTTGCCGTCCATTCGACTCCGAGAAGAGACAGACCTGTGTTGTCTGTCATCTCGCAATTTTCTGCTAGGCCTGGAACGAAACCTGAACTTTGTAGGAGTTGGATCTCTAGTTTTCATTGATGGATGTAATCTTTTATTTGCAGGTGGGAGATAATAGCTAGAGGTGGCCATGTAGGAAGCAATTGGCTGGAAGTGTGCATGACTAGTGTATTATTTTGGACATCCTAACTAGAGATGAATGCTTTTGTTAAGACTTAAGTTATGAATCATTTTGTAATGAGTGCAAGCAAACCATGAGATGTGAGTTGTGCAACTAGTGCAAGCATCTATGAGCTATGCACATATCTTGATGGCCAAACCGTATGCCATGTAACTTATTTGTGCAAGTTGTGGAAAATGACACAAGACAAATGTTTATGGATATAATATAATTGTGAGCTATGATGAACTTCATTGTCATGATTGTGTATTGTCTAAAATGAAATTGGTGATTTTATGGGTCATTGATTGTATGATTAGTACTAATCTTGAGGTTAATGAATAACTATCCTGTTATTTTTCTAGTATGGATAGTGTCTGATAGTTGGACGCTATATAATACTAGCGTCTGACTATTGGTCGCTATAAGTTTCTAAAAGGCGTCGAACGGTTGGTCGCTATATCTTCAACCTGTTGTCCGATCGGTCGCTATAAGTATGGTCGGACGCTAAAACTTATAGTGACGGCACTTATGGGGACCGGCCAAGTTGGTCGCTGTATGTTTATAGCGACCGTCCGTAGGTCACTATACCGACTTATAGCGACCGCCCGTGGGTCGCTATAGATAGGTTGTGGTATAGTGCCACCACTATGCACGCCTACAGACCTATAACTACACACAGTAGAAATCGCATCCTTCTAGAGATCGACGGAACTACTCAGAGCTCCGTAGACGACGGGCACGTCGTTTTGACCATTGTGGTATCACGCGAGGGAGGCCACATGATTTTTATTTGGGAAACACTGTTACCGTGAACAATGTCCTGGTGAGAGACGCAGGTGAATCCAGTATTCGAACCTGCACCGGCTGCGTGGCCACTGCCGCCGCTAGCCACCCGAGCGGAGGCTCGTGTGTACAAGAATTAATACTGCAAGTTTGGGTTCTAATCCTGGGCCTCTTCTACATACTGCTTATGGCCTGTTGTGGACCTAGCTTTGGACCAAGCCGAACACATCCTCACGGCCCATGGCCTGTTATCGCCCACCTCCTTTAGGCCTTGCTCCTCTCCCGTGATATTCTGCTTGGCCATATGCATATGCCAATGAGCTAGGAGTCCCTGACAGTTGTTCCTATTATCTTAGCTCTAGAGCAACATTTTCCACAACCTTGCTTGTCTAATTGTCTTAGCTACGACTACTGCAAGTATGCACACGCATTCTTATGCATCCTGAACCGATGATATCAAATTTAGTAGATGCGATGCATTCGTGCTGCCTGACAGTAGCATCCTGTGCTCCGCTCTCTGTTTACGCAAATAAAGCAACATCACCTGCGTATTGTGCACATTTGTTTTACTACTGCCCCTGTACTGTATATGCACATCTGATCAAAGCGGACACCACCATCCAAGGGAAGGGGAAGGTATATATGCCTTGCTGGTTGTCGGCTTGTCCTTTTTTCTTCACCCCCAACCAAAGCCACCGGTGAGAGCGTCGGAATGACGTGCCCGGCACATTTGGCTGAACCGCAGGCACCAACAAACACCTTTCTATTAGATATATAGAGAAGATCGAGGTCATGTTTAGGTGGTGAGTGCCGTTCCATGAAATATAAATAGAGAATTAAAGCAAACATACTACTGCCGCTGTACTGTATGTGCGCACATCTGCCGAGCGGACACCATGCAGGGGAAGGGGAAGGTATATATGCCTTGTTTTGTTGTCGGCTTATCCTTTTGTTCTTGAACCCCGACCAAAGCAAGCCGAAGCCACCATCACTACAGGAAACCGGCTCTTTGCCGAGTGCGAAACGCTTTACCGAGTGGCAAAAGTCGGGCACTCGGCAAAGAGCCGCTTTGCCGAGTGCCAGACTCAGCACTCGGCAAAGATCCGTGCGTTTCTTCGAATGCAACCGTGAAGTAGTATGACCACCGACCTTAGGTCGCGTACCTGCACGTGATGAAAAAATTCCAAGCTCAACCCGAAAATTAGAACTGCTAGCGCACCTGTTCCGACCCAAAATGGCTGGATCCACAGTCAAATAATCCGAGTGTGGTTGACGGCGACACTGTTCAAAGTTTGCCTCCGGATGTCCGCATCTCGCCATAGCCGCCACTGTCGTGAACGACGGCGTCGACCTCGCTGCATTCCGCTGGCCACCGAACTCTAGCCCTTGTGGGCCCATTCAAATTTGTGATATTTGTTTCCATGGTGAGACCTTCGGCTGGTGCCAAAGGCCTCCACCTTAGGGCAGATACATTGCTACACGCAAGCGGTCTCATATGTCGTCTCATGCATTGCCACGTCAGATTTTTGATGATGTGGAGGAAAGAGAGAGGTGAGAGAGAATGAGGTCGTTGTTTCGCGGAACAACCACTTCATAAACTAAAATTTAGAAGTATGAGACAACTATTTTATCATTGTATGAGTTCTTGTTGTCATGCACCTCATAATCCTATTTTTACTCTCTCCATAAATTAAGAAATTGTGAGTTGCTATGAGACAACTTAAAAGAATAACCATTGTACATATAGTCTATTAAGTTGTCTTAAATTACGTGGCACTCTATGAGACTAATTATGAGACAACGCCAATGTACCTGCCCTTATATCGGTATACTTGTTGGGAATTGTTTCCTAACTCCCATCCTTTGCTCTTCTCAGTCCAATACATGAGGCATGCATCTATGCGTCTACGCGGCGCTTAAGGGCTCCATACCAGATGGTAGATAGATGGAAGCTAGGTACAGTCCAGCCGTGGACACCATGCTATGAATTCACAATACGTGTCCATATATACCTAGTCCAACGATCATTTTTCCCCCAATTGCACACGGGCTAGCTAGATGCAGGACCTATACTCGTAAAAATTCAGTCTATTTAGGCTCACAAACAAACCCGTTTACATCATCCTTGACTCACCTCGCTAGATCCACCATTGCCATAAAGAACTGACAGCGTTGCCCCATCCTTCTGAACAATAATGCAGTCAATGGGGACGTTGAGAGAAAAATGGGATGCCATTGGACCAGTTCGGCTGTACTATGTGACAAGGAGCAGGCGAAGACGATGGCTGTACCTACCATGCAAGAGATCTCCACCCGCTACCACACAAAAACAATGTAAATATAATGCTTTGCGCCTGTACAAATACAAAAACAATGTAGAGAGAGCTGAGCAGCTGCCCGAGCTAACGTTAAATGCAATCGGAGACTCGAGTACAAATAAAGTCGGGTGGTGTGGGTGTCTGCAATTAGAGGGATCTAATGGAGGAGGGTTCGGTTTTGCCTGGCGCAAGCAACGGGAAGGCGACTGATAGCCGTAGCTTGGTGGTGAAGATCGAGATGGACAAGATGCCAGAGCGCTATGGTGGAGCCAACGAGAAACTGATCGAGGCGTCAGGGTCAGACGCCACGAGAATCATGGAGAAGGGGAGTTGTAGTAGCAGCAGGGTGGTGGAGATCGAGAAGATGCTCGCGGATATCAACCCCCACGGTGGAGATGGCGCGGTGGAGTCGGCACTCTATCTATCGGGTGCCGCAGTTTACAAAGGACATGACCAAAAGTGAGGCGTACAGCCCTCGGTTCGTGTCACTGGGCCCCTTACACCATGGCGAACCCCATCTCGTGCCCATGGAGGAGCACAAGCCCCGAGCGGTGGCGCACATGGTTAAGCGGTCGGCTAGGGGCGCATGTCCCACTCACCCCACCGCACGTGCCGCCTCCATCTAGTAGAGGGAGGAGCGCAGGGAGGAGGGGTTGCTGTGCATGGAGGAGACAGAGTTGAATGCTCGCGCCTGGAGTCGTGCACTTGCCCAGCGAGAGGAGGAGAGTAGAGGCGACGACTGAGAGATTTGGGGGAGAGTGAGTGAACCTGAAACCCTAAGTCCATGATATATAGGTGATTGCCAGAGGGCTCTTGGACCTTGGTCTTTTTTGGGGGTGGGCCTTCGAAAGTAGATTTATGGAGGTGGGCATCTTAAGATGATCGCCTTTGAAAATAGGCTATTAATAGAGGCGATTGTCATAAGGTGTCCGGCTACGTAAATAGATTTTAGGAAGCGGGCAAATGTGACAGTCTTGGTAAATAAAATGCCCGTCTCTATAGTACATACTCCCTCCGTCCTAAAATAGATGAGTTATAGGATGCATGTCGGTCAAACTTTCTCAACTTTGATTAGGTTTATAAAAAATACGTGCAACATTTAGATCTTCAAATAAGTTTATTGTCAAAGTATATTCAACGATCTATCTAATGATACTAATTATGTATTATAAATATTAAATATTTTTTAATATATAAATGGTCAAAGTTAAAAAAGGTTGACTTCTCGAGAAGCGAGAATGACATCTATTTTGTGATAGAGAGAGTAGGCATTAGCCGAGGCGGTTCGATTTTGTGACTGCCTTGATTAATATTTGTAGTAGTGATATTATCTTCAATTGTTATGGGCACACCCTTAGCTCTCTCTGTCTTTGTGAGCATGCTCTTCACTCCTATGAGTTGCATTACTTCTTCGTCCTCATATTCACTTGAGGAGCTTGAGCGAGCATCTCCAACAGTTTGGTAAATGACTTGCCATCTTTTAAAATTTGGCAAAACAAGCAAAATACATTCTTCAACAGTTTGCCAAAGTACTTGCTAAATTTTTCCAAGTTGCTATTTCTCTTCTCCGCGCGCGCACGCGGAAACTACTCCCCATCGCAAGCCACAACTATTCTTCGATCGGGTGCCTTCGCTGCTAGCATATCGCCGGCGGCTGCTGTCCAACATCGAAGGGCCGGGGAGACGCCAGCGGCTGCAGAAGATCATCGAAGGCGGAGATGGAGCTGTCCTGCGTTCAGGTACTGCCCGCGGCTCTACTCTTCCACTCGATCTCCATGATTCAGTCATCGTCTAGGGCATCAGCTAGGGCGCGCAAGGCAAGGCCGCCGTCGGCGATCTGCTAGCAGCGAAGTGATCTCCGGTCAGGATCAGTTACTGCCTTTCTTTTCCCATCGACCTCCCTGCTTCTTGATCGATAGATTTTGTGCAGGCTGTTGGTTGCCGACAACCACCTGGTACTGCAGAATTCCGGCATGCTTATTTGCTCCTTGTCGCCATCGAAGTTTAATGCTGATGAACATTATATTGTTCGTGGTGCAACCTGATTGGAGCTGAGCCATGTTTGCATGGTCCTGTAGCATGCTAGGAATACCGAACGCAAAAGTGCTTGTTGCTCAGGATGAAACATAAACAAATCACCGACTTGGAGGAAGTGACCGCGGAGTAGGAGACGGGCGTCGCAATGCAGCTGTGGCAGCGGCGGGCTACATGTACCTACACGCGAGAGGAAAAAGGCCGGCGCGATGGGAAGAGCGAGATCACGCACCGGTCAATAACTTGGCCTTTTTTTTATTTGGCAAGTTAGAAATAGAGAACTGTTGGAGATACCTTCTTTTGAACTTGGCAAATTCTTTTAGCAACTTGCTAAAACAAAAGATTTGGCAACTGAGTTTTGGCAAACTGTTGGAGATGCTCAGTCTCAACTTAGTTTCTTGCCTTTCATCATCCTGTGTTCATCACAAGCTATGCATTTGCTTGATGAAATGACTTTCTCAACCTTTCTTCCATGACATTTCGAATGCCACAAACTTGCCAATGACAAGCGTCATGGTCAGGGGCTCAAATCTTCCATGCTATGGAGGATGATGAGGATGGATGCTTATTTCTTTATTTTTTTTGTGGGTAGCATCGAGATGATCTTCCTCGTCATGTCCACATTACGTATCATTTTCAATCCTATAGTATTAAGCTCATTGACAATTAGATTAAACGACTCCTATACAAGCTCATTAGGTGCATAGTGAAAGAATCATATGTATTTGGTTAAGCAATATATTTGCTCAAGAATGTTGCTTGATCCATCATAGAGCTCATGCAATTGTAGCCAAATTTTGTATAGCCTTGGTGAGGGTAAAGACTTGATTAAAGATATCAATGCTGATTGATTCAAACAAGCAATTTATTTTTTGTTCTAGCATTAAGATGAATTTCCTTTTCATCATTAGAGGTGGGTTTCTCAGGATTCTTTAGAGATTTTTTCATCCCATATCTAGTGATCAAACGCTTCTAGATAGCAAGCAATTCTACCACTCTAATAGGGGAAATTAGTACCGTCAATGTGCGGAAGCCTATGAGTATCCATCCTTTCTACTCTAAATGCTGTCGGATTGACGATGGTTTAGCCAAAGGTCCAATTTAATCATAATTAATTTATTAAAAACCTGAAAAAATGCAAAACTAATTCCATTTTTCTAGAAATGTTATCTACCTCTTAGTGCTGTGATTTGAGTCATTAGATTTGTTCGGGTTCCTTTTTCTTATAAGTCGACAGATGAGGGAAAGAGTCCCCCACCTGGATGATATATTGATGGTCGGCTCTTAAATAGCTAGAATTTGTTCAGGTACCTAGAGTTTCAATAGTTGCATTCTCATCTTTATTCTGTTGTTCATTTAAACTATCTTTTTGCACTCAACTTTATGATGATCACAAACAGAGATAATATTTTAGAAACAAGTTGGTATTAATTATTTTCATATTTTCTGATGTATGAATTGATAGATAAACAGAATTGTATACTTTTATAACACTGAAAACCACCTTTAGAACAGAACTGGTTTGGCACATTGCTCCAGTATCTTGGCTCTAATTACTGCAATACTGCTTTTGTTTCAATGGTCAGCACAGGGAGCTAGAGAGATCAACGAAATGGTGCTACACCATTTGCAGCTCCCAGAATTTTACGAAGGGATGGACGACCTGTGTCTCCACTTCCTAGACATTTTTCACAAAAGCTACTGTGGCATTTCCTCATGTTGGAAAGGATCTGATAAATTTGAGTATCCCACGCCATGTGCGGTTGAGCTTAGCGAGGCAGGAATCCAGTTCAGGAATTGTAGGACCCAAAACATCCATGACGTTGACTTCGAAAACAGCGTGCTGAGCATTCCCCTGTTCAAAGTCCACGACGATACGGAGGCACAGTTTCTCAACCTGATGTCATTTGAGTGGCTGCACTCTGCAGATGCCGATTTCTACGTGGCGTCCTACATTGCCTTTATGGATACAATTATTGAGTCAGAAAGAGATGCGGCACTTCTAAGATCCCAAGGGATCTTTACAAACATGTTGAGCAGCGAGAAGAAGGTGGTTGAGATGTTCAACACCATCTCAAAGTTAGCACGGACACCAAGGAGTGGCAGCAAGCTAGGAGAGGTGATTTGGAAGGTAAACAGCCACTGCAAGAAGCGACGGAACAAGTGGAGATCCAGCTTTATGAAAACTTATCTGAGCAACCCTTGGGTGATCGTTCCACGGTGGCTGCCTTCATCTTACTCGTCGCCACCCTCCTGCAGGCCATCTACACGGTTGTTCTGTTCTACACCAAGGGTTAGCAAGAACTCGTGGTAATTTCTCACTACTATTATTGCGTACAATTTGTTGCGTTGAGGGATTGAATTGTATTATTGTGAGTTTCAGCTCTTGAGCTTTGCCTCTGTATATCCAGTATTT
The DNA here is from genome assembly GCA_018135685.1 of Themeda triandra. Taxonomy (NCBI): domain Eukaryota; kingdom Viridiplantae; phylum Streptophyta; class Magnoliopsida; order Poales; family Poaceae; genus Themeda; species Themeda triandra. Next base: position 1,988,065 of record JAENPR010000038.1, read on the forward strand.
GTGGACTGATATTGTTCCATGTATAATTCTTATGTACAAGAATTAATACCGCGAGTTTGGGCTCTAATCCTGGGCCTCTTCTATATACTGCTTATGACCATTGACCAGTTTTGGATCAGGCCGAACACATTCTGACGGCCCATGGCCTGTTATCGCCACCTTCTTTAGGCTTGCTCCTCTCCCGTGATATTCTGCTTGGCCATATGCATATGCCGATGAGCTAGGAGACCGTGACAGTTGTTCCTATTAGCTTTGTTCTAGAGCAACATTATTTTCTACAAACTTGCTTGTCTATTGTCTTGTTAGCTACTACTACTCCAAGTATGCACACGCATTCGTAATGCGTCCTGAACCGATGATATCATCTTTAGTAGCACAAGTTCGTGCCGCCGGAAAGTAGCAGCATTCTGTGCTCTGCTCCCTATTTACGCAAAGCATCATCAGCTGCGCATTGTGCACATTTAATATTACTACTGCCTCTGTACTGTATGAGCGTATCTGATCAAAGCAGACACCACCATCCAGGGGAAGGGGAAGGTATACATGCCTTTGTTGGTTGTCGGCTTTCCTTTTGTTCTTGACCCCCGGCCAAAGCAAGCCAGGCCAAAGCCACCGTTGAGAGCGTCGCAATAACGTCCCCGGCACATCTCAGTACCAACAAACACCTTTCTATTCGATATATGTGTATGGAGAAGATCGAGCTCATGTATAGGTGGTGAGTGCCATTCCATGAACTGGGAAAACACAGAAACGTTATTCCAGAAAAAAAAAAAAACAGAAACGTGAGGGGAAAATTGGCCTTATAATGGAGCACAAATCTTACGTCAACACATCAAGTTCTAGCTGGGTGGTGGAGATGGAGAAGATGTGCGAAGACGCCAACCCCTCGGTGGAGATGGCGCGGTGGAATCGGCACTGCATCTATCGGATGCCGCAGGTTATGAAGGACATGACCAATAGCGAGGCATACAGTACTCGGTTCGTGTCACTGGGCCCCTTACACCATGGCGAGCCCCATCTCCAGCCCATGGAGGAGCACAAGCGCCGGGCGGTGGCGCACATGGTTAAGCGGTCTAGGAGGCCTCTACAAGACTTTGTGGCAGCCATCGATGAAGTGGCAGATGAGCTCCAGGCTGCCTACAATGACCTGGATGACAAATGGCGTGGACAGAACAAGGGTCGCTTCGTGGAGATGATGGTTATGGACGGCTGCTTCGTGTTGGAGTGGATAAGAGCACGAGATCTCGGAAGGCGGGGGAAAGTGGACGAGGACTACGCCACCATAGACCCCATCTTAAGTAACCAAAGCAGTCGTAAGTTATTGGGAGTTATGCGGAGGGACACGATCTGTGTGGAAAACCAAGTACCTCTAGTTGTTCTGCAGAGGCTCTCAGCTGTTGAGGGGGGCACGTCTCAGGTATGTAATCCTACGTCCCATAAAAAGTTTCATTCTCACTAGAAAATTTAATATTTATAGTACATTATTATTATTATTGATAAACATTCAATATATTTTTATAACAAATTAATTTCGACATATTAATGTTGCTAATATTTTGTACAACTCTAGTCAAACTTAAGCAAATTTGACTAAACACGAGTCTCGTAGCGACAGTTTTTTTGAGACAGAGTAGTATTCTTTACCCTCTGTATGACGTCGGTAATTAAGTAGCCTGGACAGTACCCTACTCGTTGCTAAGTCCTTTGTTTTCAGTAAAACATAGTATATAGTTGTATTTTTTTTTTTACAATTTCAGCAGCTACCACTACTTAAAAAAAACTTTTGAGATGCTCTTTTTGCTAGATGTGTGGTTTTATCAAGAAATGCCTCGAGATGCCTCTAACGAGACCAAACTTACTAGATCGAAATGGAACTCCAACAAAGACAATTGACAAAGCGAATCCCTCTAGAAATCCTGTTTTGAGAATTGGGGCTATTTTTTAAATACAGCAGAAACGCTAATCTTCCCTGAAAATTGGTTTGTAGAAGCGCCTGATGTTTCCATCTCTAGAAATGTTGCCAGAACTACAGTCCCATTAGAAACTAGTCAGAATTGATACTATAGCATGGTTGGAACCATATGCAAAAGTTGGATATTAATATATTTCCTTTTCTAAAAAAAGCATGGTTGGAACCATATGCCAGAACTGGCACTATAGTGTTGTTAATGTGGAGCACGGTTTGACACTACTATCTATAAGAGGCCTAGCCCAGGGAGACCCTAGGGGGTGGCGGCGTGGTGGTGGGGGGTGGCGAGTGGCGGTGGCGCAGTGTGGCAGTGAATGGCGGCGTGGAGGAAGGAGAAGGGAGAGGGGGCGACGCAAGGAAGAGAAGAGAGGGAGGGGAATAGATTTCTTTATTGCTTGTCCCTCAAATTACAATTCTCAAATATATATAGTATCCTATCTAACTTAACCTCTAAGCAAGGAGAGGGATCCCGGATCTTCTCTTCTTTTATTTATTATAATCCTAATTACAACAATTCTTAGTGGCGAAGGCGTTGTGATGGTGTTGGCGGCGGCAAGGGCAGCGCCCCCAGGGCCCCTAGGCGCTTGCACCCTAGGGTTCAGCAACGGGCCGGGGCGTCGTCGTCGTTGTCTTTCCTCGCGTTGGGCCTCAATTGGCCCAATTTCCTTACAAAATAGTTTGGCCTCTTTTATGCTTGTGACAATACCTCCTCCTTTTCCACTTGGCACGTCGACGTGCCAAAGTGGAAGCCATGCAACGATTTTGTTGGGTGGAGCTGATGTAGATGGTACTGTTGAAGGTGCAGGTTGTCGGCCGATGCTGACCATGGACGGTGGAGCTAGTAGTGCCAAGACTATTGTTAAGGGTTGACGCCATGTAGATGCACGACGGGTGGAACAACGCCGGTTGCAGGTATATGTCAATTCCTTGTTATTGTAGTCCCAAGTGACTCGACCGTGGCTCGCCAGCCACGGTAGTCTGAGGACAGCGTCGATGTTGTTGCAGGTGTCGAGAAGATGAGCGTCGATGTGGAAGGTGTGGCCGTATGTAGTTAATAAGGTATTGAAAGTTGCAGCGCGGCATGTTACCTCTTGTCCATTCCCTATGAGCATATTGGTGGAGACACGTCGTTCATGTAAGCCGATGGCGCGAGCCACACTGATATCGATTATGTTGTGCGTTGCTCCGGAATCCGCCAAGGCACGCATGATGACACCGTTTAGTATTCCTTCCAGGTAAGGGTGTTTCGCACTGTACTCCGTTGGCAGTTTTCCCTATGATCATCAAGAGGGTGTTGTTGGTGTCATCTCTTTCCTCGGTGGCATAGTCATTGACAACTGAGATCTCAAATAGCATTTTGCACTTATGGCCACGGCTGAATGGTTCACCACCGTTGAAACATAGTCCCATGCGACATGTCTTTGTCATCTCTTCAGGAGTTAGGCGCTTGAATGGGCGTTGGGCAGGAGATGCTGTTGCGGATGAAATTATAGTGGATGGTGCTATTGCTGGTGGTAGTGCGGCTGTAGGCGCCTTAGGAGGAAAGGGGCGTCCTGGCCGTGCAACCGGTGCTTCGTTGGATTCTGCGACCACCTCCAATTTGTGTTCATATGCCCAAGCCAGGGACATAGCTATCTCCATGTTTTGCGGGTTGAGGAGTTCAACATCTATTTTTAATGGCTCCAGTAGGCATGCTGTGAAGATGTTGTCTTGTTGTTCCCCTGCATGAGCCATGTGTGCTAGGAAAAGCTCGGTGTAGTCGTCCGCTGTCCCTATTTTTCTGAGTGATGCTAGTTCGCCCAAGGGATTGTGCCATGAAGGTGGCCTGAATCGTTTGTTAATGCATCGGGAGAAATAATCACAATCTCTCACCTCCTGATCCTGTGAATGACGCATGTACCGTTGCTGTGTAGTTCCTGTCAGATGATAACATGCATACCATACTCTCTGAAATTTTGGTTTTTTTGCCCTCTGAAGAACTATTCGCAGCGGTTGAGCTAGGGTAGGGGATCCTCCTTGCCATCATACATAGCAAAGGATAATTTGTGAATTTTACTCTCCAGCCCAGGGATAGTACCTTGATTCTCCGAATTTGCCTCTTCTGGATGGGCATTTTGTTCTGGCGGAGATTTCAATGTTTGTACTAGTATAATTTTTTGTCATGGTTCAAAGATTTAGATTACGATGTCTGATTAAGCAAAATAGATTTACCTTTTTCGTATATAGCAGGGTCAATAAGACATGTCATGTATATGTGGCAGGTTGTAGGCATGCCAGAGATCAACGAATAGAGAAAATTTCATTCTAGTTCTAGTTTTGTTTTAGTGTCTCCGTCGTGTGCGACCACACCATCATGTTGTTTATTCTTGTGCTCAATCTCATTGAGTATGAACAGTTCATATCTTCTTTTTTTAGAAAAAAATCATATATAGTTACTTGTATTGCAACGCTTCGGAAATTTGAGGTCGTAAATAAGCAGGTTGCATGCATGTTGTTAGAAACTATAAATATCTCAAGTAAGGTGGAAAAAATCGTTGTGAACAAAGAAAAAGACGCCTTTAATTTGTATCCATCTGCTTTGACACGTTGCTCCAACATTTTGGCTCTAATGACTGCTTTTGCTTTCATGGTGAGCACAGAAAGCTAGAGAGATCAACAAGATGGTGCTACGTTTTATGAATATGCCCCATACTTTGGGGAAGGCATGGACGAGCAAGGACTTCACAGCCTAGACATTTTCCGCAAAAGCTGCTGTGGCACCATCCCGCCATGGATGCGTTAAATATGAGCCTCGCACGCATTGCGCGGTGGAGCTGGCCGTAGCAGGGATCCGGTTCAAGAAGAGCAAAACTAACAGCATCCACGATGTTAACTTCAAAAAAGGTGTGCTGAGCATGCCGCTCTTGCTGCTGCATGACGACACGGAGACGTATCTCCTCAACCAGATGGCATTTGAGTGGCTGCACCCTGATTCCAATTTGTACGTGTCGTCGTACGTATCCCATGTCGATAAAATTATCGTGTCAGAAAGAGGTGGGGCACTTCTAAGATCCGAAGGGATCGTTGAAAACATGGTGGGCAGCGGTAAAAGGGTCCCTGAGATGTTCAACACCCTCACAAAGTTAGCGCAGGCACCAGGGAGAGGCAGCAAACTAGGAGAGGTGATTTGCAAGGTAAATAGCCACTGCAAGAAGCGACGGAACAAATGGCGAGCCAGTTTCATGAACACCTATTTTAGCAATCCTTGGGTGATCACCTCCATGGTGGCTGCCTCTATTTTACTCGTTGCCACCCTCACGCAGACAGTCTACACCATTGTTCCGTTCTACACCAAGGGTAACAAGAACTCGTGGTAATTTCTCACTACTCTTATCAGTGTGTAAAATTTAATGAGGTTATTGGATTGTATTATCGTGAGATTCAGCTCTTGATCTTTGCCTCTGCATACCCAGTATTTGCAGACTGATATTATTCCCTCCATTATTTTTGTGTACGAATTAGAATTAACTAGTCCATCAACCCGTGCTCCCGCACGGGATTGTAAAACGTGATTGAAGGAGATGCCAATCCTGGCTCTCGGTTCATGTATATATATGCCGCATAGGCTTGTACAACAAGTTACATAGATTGATTTACAAGGGAAAGACCCGGACTTGTACAACAAGTCATATTAACGTCGGTCACGTTTCCTAACCGTGACTAACTCTATCTCTATCTTCTAACACTCCTCCTCAATCTCAGCCACATTCGAGGTTGAGATTGTTTCTGAACTCTTTCATCTTTGCTGTACTGATAGGCTTGGTAAATCCATCAGCAACTTGATCACCAGAGTGAATGAACCGAATGTCCAGGAGTTTCTGTGCTACTCTCTCTCTTACAAAGTGGAAATCTATCTCAATGTGTTTGGTTCTCGCATGAAACACAAGATTCTGTGATAAGTAAGTTGCTCCAAGATTACCACACCATAACCGTGCTACCTTCATGTGTGGAATCTTCAATTATGAGAGTAGCTTCTGTATCCACATAATCTCTGCCGTAGCATTCGCCAAAGCTTTATACTCAGCCTCGGTGCTCGATCTTGAAACAGTGGACTGCTTTCTAGCACTCCAAGAAATCAGATTTGGTCCCAAAAACACAGCGAACCCACCTGTAGATCTTTGATCATCCACGCAGCCCGCCCAATCTTCATCTGAAAACGCACTAACAAGCATTGACTTTGATCTTCTAAAACTCAATCCGAGAGACAAAGTACCCTGAACATAGCGCAATATCCTCTTTACCGCTGTCCAATGAGCCGTTGTTGGTGCATGAAGATATTGACAAGCTTTGTTGACAGCAAACGCAAGGTCAGGACGAGTAAGTGTCAAGTATTGCAAGGCACCAACAATGCTCCTGTAATTTGTTGCATCAGCATCACTCAACCGTGTCCCTTCTTCTGCACTAAGCTTTTCTGTAACTGACAATGGTGTGTCAACAGATTTGCTTTTGTCCATACTAGCTCTTTTGACCACATCTGCTGTATAGCGCTTCTGAGTTACTACCAGACCACTTGTGGACCGTTGTACCTCCATACCAAGAAAGTAGTGTAAATCACCAAGGTCTTTAAGAGTAAAGTCTTTCTCAAGATCCTTGAGAAGGGCCTTAGTTGCATCAAGTGAGGAACTCGCAACTATAATGTCATCAACATACACCAGTACGAACATAACAATACCTCCTCTGTTGAAGTAGAACAAGGATGTGTCGGCCTTGGAAGGAGTGAACCCAAGTTGAACGAGCTTAGCACAACCTTGCATAGCACGCACGGGGTGCTTGCTTGAGCCCATACAATGCCTTGTCCAGCTTACAAACATACGCCGGCCTCTTCTTGTCCCTATACCTAGGTGGCTGGTGCATATATACCTCCTCCTCAAGCACACCGTGGAGGAATGCATTCTTGACATCAAACTGACGTAAGGACCATCCTTGTGACACAACAACAGACAAGATGAGATGGATTGTGGCAGCCTTTACAATGGGACTAAAAGTATCTTCATAGTCAAGCCCATATGTCTGTTCTGTTTATAGCCTTTAGCAACCAAGTGCGCCTTATAACGATCCACTGTCCCATCAGCATGTCTCTTAATCTTGTAAACCCATTTGCACCCGATCACATGTTTACCTCGAGGAGGTGGCACCAAATGCCATGTCCGGTTGGCCATCAGGGCATCATATTCATTGTCCATTGCTGAAACCCATTTGGAATCAGCGAAGGCATCACGTATAGTAGCAGGCTCTGCAGGATCAGTAGTACTGGTCATCAACCATTGGACTGTACCATCTGTGTGAATTTTAGGCTTAGTAATCCCCTGCTGTAACCGAGTAGAAGGATGAGGAGGATTTTCACCGATCGACGCCGTAGTTGCGGCCACAGGAGCACCGGACACAGCAGATCCGGGAGGCAAATCTACCTAGGAAGTTGAGCTGTGGCCGACCGGATCAGTATGCGGCACTGTGGATGGCTGTATGTCCGCACCAGCATGCGGATCTGATGGAGGCGGCGCAGAAGATCCTGAGGAGACCCCGCCTGAGGGTACCGACACGGCGACATCCCCGCCTGCCGCCACCGATCCCGATGGAGATTGCGCCGCAGAGTCTGACGCAGACTGCGGCATATCCGTCTCGATGCTCACGCCGCCCGTGTCACCAACCGGGGGACACATGAAATCACGAGTGTTTGCACCCGTTTGAGGACCGTTTGCCCCCATTCCTGCAGTATTCTTCACCGTTTGATCCTGCATCATCAGTAACGACCAAGGGACTAGATGCCCCATTAGTAGATAGAGAATAATCATGTTAATCATGCAAGTTTGCATCCCTAAACTCAGTAAACGATGAAGCAAGAACATCAGGAAGGAGGGCAAGTTCGGCACATAGACGTGCGCCAGCATTTGGATGAAGTGATGCGAAAGGCACTTTCATCGAACACAACATCACGAGAAATATACACACGACCTTCAGATGGATCATGACATTCAAATCCCTTATGTAGATAGCTATACCCAAGAAAAACACACCTCTTGGATCTAAATTCAAGCTTTCTAGAGTTGTATGGCCTAAGATTGGGCCATACGGCACAACCAAACACTCGAAGGAAGGTGTAGTCTGGAATCTTGCCAAGAAGACATTCATAGGGAGTCTGATTATTAATGACCTTTGATGGCAGTCGGTTAATGAGAAAAACTGCAGTGATGAAAGCTTCATCCCAGAACTTAAGCAGCATGGATGAGTGAGCAAGTAGGGTCAAGCCCATCTCAACTATGTGTCTGTGCTTCCTTTCTACAGAACCGTTTTGTTGGTGGGCATGGGGACAGGAAACCAAATGGGAAATCCCGATGCGAGAGAAAAAATAGTTCAAGGCCTTGTACTCTCCACCCCAATCGGATTGGACAGTACGGATTTTGCGATTGAATTGTCATTCTAGCATATTCTGAAAATCAGTGAAACAGCGAATGACATCTGATTTATGATGCAACAAATAGATCCAAGTGTACTTGCTATAATCATCGATAAAGCTTACATAATACTCATGACGACCGACTGACTTGGGAGCTGGCCCCCATACATCTGTAAAAATAAGCTCAAAAAAACTCGATGACACGCTAGTAGACTTTGGATAAGGTAACTGGTGGCTTTTGCCACGCTGACACGCATCACAAACTGAATGATTTTCCTGACTTCTAATGAAAGGAAGATCATGACGACTAAGGACTTGACTAATGATAGGAGCTGCAGGATGGCCTAGACGATGATGCCATACGGATGTGCTAGGCTTGACTACCCTCAGCGCTTGCCTATTTTGTGGACACTTCAAAGGATAAAGTCCACCCTCACATGGACCTCTGAGGAGCATCTTCTTCATTTCCTATTGCTTGACAAAGAATTGGTTTGGATGAAACTCAATGTAAGCATTATTATCACGAGCAAGCTGATTAACAGAAACAAGGCTTTTGTTGGCATGAGGAACATGAAGGATATTATGTAAAAATAGTTTACTATTAGGGGGATGCAAAGTAGTGTGTCCAACATGAGCAATTCTCATATCTTCTCCACTTGTAGTGTGGACTTGGTGGTTGCCGAGGTACTTGTCGCGAATTGTGAGTTTCTCCAGCTCACCAGTCACATGATCCTTCGCACCCGAATCCATGTACCAGTTAGTATCTACTCCATACGAGTTTGTAGTCGCCATTGAAGTGCTCTTCTACGGTGGCCCGGTGAAATTTTGGTCAAAGCGCTTGAAGCACCTTACCACGGTGTGGCCCTCCTTGCCACACAGCTACAAAAGACGCCGGAGAGAAAGCTGTTCCCGATGCGGCCACCGCCGCCACGACCGCCCTTGCCACCACGAGTGAATCCACCATGACCACCACCCCCACGGCCACCGCCACGGGGTTGGGTATTGTTTCTTCCTTTGGTGACAGATTTGCAGATGACTGCTGTCCACCGCCGCCATGAATCTCCTTGCGCTGCTCAAAGCTCACCAGCTGGGTATACAATTCCCCAAGCGAGATTGGCTCAACGTGTGAGGCTACTGCCGAGACAACTGAGTCATACTCGATGTCGAGCCTGCTGAGAATATAGGAGACAAGCTCCTCATCTCTAGCTTCTTCCCTGCTGCCTCCATCTCATCGGCCAGGGTCTTCACCTTCTGGAAGAATTCGCTGATCGTCGACGTGCCCTTGGAGACAGCCGTCAGCGCCATCCTTGTGCTGATGATGCAAGCACGAGATTGCCTCGCAAACATGTCATCTATGACTGCCCACACCTCCCGTGCAGACGTCACTGTTGTTGGAATCCTCCCTGCGATCTCTTTGGACAAAGATCCAAGGATGAAGCACAGCACAGATTGATCTTTTGCAAACCATGGATCATACTCAGGGTTTGGTTTCGCCTCCGTCTTGCCATCCTCGACCGGAAGGAACAGCGAGGGCACCACCGTAGCAGCGTCGATGAAGGATGCCACCTGGGCACCCCTGAGGGCCGACATGACCTGAAGCTTCCATATGCCATAGTTGTTGAGGCTTAGCTTCTCGGTCACTAAGAAGGTGAAGGAGGGAGGTGCAGATGCATTGGAGGACGAAGCTAGGTGGGGAAACGTCATGGATCTTTTTCGCTAGGATGATGGCTCTAGATACCATGTAAAACGTGATTGAAGGAGATGCCAATCCTGGCTCTCGGTTCATGTATATATATGCCGCATAGGCTTGTACAATAAGTTACATAGATTGATTTACAAGGGAAAGACCTGGATTTATACAACAAGTCATGTTAATGTCGGTCACGTTTCCTAACCGTGACCAACTCTATCTCTATCAACTTTGACATACATAAGAAATATAATTATATGCTTAATATATACTTAGCTAATAAAACATACTTTGTAAATTAAGTTTTGTTTGAATGCAGAGTGACACGTGTGCATAGAGTTTGCATTCTCTGGTAGGGTCTCCTTTTGCTTCCTTTTTTTGTGTCCTAGTATGGCTGACATTGTGCAGTATATGGGCATGTTTTTTTAGCAAAGTGTAGGGGCATGTTCGATGTCCCTCTTTAGGGATCAAACTATGTGGATGACAATATTAAAAGGTTACCTCACCTGAAAATAACAAACTAATAACATGATTGGGTATTGGATATTGAGATGTGTACCTTCAAATGTTTTCATAAATTGTTGTCTTTCTTCTTTGATGAATTTTTCGAAGTCAATCTTGAAGTCCACACCAATGACATTTGGCTTGTCTTTTGTTTGTTTCAATCTTTTGAGTAATGGTGATGTGTCCAAGGACCTAAGAACAACAATATAATTGGAGCAATGAAAGCCATTGATAAGTTTAAAGTACCCTTGAAAAGGTGGCGGTAGCATTATTATATTTGTATCTAGGTCAGATGTTGTGCCGCTTCTTTCAGTATCAACTTGTTAAGGTAGATGACTGCTTAGGCTGTCATGATGCTTTCTGATGTAGCTTGTTTTGCTATCTATTAACAATAGATTTGACAATAATTAAGGCAAAAAAGATTTGACAATGATTGGATATAGTAATCATAGTATTCAATGGAAAATTTGCATTTTGAAGAAAAGTGGATCAATGGTAGATTACCTTGTTGACCTCTATTGTCTTGCACTGGTGCTTTTTTGGCTGGTTTCAATGCTAACCCTTTTTGGCTAGATTGCCTCACTAATTTAAATAAGGGAGAAAGATTGTCAGAGAAAGGAAGATTATTGTTTATCAGTTTGTTATAGATATAAGGCCCTCAGGGCAAGGGTTTCTTTTTTATATTTCATTGACTTTGATTAGGTTTTCTTACTGCTTGGTTTAGTTACCGTTGATTCAGTGCTGTCATATAAGTTCAAGAAGCGTTATATTTTCTCATGAGGGTGTTTTGTGTAGTACTAAGCATGAGCCACAACTTTATATCTCTTATCTCACGTCTAACAGCTTTTAAAATTATATGATCTTCTAATAACCTAAACTAATTGAAAAGGTAATAAAATTACTAAAGAACAACTATTTGAATTCGTGGCCAGATCCTATGCAATTGTTTTGGAGCCAAATTAATTTCAACTATTGCTTAAGTTATGCATTTAATATGGTAATATTATTTTTCAGATAGTTATATTCGAATTTGGCATGCTAGGTATTTTTATCCCTTGTAACACTCTTACATATTTGCTAGTATTAGATAAATATATGAAGTCTTATTTTGAAGGCTAAAAGTATTGAACGTTAAGGCAGCCAAATTGAAGCTTATCCATTATTTGGGCTTGGATGACAAATTTTTCCAATTTTCTGCTTTACGGGTACTTATTCCATTGTTGCGTTACAAAATGTTTTGTTGTTGCATTGCAGAATGTCTTTGAAGGAAGCACCTTTCATGGCAGCATTGTAGAATATTTGTTTGACATGGATATGATTCCAATAAATGCTTTTTTATTTTTCTGTGTCCATTATCTGCTTCCATTTCAATCGAGCTAATTCAGGTTCATCTGTATGTATAACGTGTTTGCTCCTAAGGAAATAGGTTTTGATTGATTTGGCATGTAAGAAGCAGACCATTTGTTGTTTAGATATTTTACCTAATATTCTCTTCACTACATTTTTAGGGATTTCTTCAAATCTTTTTCCTATAAAATCAAGGAATTATGCAAGTAAATAATCTATATAAATATTCCAGGGAACGATGATGTAACTAATGTATTAAAATTATCATGAGTTTTCTGTTTAGTACTATCTTTTTCTCCTGGTTATTCATTTCTATCTAGCAATTTCTGGTTGATTATTTTCCATGTTTTTTTCATCTATAATCAATGACATGATGGATTGCGTGGACAGTAGGAAACCATTTTAACATATGAATTATGTCAGTTTAAGAAAAAGAAAAGAAATACACTAAAATAAGAATATTAAATCTCAATTCACATGAGTACAAATAGGTTTCGGAAACATATTTTTTTTTAGATAAAGGATATGAATCCGGCCTCTGCATCTGTGGATGCACACAACCAATTATTACAACGTTTCAAAACATTTGAAAATAAAGCAAAGGTCTCAGACATAGACCAGGAAATCATTGCAAACAATATAAATGCTGCCACCCCCTATTGGAAATTTTTAAAGCAATCATCTCTAGCTTCTTGCTTAGCGAAGAGAGGGTGTCCTTGACTTGCTCATCACGCTGCAGTGGGCTCCAGAAGCGTAAACAGTACGCTCCCCTGAGAATAACCTGCAGAAAAGAGTTAATTTTGCATTTATTAAAAATAACATCATTTCGGCATCTCCATAGAGCCCAACATACAGCCGCGACCCCCACCCAGATCAAGCCTTTGGTTTTCTTTTGCTGATTTGAAAGCCAGGTACCGAACATATGGTTAATTGATCTCGGTTGAGTCAGGTTAGTAGCAAAGAAAATAATCCTCCAAATCATTTTGGCCAAGGGACAGTCCAGGAATAAATGTTGGATAGTTGTTACAGTAAATGCATTTTTGACTCCCTTTCCAATTTTTCCTAGCAAGGTTGTCTTTGGTAAAAATGCGGTCTTTCGCCTGAATGGCTCTCGCGCTCCTCCCCCTCCCCCTCCCACCGCTCAACACCGCTGCTGCCACCACCACCACCACCGCCGCCACCACCGCCGCATCCCACCATGCCTACCTCGGTTGATCTAATCGGTGCTTTGAAAGACGGCCATCATGTCCGCCACGGACCTGATGCATCGCTTGGAGTTTGATCGCGGTTTGAAGTTTGAAGATCAGATACGCCACGTCTATAGGTCACCGGTACACCACCCCCTTCCCACCCCCAACGGATCTTTCTTCCTCCTTGTTACCTTTCGTAGATTCCTCTTTCGCCTAACGGAGGAATCGGTCTCTCTAGCCCTCCAATCCTGTTTGGGTGGCTGCGCAACGAATTTCCATGTTAAATTCCTGAATAACAATCATTTTCGATTCTCGGTTTTCTCTAAAGAGGTCGGGTTTCACATTTACAAACTCCGTCGTGTGGTTACTTCTTCTTTCGATCTCTATTTCCACCTCTGGAACAATGGTACTCCACATTGGGAACGAGAGAAAAGAGCCTGGGAACTAGAACAGGAGCAGGAATGGACAAAAGTCCTGTCCAAATCGGCCAAAAGAGAGGAAAAGAAAAAAGGAAAATTGAAACAAGTCAAACAAGTCCATTTTGCAAATCCTATAGTTCAATCTCCTCCAATGGATCCAGGTCCAAGCTCTCGTAACATCTCTATTGCTTTTGGTTCTTTCTCAAGTTGCTTCGATCCCAGCAGATCACAGGAGAAACTTGTTTTTCCCTCTCCGAAGAACAAGGATCATGTTCTGATGGCTGAGAATGGCCAGGAAAGGGTCGCGCCGAAAATAGTGGTGAAACACATGCAACCGATCGTGGATTCGATTTCAAACTCAGTGTGTCGAAACGTTGTCTGTTTTCGTTGTCTGGAGCTGGGCCATTATAGAAGCCAGTGCAGATCACGAATTCGCTGTGCCAGGTGCTTAAGACTGGGACACATCCAGAGGTTTTGCAGATCAAAAGAACCGGCTCAGTTAAGACTTGAATGGCAGCCCAAAGAAATTGCTACAAGTACTGAGCCCATTTTAAAGTGGAGGCCTGTTACTCACCTATTGACTAAATCAAATCTACTTTCCCAGACTACCTCCACTTCGCCTAAAATAAACGCTTCCAGTGCTAAAACACCTCCAGCTTCCGTCGCTATTCAACCGGAAAATAGTATCAAATCTACTATAATTCCGGATTCAGTTCCAGCCTACTCGTTCTCCCCTCCGCCACCGTCCCCTCCGTCCTCCACCGCCCACCACGAAAACCCCTCCAAAACCCTCACCACCTCGCAGCCGCCACCTACCAATTCCACACCCAATCCAACCCTAAATCACAACTCCAACTTCACCGGGGTAGTCGACATGGCTAACTACCCAGTGAATCCACAAGCTTTTCTAGTTGCTGGCCTAACTGTGGAACATGGGTGGAATCGCCCGGCGAGAGGAAGAATGGCGCTCGGAGGAGAACCGACAAGAGAAAATGAAGATTTTGCCATTGTTTCTCTCGAGCCTATGCCGGAGCAAGTCCATCAACTTCGTCCTAGCCTCAATGCAGTCTGCAACTGGTTGGAACAGCACCAACATGTCGGTATTGACTCAGCTTTTCTATCTCCTTTGGGTCTTGGTTTGGTTAAGTTTCATACAGTTACGCAAAGAGACCAGCTAGTCAGAGAATCGCCTTTTCGCATCGGGGACAATCATGTCATACGCGTAGTGAAGCATGATGAGGGGATTAATTCAAGATCTTGTACCTATACACGCATATGTTGGATCATGTTCCTGGTGTTTCCCTTGGATTTCCAGAAGGATAATTATGTTAATGCAGCTGTTGCACCTTTTGGTCGGTTGCTTAACTGGTACCGAGATAGAAACAAGTCACGTGTCCTAGCACAGTGTCTGCTTCTCCATCCTGACAGAGTTCCCCGCAGTCTGATAGTGTCGCGTGGAACAGTTTTGGGAGGGATGGGTCGTTCCTGGTCAGTCCCGGTTTACATCTTAGATGGCGAATTCCCTGATGCCTTACTGGCAGAAGAAGACCCAGTCCTAGTTGATGGTGAGCCGCACCTGGAACATTTACCTTTTGTCATGGGAGTCAACCCGCAGGACCCCAATTGGGAATTTGAACAACAGGGAGCAGCCCCAAATTTGGGTGTCTTTGGAGGAAATCCCCATCCCTTGCCGGTGCAGCAAGTACAGGGAGAAGCCCAACCTGGTATTAATGATGATGGTCTACAAGGAGATGATCATATGGAAGCAGATGATGATGATGTAGAGGAGGAGGATGAAGCAGATCAGTGGCAGCCATGGGATCCTGCAGTCTTTGTGGCAGACAATGGTCAGATGAACAACATTGTAGATCAGCAAGCTGCACCACCTCAGCATGTGATGGACCTAGACCTCTCTGGTTCCTCAATGAGATTCTTGCGTGCCAATGGTCCTAACATTGCCATAGAGGAAGTAATGTTGCCATCCAATGGAAGCTCTTCTTCCAGTGATGCTACATCAACACAGACCGAAGCAAGGGCAAGGTTCAAAGCTGCTACAAGTCACTGTGCCCAGATCTCCTTGTTTCACAGGAACAATTTACCCAATGGGTCTATTTTGGGTCTTGGAAGAATTCTGATAAGGCCTATTTTTAGTGACAACACAATGCTTGTTGGGAGACTTAGTAATAGGCTTTCTGGTGGGAAACTGGGATGGGAATTAACCCCATCGCGTCCAACACTTGCTGCCACTTTATTACAGATTTTTCCAACTGTACTTGCTAGAGTCAGAGAACAATATTGGTTGAAGATATGCAGCCCCAGGATGTTTATCAATTCAAATGGAGTCATATACAATGAAGGTTTTGACCAGAGCGCTGAACAAGTTCAGATTGAGGCCTCTAATTCTTTTCAGCAAGACATGGGACAGATCTCAAATTCTGAAGGTAACCAGCAGAAAGAATTGGGTCAGCCCAATGTGCAGCAAGAATCAGGCCAGTCTGCAAACACTGAATTTTTTCAGTTAACTCAGTATGAGAATATGGGCCATTCTGTTGAGGCCCAACATACTCAGGTTCATCTCACCCACCATGAAGAATTTAGCCACAACATCGAGGGCTATATTCATGAGAGCCAGTCTATCCAATCTCAGTCTGCACTACAGGAGGACATGGACTACAATGTGGATCAACAGATTGCACAGCCCAGTCAGGGAGACATGACAGCTTACAATGCAGATATGGATTCACTTGAGAAGATTCCTGAAATTCAGAATGGCAACACACTGAAACAGAAAGAAGTTCAGTTACAAAATGATCCCAATGCCTACAAGAGAAAGGGTATGATGTTACCTGAAATGATTTCTCTCTCTGATCCTCGCACACCTCTAACACAGCGTTCTGTTCGTCGCAGCCCCAGAATCTCCAATACCAAGGAGGGTTTCTACTCGGTTAGACTTGAAAGAGAGCCCTCAAAAAGGACAAAAAATTGGGCCGTAGAAGTTGATGAGCGTACAGGTGAGATCAAACCAATATCACTCATTACCTTACAAAGCTGGGGCATAGCTTGTGGTGTAGATCCTAGTGATCTCACTATTGATGCGCTTCTGCAGGCGCCTCCATCTAATGTTTGAGATGTGGATGATGAAGAATAAAAAGAATAAAAAGGAGGCACGGATGGAGAGCAGGCCGGTTTTGGAGTCACTAGAAGCACCGTTTAGTTTCCCAATTCAGTTTCCTTTCAAATTATCTATCCTAGTCATGAACAATCTCCTCTCCATATTTCAGACCACTTGTGGTCCTTTCAGTTTGTCGAATTGTTTCAAAACCTTCTTTATTACACTCTATCACGACTCTCTTTCTTTTATTTCTATTCACCATGGGGGTGGTGTTACCTTTTTGTGTTTGTTACTGGCTATTTGTTTCTTCATTACTGATTACTGCTTTCTACTCTTACATGCCATATTTTGTCCTCACTCTGATTATGCTGTGCATGCCTTGATTGATGGGGAAGGAGAGCCGCTAATGCTGATGATCCTAGAGACATCAGCCAACTTATTTACAGAACGGTTGATTAATGAATAACAGGTGTTGGAATATATTGTGTTGGAATATTTGAGGGATTAATGCCACAGCTAAGTGGGATGCAGTCAGGGACAAGATTGAAGAAAGTTCATGTTCAGTCATTTGTCTCCAAGAGACTAAGCGGGAGCATTTTGATTTATCCTATATCAGGAAATTTGCCCCACGCCGTTTTGACAGCTTTGACTATATTGCTTCTGAAGGGGCCTCAGGTGGATTATTGGTTGTCTGGAATAACTCAATTTTTCAGGGAGCAGTCATCGACAAGAGACAGTATGGCATTACCTTCAGTTTTCAGGCTGCACATAACAATGAAGTATGGAAATTGACCAATGTATATGGGCCATGTGATGAACCAGCCAGATCGGAGTTCATCAATTGGTTCAAAAATCAAGATGTTGATGATGATGACAATTGGATGTTTCTGGGTGATTTCAATTTCTACAGGTCCATTAAGGCAGGAGGAAACATTAATGACACCTTTATTTTCAATGATGCAATTGGCCACCTGGGTTTGGTTGAGCTACCACTTAAAGGCAGATCATATACATGGAGCAATATGCAGTCCAATCCACTTTTAGAGCAGCTGGATTGGTTTTTTACTTCAGTTAATTGGACCATTGAATACCCTAATACAGAGGTTCTACCACTAGCCAAAATAACTTCTGATCATGTACCATGTCAGATCTCAATTGGCACAAAGATTCCCAAGGCAAACATATTTCGTTTTGAAAATGATTTCTTGGAGGTGGTCCACAGCAGTTGGACATCCTGTCTACAGAGAGAAGATGAGGCAAAAAATATCTCGGCTAAGCTCAAGGCTCTTAGAGCTAACCTAAAGAAGTGGAGTAAGAAATTCTCAAATCTAAGGATGTTAATCTCAAACTGCAACGAGACTATCAGTGTACTGGACTACATTGAGGATCAAAGAGGACTTTTTAATCCTGAGGCAAATCTGAGAATTATAATCAAGAAGCAGCTGAAGATTTGGCTTAGATACAAGACTATTTACTGGAAAAATAGATACATAGTAAATAGAGTCAAATATGGTGATGAATGTACGAAATTCTTTCATGGGATGGCCACCATATCCTATAGAAGAAATGCAATACCACAGCTACAAAATGAGCAGGGGGTTATGATTCAAGATCATGATGGAAAAGCAGGACTACTATGGACTTCATTTAGGCACAGGATGGGTAGTACCTCACACCCAAACATGTTGTTCGATCTGACACAATTGATACAACCAGTACAAGGATTTGACAATCTGGTAGAGCCCTTTCAAGAAGAAGAAATAAACCTCATTGTCAAGAGAATGCCTGTTGATAAGGCCCCCGGTCCTGATGGGTTTAATGGAATGTTCCTGAAAAAATGTTGGCAGATTTTGAAGAGTGACTTCTACAGCTTGTTCAGAGATTTCTATGAAGGTGTGGTAAATCTAGAATGCATTAACAGTTCATATATAACCTTAGTGCCAAAGAAGGAAAGTCCAGAGACTGTTAATGATTTTAGACCTATCTCCTTGATGAATATATCCATAAAATTACTCACAAAGCTGCTGGGTGATAATTACAATTGGTAATCTTGAATTTGGTGCACCAAAACCAATATGGCTTCCTCAGATCAAGAACCATTCAAGATTGTTTAGCATGGAGTTATGAATACATTCATCAATGTCATCAGAGCAAGAGAGAAATACTGATCCTAAAGCTGGATTTTGAAAAAGCTTTTGATATGGTTGAAAACTCCACAATTATTCAGGTAATGACTCACCTGGGATTGCCACAGAGATGGATCCAATGGATTGAAGCAATTCTATCAACAGGAACAACAGCAGTGCTCCTCAATGGTACTTCTGGCAAGTTCTTCAAGTGCAAGAGGGGGGTAAGACAGGGGGATCCACTATCACCCCTGTTATTTGTGTTGGCTGCAGAACTCTTACAAATCATAGTTAACAGAGCAGCCACCATGGGTCTATTGGTTAAACCATTACCTCAGGAAGGAGAAGACTATCCCATTGTACAATATGCAGATGATACACTCATGTTTGTTCAGGCTGATGCAAGACAATTAGTGTTCCTCAGGGCAATTCTCAACAGTTTTGCAGAATCCATAGGGCTCAAAGTTAACTATAGCAAATCACACATTTATTCCATAAATGTCTCACCAGATAAAATGACCCTTCTGGCAGAGCCTTTGGGTGTGACATTGGCAATATGCCCTTCACATATCTTGGGCTGCCCATGGGAACAACAAAACCCAAGATAGAGGACTTGACTCCAATGATGGATAGGGTAGAAAGAAGACTTTCAGCTTGTTCCACCTGGCTCTCTTATAGTGGAAGACTTGAAATGGTAAATTCAGCCATTACACCCATAACAACATATGCCATGTGTACCATCAAACTGCCCAAAGGAGTCATTGAGAACATAGATAGAGCAAGGAAACAATGTCTATGGAGAGGGAATTCACAGAAGAAAAAGGGAGGAAACCTAGTGGCTTGGCCAACATGCTTACTGCCAAAAGAAAAGGGCGGTTTGGGAATCATTAACCTAAGTTTACAGAATGTTGCATTATTGATGAAGCACCTAAATAAGTTTTACAACAGAGCTGATGTGCCTTGGGTAAGAATGATATGGGATAAATACTATGTAGACAGAGTGCCCCATGCTACCAGAGAAGTGAGATCATTTTGGTGGAAAGACATCTTGAGACTGAATTTGATTTTTAGAGGCATAGCTAAATGTGAAGTTGGTGATGGCAGGACAGCTTGTTTCTGGGATGATCTATGGTGTGAGGAATTACTGTCCAATGCATACCCAAGGCTAGCTTCTTATGTTAAAGATGATGGAAACTCAGTGAGAGAAACATTACAGAATGATGATTTAGATTCTATCTTTATGTTACCCCTATCAGAAGAGGCGTTCCAAGAGCTTGATCTACTACAAGCAAAATTACAGGAGCTGGAATATAATGAACAGAACAATGATAGATGGATACCTATATGGGGAAATGAGTACACTTCCAAAAAATTCTATGCTTATGCTTTCAGAGGTATTGAGGCACACCCAATCTACAAAATTGTGTGGAAGTCAAGATGCACACGAAGAATAAAATTCTTTGCCTGGCTAATCTTAGTGGACAGACTAAACACCAAGGAAATGCTACAAAGAAGACACTTGAATATAAATGGAACTTCAGCTTGTGTGCTGTGTGATTCAGGGGAAGTTGAAACCATCGAACACCTCTTTTTTGGCTGTAAGTTTGCAAAGGAGTGTTGGCAAAAGATTGGGATCGATTGGGACTTGGATAGAGACATTCAAGATAGGTTTTTTCATGCTAGATCGACCAATAATACTCCATGCTTTGTTGAAGTCACCATGACGGCAGCTTGGGAACACTAGAAATTGAGGAATGACAAAGTCTTCCAGCGCCGAGAGCCCACGGTGGAGCTGTGGTTTAGAAATTTTAAAAGTCAATGCTTGTTGCAATCTTGTAGATTTAAAGAGGACTTGAAGTCTTCTTTCTGTGTTTGGCTAGATGCTATTAGTTCAAGGTAGTATGTATGTAAGAACCCTAAACTCTGTACCCCTTGATTATTTTTAAAAATGTTTTTGAATACTGTGGGGACCTCCCCCACAGTCTTTTTGGTCAAAAAAAAAGGTTGTCTTTGGTAAGCGTGACACCTTTTTGTAGGAACCATAGAAATATTTTTATTTTTAGAGGTATTTTTATTTTCCAGATCTGCTTGTGATGAAAAGGTGGTTCGGTATCCATTTGATGTAGATACATTGAACGGACTGAAAATAACCCAGATTTGGTTAGGTGCCATTTAAAGCCATCTGAGCCATCCACCAGTTCAACATTAGAGATCCGTGCTACCAAATTGTGCCATTCTAAAAGTTTATTGCCCATAAGTGCTCTTCTAAAAGAGATGTTTAGAGGGATTGTGGCCATTACCTTCGATACAGTTGTGTTAGGATCACGAACTATATTATATAGAGAAGGAAATTGAACTTTTAGAGACCTTTGTCCTACCCATGTGTCCTCCCAAAACCTCGTTTTGGTTCCATCTTTAATGTCGAAGGAACCATGAGCCCATACCTCACTTTGATATGCATAAGACCGCTCCAAAAATGTGAATCATTTGGTTTGGCCTTTACATGTGTAAGGGATTTGGAGCTGAGGTATTTATTTGTTAAAAGGGACTGCCAAATGCCTTCTGTGTTTATTAGATTCACTAACCATTTGGCTAGTAGGCATTTATTTTGCAGTTGTAAATTGAGAATACCTAGACCCCCTTGATCTTTAGGTCAGCATAGAATGTCCCATCTAGCAAGTCTATACTTGTGTTTTTCATTAGAACCTTGCCAGAAAAATCTTGATCTGAAATGATCAAGGTTTTTAAGGACGCCTTTAGGTATCTCAAAGAAGGACATCATAAACATAGGTAGGCTGCTTAATACCGAGTTAAGCAGGATGAGTCTTCCCCCATAAGATAAATATTTCGCTTTCCAACATGAGAGTTTTTGTTGAAACCGTTCTTCAACCTTCCTCCATTCAGAATTTAGGAGTTGTCTATGATGCATAGGGATCCCTAGATATCTAAATGGGTATTCCCCTGCATTACAGCCAAAGAGGTTAGTATAGAAGGCTTCCATCTCTTTGGCTGCACCATAGCAAAAAATCTCACTCTTGTGGAAATTTATATTAAGCCCAGAAAGCTGTTCAAAAGCACATAGCAAAAGTTTTAGATTTTTTGCTTGTTTTGGGTCATGATCGACAAAGATAATGGTGTCATCTGCATATTGTAGAATAGACAGACCATCATCAATCAGATGTGGGATGACTCCTCTTATTTGTCCATCGTCTTTTCCCCTTTTGATAAGTAGAGCTAGCATATCAGCGACGATGTTAAATAAGATGGGTGACATAGGATCTCCCTGTTTAAGTCCCCGTTTAGTTTGGAAATAGGGTCCTATGTCGTCATTGACTTTTATTCCTACACTTCCCCTGGTAACCATGCTCTCGATCCAGTGGCACCATTTGGGAGAAAAACCTTTCATGCGTAAGGTTTTTTGTAGGAAAGACCAATTTACCTTATCATAGGCTTTTTCAAAGTCAATTTTTAAAATTATACCATTTTGTTTTTTGGTATGCAACTCATGGATAGTTTTGTGTAGGATTACTACTCCTTCCATGATATTTTTGCCCGGCATAAAAGTAGTTTGTGTCGGGCTAACCACTGTCTTAGCTACCATATTCAGCCTATTAGTGCCTACCTTTGTGAAAATTTTAAAGCTCACATTTAAGACACAAATAGGTCTATATTGCTGAATTTTTGTAGCGTTTTGAATCTTTGGGATCAGTATAATAATCCCAAAGTTCAAATTATAAAGGTCTAGAGCCTCTCTATGCAACTCTGTGAATAGAGGCAAAAGATGATGCTTAATCACCCCCAGAAAACTTGATAGAATTCCGCTGGAAATCCATCAGGTTCAGGAGCTTTATTATGCTCCATTTAAAATACCGCATCCCTCACCTCAGATTCGGTGAAAGGGTTGATGAGTAAATCATTTTCTTCCTGGGAAACTTGTGGAATAT
The DNA here is from genome assembly GCA_018135685.1 of Themeda triandra. NCBI lineage: Eukaryota > Viridiplantae > Streptophyta > Magnoliopsida > Poales > Poaceae > Themeda > Themeda triandra. The sequence goes on from JAENPR010000038.1 coordinate 2,010,799, forward strand.
CTAGGATGCGATCTTCCATTAAGGTGATATCAGAATGATCCGATGGACCAAAGAGGTCTTTATAATATTTTGTAATATGGTTTTTAAGGTTGGCATCGCCCACAATCACTCCTTGATCATCCTCAAGTTTAAAAATATGTTGTTTACGATGCTTCCCATTAGCCACTAGGTGAAAGAACCGAGTATTAGCATCCCCTTCCAGAAGGGCTTTCACTTTGGCTCTCTCGTACCACTTTAATTCTTCTTCTCTTAGAAGAGACACTAGGCACTCTTTTAGATAATGTTTTAAATTAATTTCTTGATCAGAAAGGCATTCAATCTCAGCTTTCTTATCAAGATTTTCTAAAAGAGATAGCAGGGTCTTTTTCTCTTTTTTATAAGACCCAGCTATGTGTTTCGCCCAGCCTCTAAGATATTGCCGGAGAAGTCGAATTTTAAATTGCCACCGTTCTAGTGGAGTCGACTCAGTACATGGAGCTTGCCAGATATTCGCAACCATGTCATAGAAGCCTTCCCTTATTAGCCATCCCCTCTCAAATTTGAATGGTCGAGTTTGGGAATGGTGGGTAGATGCTCCCGTGTTAAGAATAATTGGAGTATGGTCTGAAATATTCCTATCTCTAGGTTCGACCGAAGACAGTGGAAATTGATCCTCCCATTCTCTGCTTCTATCTAGCTTCTCATAGGTAGGATTATCACCAGGACCGACCCAAGTATACTGGCGCCCTGTCATCACAATCTCCTTGAGATCTAGGGATTCGATGACAGCATTAAAAAGAGTTGGCCATTTTGGATCATAATCCCCTGTACTCTTGTCCTCAGGACTTCACATTTTATTAAAATCCCCTCCTATTATATATGGAAGGGTTTCTTTAGAGCAAGTATTAGCTACCTCAGTGAGGAAGGCGCTCTTGTTTTGAACTTGTGCTGGTCCATAGACTGAGTACAACACAAATTTGAAGCCATTAGATTTGCATCTGAGGGTGAATTTCACATAGAAATCACCTTCATCAATGGCTCCTATGTCAAAAAAATTAAGATCGACTCCAAGGAGGATGCCCCCTGATCTACCATGAGGAGCCATGGAGTGCCAAAGGAAATCATGACTGCCACAAAGATTTTTGAGGACATGATCCGGGAAGGAGTCCCGTCCAGTTTCAGAGATAGCAATAAAATTAATTTGCTCCTCTTTAACTAATTCTGCCAAGTATCTGTGTTTAGCCAAGTCACCAAGACCTCTGCTATTCCAGAAAATCCCCTTCTTTTTATAATAATTTTGGAGGGGGTCTTTGGCTTTTTAGGAAGTCTGCCATTCTTGGAATTTTTGGCATTATTATATTTCTTCCTTCGATGAGAAGGGGAAAGATCTAGGAATTGATCATTCTCCTTGTCGAACAGATTCTCATTTAGATTCCCACAGACGTGGTTGTGAACTGTTTCGAGTCTATCTTCTCGGTCATCATCACTATCATGAATTGAGTGATTAGACTTAGAAGTACTCTTTTTGTTTTGATTGGCTCTTAGAATTAACGTCTCTACCTCAATGTTTTTAAGATTAACTACGGCAGAGGAGTCTAGGTTGATGCCTAGCCTACCAAGGTTTGAGACAATCTTAGAATCTGGAAAACTCGCGAAAGAATTACCTGAGCATTCGAGATTCTTTTTTGCCGCCATTCATGCCATCTTGTGGTAGGTGTGGACGTCTGCCATCGCCGTATTCCTAGAGCTGCGACGTAGCTCTGGGACCGGCTTTTGGGCTGCAGGCGGATGTGCCACCTGCTCCATGCCAGTTCCCTCGTGCAATTGTTGATGGAGTGCCACGAAAGGTACTGTCGGCGAAGAGGGCGATGATGTACCACTGCCTACCATGCCTTGTCCTCCCAAGGCCGGCTGCTTGGTAGGAGAGGCAGCGGGTGAGGCAATACTTCCACCCTGTCCTTCCATGTCCAGCAGCTGCTCCGCTGTAGGAGGCAGCGAATTGTCGTCGCTGTCGGGTGCAGCAACGGAGTTGAATCCTGCAGAAGCGTCAGTTCTGAGCCCCCCCTCCGTGTCGGCAGCGTCGGCCGTGGTGACAACGGTGGGGGATGTTGTTGCAGAAGCTCCCCCACCAGCCAGCCTCGCCATGTCATCAAGGTCTGAGGCCGTATACCGGCCTGCACCACGTCCAGGTCGGCCGGGGGGGAGGCAAGTAGCGACGTAGCGCCCCCCCCCCCCCCGAACAAGGAGGCAGCCGCGTGTCGCCATTTTGTCGAGCCGCTCCAGCTGCTCCACAGTAGGAGGCAGCGAAATGCCATCACTGTCGGGAGCAGCAACGACCACCTTGTAACCTGCAGCAGCGTTAGTTCCGAGCTCCTCCTCCGTGCCATCAACTGTTGCGGTGACAGTGTCGGCGTTGGCGATGCCGGGGGGGATGTTGTTGGAGAAGCTCCCCCATCGGTCAGCGTCGCCATGTCGTCCACCATGGGATCGGCTGCTGTGTCGCTGTCGAGGTGCGCTGGCTCTCGGACATCAGCATCCGTGTCCCCGGCTGCCGCCAAGTTCTCAGTGGGGGAAGTCAAAGGTGGTGTAGAGACTCCACCACCGAGATGCTCCATCTCAAGGCCAGCTGCAACAGAGCTATCAGAAGGATAGGCATTTGTCGATGTAGAGCCTCCCCTCCGACTGTCGTGCAGACCATCGAGGTCTTGCCCCCGTCCTGGACAGGAGATACCGCGTGACCATCGGCCTCTGATGTAGGGTTCTCCTCCCCGCCCTGAAAATCAGCGAGGTGTTCCACCGCAGTGCTTCCGTTGTTGGCATTACCAGGTGCATTCTCTGACGGTGATGACACTAACCCATCATCATGTTCTAGCATCACTTGATTATAAGCCTCGATAATTAATTGATCACATGCTATATCTAAAATCTCCTCAACCAGCGAGGCAAGCTGCCGCTGGGTGGATGTTTCTTGTGGGGGTGGCTGAGAATCATTGTCCTTGGTGTTGTTGCTTGGGGGCTTTGGATTAGGATCATCGGCATCTTTCATATCACTGTCTTCCCCTTGCTTCTTATCATCATCACCCAACAAATCCTCATCCTCTGAATCGGAATCAACCACCTGTGCAGGTTCCTCCGCTTTAAAATAAAGGCGGTAAACGCTGCTCACGGCGCAAATAACGGCATAATTCAGAATTTTTGCCTTGTCAAGCACCGCCACAAGAATCCGGACCTGCCCAGTTGCTCGGAGATGCACCATGTCCACTTTCTGAGTGGCTCCAACAATGGATCCGACTGCCCACAAAGGGAGGAAGGAGCGTAGCACACGAGGTACCTTTGTGACAGTGACCCAAACTTGTTCCAGTACCCTAATAGGTTGGATATCATCCAAAAACTCAGAAAAGATAATAGTGCCCTCGCTATTCCTTGTTGTGAAGGTGTGAATCGCAATCATGCGATCTAATTCTTCTTTGCTTGGAAATGGTACAACATATGATTTGTCCTCCAACTGTTGTACTTCCCAGACCCATGGAACAGGGATAATCCTAGCCAATTCCGTCTGTAGCAATTGAGGAGATACCTCACCCGAGTCCACCTTGATGTGTGCGGCTCCTGATGACTGAATGGGCTCCACAATCTGGTTGATTCTTGCAGCTTGGATCTAAAAAAAGCCTAATCCATCTGATGCAGCGCCGCAGTAAGCAACCGAAGGTTTGGGGCTTCGCAGCAGCGGGCACTGATTTGTGAAGTGATGTTCAGTGCAGATAACACACTCCCGCTTCGCTATTTGGTCCTTCCTCTTCCTTTTATTCTTGCCTTGCTCTTCTTCAGCATCAGCCTCGCGATCACCTCCCTGTGGTCGTTGGCCGTCTTCTCCGTTGTGAGCATTTGGGTCTTCCTGTGCGCTGTCGATAGGAGCCTCATTGGCTCCTGTCACAGGCTTCCCCCTACCACGCCCACGGGCGACGGTGGCGTCCGCTACCGCCTGCCCTTAAACGCCGTCTTGCGGAGGCGCTGGTCCACCACGTCCGCGGTGGTGGCCCGCTGCCGCCTGTCCTTGACCACCACCTTGCAGAGGTGCCGGTCCACCACGTCCGCCTTGCGGAGGTGCCGGTCCACCACGTCCGCGGTGGTGGCCCTGATCTTGCCGACCCCGTTGAATGGGATCAGCCGCAGCAGGAACACGTCCCCATCCCTGTCCATCCTCCCTTCCGTGAACACGGTTGTCAGCACCACCGCGTCCACGACGATCGCCACGGCCGGGGCCCCCCGGTTTTGGAAACCTCTCCCCCGATCTCCACCAGCCATAAGCACGTCGCGAAAGGATCGCGGAGATGGTGCGGCGGTGTGAAAGAGAGAGAGATTGAAAAGCTTGTGAATAGGTTTCTGAATGACTAGTTCAATATCGGTGTCCTCAGGAAAAACCGGTGCCTTGTTGGGCCCGTCCTTCTGATGGACAGCAAAGATGTTCCCTGGATGTGGAATCCTTTTGCTTTACAAAAAATCTCCATGTTGTATTAATAAGAACTATTCTAATGTCCAAACCTTTTCCAACTTTGATTCTTAGTTAAGGTATAAGATATTACCGTGGTTACCTTTGTTGGGGTAGCCCTGCAGCACGATGAACCATCAAATAGGCCTCGTTACCTCTGTTGTTAGGATAACCCGCCGCAGACCATGGAAGAGCATCTAGCTGTGTTGGGGAAGCACGAGCACAGGATGAACCATGGAGTTAGTTATTCATTCATCAGAATTGTTGTCGTTGAAATTGAGATTGATAGACGTGGTTTGGTTTGTTAGGATAACCTAGTAGCAAAAAGGACCATGAAAGAGCACATACCTGCTGTGTTGGTGCCGCCTAGGGAAATAGAGATTGACAGGCATTGCGTTTTGGACAATCAGACTCCCCACGCTCAAATCTCAATCCGTTATTCAGCCGTATGAAAAAAGAAGGGGAAGTAATCAAGACCTTTTTCTTCCCCATGATGATCATCCGCCGGCGGGCGGTGGCCATCGGTCCAGGTGCCAGTGCGCCAAGAAGAACTTGGCTGGCTGTGTTGTTAGCACTACTTCCTCAGCTGGCCCAACACAAAAGCAGGACAGGCCGGCCCGCGAACGCCGACCCAGCTCCAAGTATGCCAGCCCCGACTGGTCCAAGTAAGGAGATATAAATACTCGAAGGAAGAGCAAGAGGGCAGAGGCCATGTAATAGCAAACCCTAGTTTTATCCCCAATCTTTCCTCGGTTGTTATTACATTCCAATTTTGTAATATTCAGATACAAATTAGAACAATTACTCTGCAATTTATCCCCCGATCATACACTCTACACGAATTCCTGGCTTCCCTGCTCACAATTGGTATCAAATGTCTACCCTAGCCTCAAATTGATCCCGATTGAGCACTGGGACAGTACAAAATCCACCACAACCACTTCACCTGATTCCGCCGCCAGCTCGGTGCGATAGATCCCCACTGCAGCGGGTACTGGACAAGATCCGCCAGTTGAAGACGGACCTCAATCGCCGCTTCGACGAGCACGACGCGGAGTGGAATCGCCGCTTCTCCGACTTCGAGCACAACCGGGCAGAGCGTGCCACCACCTTCGACCAGCGTTTCGACGCCCTGGAGATCGCCTGCACCATGTTCTCCGATGACATCAGCACCCGCGTTGCCAACCTAGAGGCTGCTCGCGCGAATGCGGTCCCAGTGGAGCACGTCGACCGCTTCGCCGCGCTGGAGACCACGGCGACAGACCTGGGCACATGGAGCGCAGAGATGGATGGCACCGTTGATGATCTAAAGCTCGAGGTCAAGCGGCTGTCACAGGAACTTCGCAACCTCGCCCCCAATCAACCGCTGTACCTCCACATCGGCACGTCTCCATCACCGTTGGCCGCCAAAGTTCCTGCCGGCATGCCTGCTGTATCACCCAAGGGGCTCGGCTCTGCAAACCACTACTGGGATATTGGCTCTGGGTCTATGACGACTTGGAGTGGTGTCCCGGTCATGGGTAAGCCCCCTGATCCATCTGGTTCATCGCAATTGAGTTTCAATCCTCCACCGTCAACAATGCCTCGACCCACCCCACCATTACTCTACTGCCCTCCTCCACCAGTTACCATACCCCACGCCAACAATTTCCACAGCCAAATTTCAAATCCCCTTCACCTCATTTCCAGCCACCACCCAATTTCCAAGCTCCTTCCCCTCATTTCCACCAAAACCAGCACATACATCCAGGCCGCATTCCCAAACTTCCGTTCAACACGTTCTATGGCAAAAATCCTCGCCTCTGGCGCTCAAATTGTGAGAAGTACTTCACCATGAACACTGTTGATCAGTCCATGTGTGTCAATATCGCTTCCTTGTACCTCGAAGACGCTGCCGCGTGCTACTACGAATCCATCAACAATACACCAGCTATAGCCACAAGGATAGCCTTCTGCCAGTCGCTCCACTCTCGATTCAATTTGTGACCAACATGAAACTCTTATTCGCCAACTGTTCCAAATCAAACAAACCACAACAGCCCAAGATTTTGTTGCTCGGTTCACCAAATTGCGCGATCAACTCAAAGCCTACAATGCCTCTACAGACCCTATATTCTATACCCAACGTTTTATTGATGGATTGAAACCAGAATTGAAAGCTATTATTATGGTTGTCAAACCACAAAGCCTGGATTCTGCGATTTGTATGGTGTTGGTGCAGGAAGAAGCGATGGCTGCCCAGCCGTCTGGTACTGCTCCATGCAAGGAGTGGACTCCGACGAACAAATTCGTGCCAAGGACGGCTCTACCTCTGCCTGCTCCACCACGTCAAGACAAGCCACCGGGTGGGACTCCGGCGACTGAGTCCCCAGTGGCTAACTCGACGGTGTCCAAGCTTGCTGCTGTCAAGACATATCGCAAGGCCATGAGGCTTTGCTATACGTGTGGTGAGAAGTGGAGCAAAGACCACAAGTGCGCCACACATGTCCAGCTCCATGTCGTCCAGGAGCTCTGGAGCGTGCTGCCCGATGATGGGCCAAACCAGTCAACGCCTACACCAACTCCTACTGAACTTGAGAACCAAGCATTCCTGACAATTTCACTTGATGCAATCAATGGTACGCTCACTCATGAAACTGTTCAGTTCTCAGGGCAAATTAAGGGTATTCCTTTGAGGATGTTGTTGGATTCTGGGAGTTCTACATCCTTTATCAGTGAGTCAGTAGCTCTTCAACTTCAGAATGTCTCAGTCCAACCTGCTGATTGTCGTGTCCATATTGCTGGCGGTGCTCTGTTGACCAGTACTTCCACTTTGCTGAATGTCCAATGATCCATTAGTTCCTACAGTTTTGTATCTGATCTGAGAGTGTTACCTCTGACAGCCTTTGACATGATAATCGAGATGGCTGGCTCAGGTCATTTAGTCCAATGCAATATGATTGGAACCTCAAACGCTTGGTGATTCCCTATAATGGTCGCTTTGTGGTTCTCCAGAGTGATACAGTGGCTGCACTGGTTCAGTTGTTGCAGATCTATGCTCTATCTGAATCTGATCATTCTATTGCTCAGTTTCCTCAAGCAGTGCATTCAGTTTTGGATGAGTTTGAAGACCTTTTCAAGCAGCTAGATTCATTACCTCCATCACGATCTTGTAATCATGCTATACCACTCCTGCCTGGGGCGCAGCTGTTCTTCCTCTGTCCTTACCGCTATCCATCAGTGCCCAAGGGCGAGATTGAAAGTCAGATTCAGGAGATGTTAACACAGGGCCTCATTCAGCCAAGTACGAGCATGTTCTCCTCACCAGTCCTATTGGTGAAGAAAAAGGATGACATATATAGGTTCTGTGTCGATTTCAGGAAGTTTAACTCCATCACAGTTAAGTCTAAGTACCCTGTCCCAGTGATTGATCAGCTGTTAGATGAACTACAGGGGTTCAGCTGGTTTACCAAGCTTGACCTACGGGCTAGATTTCATCAGATTTTGATTCAGTCTAGAGATGAGCATAAGACAGGGTTTCAGACTCATACTGGGCACTATGAGTTTCGTGCTATGGCTTTTGGTCTCACTGGTGCACCAGGCACATTTCAAGGCGCCATGAACAGCACTTTGGCACCCGGACTCCGCAAGTTTGCACTTGTTTTCTTTGATGATATTCTAGTCTATAGCAAGACACTAGCAGACCATGTGGACCACTTGAAGCAAGTACTATCCTAGCTACGTAGGGACCAATGGAAGCTCCAACTATCCAAATGTGACTTTGCTCAGCCGTCCATTGCTTATTTGGGTCATGTCCTTAGCGCAGCCGGGGTTGCCACCGATCCAACTAAGGTTCAGGCTATTCTGGATTGGCCAGTACCAACTTTTGTCCAGGCTCTCCGTGGGTTTCTCGGGTTGGCAGGCTATTACCGCAAGTTTGTGTAGAACTTTGGCATCATTGCACAGCCATTGATGGAGCTCCTCAAGAAAGATGTGCCTTGTGCCTGGACAGCTTCTCAGCAGTCTGCTTTCGAAGCCCTCCAATATGCCTTAAGTTCAGCACCAGTATTGGCCCTCCCTGATTTCTAGAAGCCATTCCACATTGACACTGATGCAAGTGGGGTTGGTATAGGTGCGGTCCTTCACCAAGACGGCCACCCGATTGCCTTCATCAGTAAAACCCTCTGCACCCACAATCGAGGCCTTTCAGCCTATGAAAAGGAGTACTTGGCCATATTATTGGCAGTGGAACATTGGCATCATTACATGCTCCAAGGGGAATTCATGATTCACACGGATCACCAGAGCTTAGTCCATCTGAAGAAGCAAAGACTCAATACAATATGGCAGCAAAAGTTTTTCACTAAACTATTGGGGCTGCATTACCGCATTGTCTACAAGAAGGGGTCAGATTATATGGTGGCCAATGCTCTGTCTAGGCATGACACTGAAGAACTCCAGATGGCAGTATCTTCTCCAATACCTCAGTGGATGATCGAGGTGGTGAATTCTTATCACACAAACACCAAGGCTCAGCAAATATTGTCTCAGATGTCCCTTACACCAAGTGTTGTGCCTTACTTTTCTCTGACCAACGGTGTTCTCTTGTACAAAGGACGAATTTGGCTAGGCCATAGTGAAACACTCCAACAGCGGGTACTGGAAGCTATGCATTCCAGTCCACTGGGCGGACATTCTGGAATACTAGTTACTTATCCGAAATTGAAACAACTCTTCTTTTGGCCAGTCATGCACGCTTCTACAGCTGCATTCATCCGCACTTGCGACATATGCTAGAGTGCCGAACCGGATCGGTCTCCAAGTCCTGGTTTGCTGCAACCATTTCCTCTTCCTACTGCTACGTGGGAAGTCATTAAAGTATGGACTTCATCGAAGGTCTTCCATGCATTGCTGGTGGTAGTGGATATGCTATCTAAGTACGCCCACTTTATTCCTATACGACATCCTTTCACTGCTACAACTGTCGCCAAACTCTTTATGGAAAACATTTACAAATTACATGGCATGTCGGTGGCTATCATCTCAGATAGAGACTGGATTTTCACCAGTGCTTTCTGGAAGTCATTCTTCTCTGTTGCGGGCACATCACTCTAGATGAGTACGGCATATCACCCGCAGACCGACGGCCAAACTGAGCGGGTAAATCAATGCCTCGAGACTTATCTACGCTGTTTTGCTAATGCTTGCCCATCTAAATGGACTCAGTGGATATCTCAAGCGAAATTCTGGTATAATACATCACCTCATTCCTCTTTGGGGCGTTCTCCGTTCGAAGTACTCTATGGCTTTCCTCCACGCCACTTTGGCATTGTGCCTCCTGAAGCTACTCCTATTGACGATCTGAACACTTGGCTTGATGACCGCAGCCTTATGATTTCCATGATTCAGCAGCATCTCAGCCGAGCTCAGACCCGTATGAAGCGCCAGGCAGATAAACACTGGTCTGAATGCTCCTTCTTCGTTGGTGATTGGTTTTTTCTGAAGCTGCAGCCCAACATCCAGTCGTCAGTTGCCCACCGTGCAAATCAAAAGCTGTCTTTCCGCTTCTTTGGGCCTTATAAGATTGTAGCTCGCGTCGAAGCTGTTGCCTACGGACTGGAGTTGCCTTCAACTGCAGCTATTCATAATGTCTTTCATGTGTCCCAGCTCAAAGCATCACATGGCACGCATGCTGTTACTCCTGATATACCTGATGATCTAATTGCTGTTCAAATTCCTGTGAAGCTTTTGGATACTCGTTGGAGTGCTGGTCCTTCTCCTGTTCAAGAGGTTCTGGTGCAATGGTCTCATATGCCACCATCCTTGGCTACCTGGGAAACTCGAGAGCACCTACAGCAGCTCTTTCCGAGGGCAACAGCCTGGGACATGCCGGCAGCAAACAAGGGGGGATTGTTAGCACTACTTCCTCAGCTGGCCCAACATAGAAGCAGGACAGGCCGGCCGCGAACGCCGACCTAGCTCCAAGTATGCCGGCCCCGACTGGTCCAAGTAAGGAGATATGAATAATCGAAGGAAGAGCAAGAGGGCGGAGGCCATGTAAAAGCAAACCCTAGTTTTATCCCCAATCTTTCCTCGGTTGTTATTACATTCCAATTTTGTAATATTCAGATACAAATTAGAACAATTACTCTGCAATTTATCCCCCGATCATACACTCTACTCGAATTCCTGGTTTCCCTGCTCACATGCGTCCACAGTCGAGCACCGGTATCCCCTTCGCAGCTCCAGCCGCTATGCCCCAAGTTGTCGGGCACGATGGCTTCCGCTTCAGCGCCATGCGGCGGTCTAGCAACCTCTTGACGCGCCCCACCATCTTCATCCGCACGGCCTCGATGAACACTATACCACAGCCAATCTATAGTGTCGATAACGGTCGCTAAAACTTAATATAAACGTCAAACTATCGGTCGCTATAAATTTGTAACAGAGGATCGGTCGCAAAATATAGCGACCGATAATCAGTTAGTTTATCTTTCCACCAACAATCGGTCGCTAAAAATCCATACTAACGTCCAATGATCGGTCGCTACAGCATGATTTCATTTTGGTGCACTTGGCCCAGCTCACTAGCGTGGGGTGAAATTTGCGTGGCCCACCAGTCATTGTGTCACCTCAAACCTGAAACCTGAAACCCTAACTCCACCAAAAACATCCATTAGTCGCCATCTCATCGCTCAAGAGTCAACTCTCAAGGACACGCACCTGCTCACCCCAGAGATCCACCACCGACGCGAGCTCCCCACTGCGGCCTCCGTCCTCCGTCCTCGCCACCGCGACCGCCGGGATCTCCAACCACCCCGCCGCAGTCTCCAACCACGCCACCGCGGCCCCGTCCATGCCGGAGCGGCCTCCGTCCAATCAGCCGCGGTCTCCAACCACGCCGCCGCGGCCTCCAACCACGCCGCCGCGGCCTCCGTCCAATCCGCCGCGGTGTCCTGGCCTATTCGCCTCTCCCAAATCACAAAACCCTAGACGACGGCGGCTGCTGCGGCGAGACACGCGGGGGGCGGCGGCTGCGGCATGCCAGGCGCGTGGATCCATGGAGGCCAGGCGGGGCAACGCGGGTCCGTGCCCGCTAGGCAGGCGGGTGGATGCGCGCCGCACGGGTCCGTGGCAACTAGCCCAGCCTCCGGTGTCCTGGCCACCGGCCCGGCGGCCCCGGCACCTGGTGCCCCCTATTCTACAGGTGGCAGTAGCGGTGGATAACATCTGCTGATCCATCGAATCCCAATTCAATGTTCTGAACTTTGATGCTTGATGGTTGGGGTTTCTGTTGGCATGGCGTGCTGCTTGCCACCTTGAATGGAGGATAATGCTAGTGATTTGAGTGTCTTATACCAGCTCTTAGTGTTACGGGTAACAAACAATTGTTGAGGAAAATGTAGTGGACTGCACAGATTTTATCATGGTTGAGATCTTGCTTGATGATTTGAGTGAAATGCTGAATGCACAGTGGCTTATGACTGCCAATATTCTTTTTAGTTACTCTTGCAACAGATTTGTTGCTTTTGAGGTTGAAAGAAAAAAATTGCGCTGCTCGATAGGTCATAGAATACATGTTCTTTATCAATTGTTATCTTTTTCTTATTTGTAAAAGCCAATTGAATTCTTGGTTCAGTCATTGTTATCTGGTATATGTAGATTATGAGATAGGAGGTAATTTATCTCTTGAGCGCTTTTACAATGGTTGAAAAAGCATCTAGATGCCTCCTAATACCTTCCAATACCTCCTCAAAATTATTATTTTCGTTATTTAATTTACTTAAGGGTTGTATGGTCTTTTTGCAAAGCTTGGATTCCCCTGAATGCGCTTGGATTCCCATCGGCGCGGCGCTTGCATGCACTGGATTCCTAAAATAGCCACGTCCGCCATCGATTCTCATCCGCGCGGCGCTTGTATGCACTGGATTGCCAAAATAGCCACGCCCGCCATCAATGCCGCTCGCTCCAGCCTCCACATCGCTCTCACCCTTGCACGCCGCAGGCCGCCGCCCTCGCATGCTGCACACGATGCAGGAGGGGCGCAGCGCATTGAGGTCCTCCCATGGACAGATCAAAGGTGGCGGCGGCGGCGGACTACAGCGGCACAAAGAGCCATGAGTGAACCCTAACGAGACAAAAATGTTCATACTATAATTATGAAAGTACTGTTTTACCCTTGGTTAAAAAAATAAACTAAAAAAATAATTGTGACTCTTTTATTGGAGTCCTAATTTTCCCAAAATCCGGAGGCGTCACGATACCTCACGACTTATGGGCCCACAAATCAAAGACACATCAAATGCCTCTTGATGACTAGGTACTGATGCCTAACGACTTATGGGCCCACAAATCATAGACACATCAAATGCCTCTTGATGCCTCTCCAACCATTGTAAATTTGTTCTTATCTCTTTTACAGTTTCAAACCTATATTGTTTTTTGTTTGAACCTATCCAAGCTGAAGTTGGGGTTTGTGTTTGTCATGTTGTATCTGGCATTGACAGTAATACTACTGGTTTGCATTAACCATTGAATAATGGTGTGCAATAGATATTCTGTAGACTGGTAAAGTAATTGTGAATCTCAGCGACCATGGTATGCTATTAGAATTTCACGTACAATTAGCTCAATTTATTTCTTTCTTTTTAACTCAAGATCTGTTCAATGTGTTAGTGTTGTGCATAATGCATATTCAGAGAGTTCACACATATTCACACTTTGGAATAGGCAGATGATTAAATTTCTACTGCTACTTTCAGGAAAAATTAATCATAACAATAGTTTAGATCTAATTTTCTCTAACTCATGCTTTGTTCTGCAGCTCACTAGCGATGGACATGACACTGAAAATAGCCCCATGAAATTGTTTAAAGAGGAGCAGGAGCTGGCTTTAGGATCAGTTCTTATGAGCCTTCCATCTCCTAGCCAATTCATTTTCTCTAAGGCAAGTTTTAAATTTCTGGAGGTTATTCTACCATTAGGCAATGAATATATGGACATGCTCATGTTCTCTAGAATCAAATGTTCCCAGAAATCTTACGACATCTTTTAACTGTGCCAAAGTCATGGCCAATTTCATGATGCCATTGCTAAGCTAGTGAAAACACTTGCAAAGTATTGCCATTGTAGATGATGTCATTGTTAGGCCAGTAAAGACACTTGAAAGGTATTGCCACTTGTGGACACTGCACTTGATGCTTCAGAACAACTCAGATGGCATTCATGTCCCATATATGATCTTACTGCAGAACTCAAAGACTGCACTTTCATGTCCCATATCTGATGCTACTTTGAACGGTTCGAGTTCCACTTGCCAACACAATTCTTTTTCCTAATTGAATCAAGCCTGCAAATATTGTTGTCTGCATATATAGACTTTATATGTCTGTTATAAAATTATGTGGAAAGGTTGTCATCTTACGTTTACATTTCTTGTCAGATTTAGACTTACAGCTAGAGGAACTTGTTCGTAAAGTTTAGCTGCCTGAAGGAGGATGATAGATTTTTCAGGGGCTCAGGATCTCTGGAGGCAATGTCATGCGTCATTATCTGCCAATGGTATTTGTGTCACGCACCAGCAACACCATTTACTCCAAATTAAACTAGTAGTAAGTATCCATATCTCTGTCAACATCTCTGAAAAAAATTCTCTGAAGTTATATTTTGGTGTTAAAGCATTGATTACCAGTGGCAACTAAAATGCATATATTTGTTGTGCTTTTGGGCCATAGTTGTGTGATTTTGTGAACAGCCCATATGTACTACTGTCTAGGGTAGATTAGTGCTAGGAAAACTTGTGCTGCACCATTTCCTATTGTTGGTTTCAGATTAATTATTAACTCTTATCAGTAATCACTTCTGATTGTAAGTTTCATCTCTTTTAATCTGTGTAAGAAAAGACAATAGCCTTAAGTCAAGTTTTGATAAACATGTGAACCTATGGGTCTGTTTCCCATATGGCTCTCAAAAACTTATTCTTTTTGTTGAAATCCATCAGTTCCAACAATGTATTAGTGCAGTAGGTGGCATTGCCACAAGTAATAGGTTAGATTGAAAAAGCTTGTCTGGTGGGTAAGGAATGAGTGATCTATTCTTACTACACCTGCACTTGTCTACTTATTGGGTCCTAGCTGAATATCAGAATACTTATATTGGATTGCATGTGGATTTCAGGCATGGGAGGCACCGGTATGCAAGTAAGGAGCATGCTTCATGGTGTCGACAAGCTATTTACAGTTCTCATGGAAGATGGTCTAAACGGTGTGGAGTGCTCCGATGTGCCTCTAACCATGTAGTTTTGGATTGCTAGGTATATAGGCTTGGTCTTCTCTATAGTGAAATTTCTAGAAGTTCATAGGTTGTTTGCCTATGTGGTAGGTGCATTGTAAAACTTATCCAAAGTTCAATTGTACAAATGTTGATTTCAATGAATATATGAGATTATACAATTATGTGGTTGGTGTGTATGGTATATGGTGAATTTGTATGGATGTTAAACAAGCCTAAAATTATATTGTATAATGTGAAAAGTAATTATATAATTGTGTCAGTTCATAGGGATGGATTATCGGTCGCTAAAAAAGTTTTATACCCTCAAATCATCTGTCCCTAAAACATGTGACGGATCATCGGTTGCTATAAATTCTGCGTCCATCTATCGGTCGCTATAGACCTGATTGGTCGCTATAGACTTATAGCGACGCCACTTACGGCGACTTATACATCGGTCGCTGTAGCGGCTTATAGCGACCCTTTTTCTGACGCTATAGATTGGCTGTGGTATAGTGGAAGCCTGCGATGCCAGCGCCGTGGCCACGATTTAGGTTAATTTTTATATTTTACTTTGTGGCCGTATTTTAAGTGTTAAAATAAATAATAATGGCATTGGTGGGTAAATATGTATTGAAAACTTATCAGATCCAAGAGATATCATTGATAAGGCATATCAATTGAATGGACGGATCTTTTTGGTAATTGTGGGAATTTTAAGGATTTTTCTTTTCTTCTAGTGCGTTTGGTAAAAATTAAGATGGAGTCTCCGTTCAAGTCTCCAACTAGTAATAGTAAGATAAGATACCGTAAGTTTGGGCTATAATCCTGGGTCTCTTCTATGCACTGCTTATGGCCTGTTATGGAACAGTTTCGGACCAGGCCGGACATAGTCTCACGGCCCATGGCCTGTTATCGCCCACCTCCTTTAGGCTTGCTCCTCTCCCGTGATATTCTGCTTGGCCATATGCATATGCCAATAAGCTAGGAGTCCCTGACAGTTGTTCCTATTATCTTAGCTCTAGAGCAACATTTTCCACAACCTTGCTTGTCTAATTGTCTTAGCTACGACTACTGCAAGTATGCACACGCATCTTCTATATACGAATCCTGCACCATTCTCCGCCGATAGCGTGGCCACGTCGCCCGCCCCGAGGCCGTTCGATCGGGCGGATGGACGGCCCAGATCGGGCGAGTCCGGGCCCTTTTGCAGAAAACCCCTCGAACTCTGACAAAATATAACCCCCGTCCATTACCCTCTCTCAGGTTTTCTTGCAAAATGGCCCTCGAGCTTTTCATAAATAGGACAAAAGCCCAAGGCCATTCCTGCCCGCTCGATCGGCGCCGCACCGCGGCTCCGGCCTCAGCGCCCCTCGCCGGTTATCTTCTCAGTTCATCTCAGTGCCACTAGGGTCTCGACACAGCATTAAGAAGGAGGGGATTTCAAACCATTTATAAAATCTAAGTCACGAAATCCCCAAATCCAAACCCTAACAAATCGGGAGAGGGGAAAAGAAATGGCAAACCCTAACCCTAAAGAGAAAGGGGACGGTCAAGATGTGCCTTCCTACCTGAGGGCCCAGCCGTACCGTCACCGCCATCGGCCGGCCTCGCAGGTGGTTCACCACGCCACGCGCGGGTGACAAGGGCACCGTCGCCCGGACCGCTCGACGGCTGCGCGTTCAGCCAAGGGCGAGCGCGCGCGCCGGCGAGGGAACCGGGGGCGGAGCCGCTCTTCCTCCTCGCCGGACCGCCATGGGCAGCCGCGCTGCTTGGCTGCTTCCCTGCTGTGCGGCACGAGAGAGACAAGGGAAGGGAGTGAAATGAACTAGGGTTTGGGGGAGTGGCCGGCCAACGGGGGTTTTGATGCTCCGAAATGGAATGCCGGCCGCTCGATCTTGATCAACGGACGAGAGCAGCCGGACCCGAAATTGGCCCAAGAAGGCACCGCCGGCTGGCCGGGTCGCGGCCTGTGCCCACGTTAGGGCCTCGGGCCAGGATCGGTAGCCGTCACTGGTGCAAATGGGCCGTTCTGTGCCGGTTTTGCCTACGGGCTGCCAAGAGAGTAAAAAAAAAAGAAATGGCAAATGGTACCGTTGAATAGGCCATAATGGGCCGAATTCAGCCCAAAGCTAATTTCACTTATCTATTAACCTTTTTCTTTTACGAAAATCATAAAATATAAAACCAAATCGTTTTAGAATTATATGAAAATATGGCTAAGTCTGAAAATTTACCATGGTTTGGGTTCATAAAAATATGGGTAAGTCTAGAAATTTGCTATTGTTTGGGTCTCGAATTTTATCATGGTTTAGGATATATGAAAATATACCATGGTTTGGGTATATGAAAATATAGCCTGGAAAGTTAACCATGGTTGGGGTATATGAAGTAGGCAATGGTTAACAACAATTATAATTAAAGCTAATAATACTAAGCATCAGACTTTTAGCTGTACTTCTAAATGTTCCTCTCTCTTAATAAATACTTTTAATATTTCTTTATTCGTAATAAATATAGCCAAAAAAACCATGGTTTCGATACATGAAAATATGGCTAAGTCTGAAAATTTATCATGGTTTGGGTTTATTAACTCCAGAATTTTACGATGGTTGGGTATATCAAAACATGAATAAATCTACAAATTTGCTATGGTTCGAGTCCAGAATTTTATCATAGTTTAGGGTATATGAAAATATAACATGGTTTGGGTACATGAAAATATGGCCTGGAAAGTTAACCATGGTTCGGGTATATGAAGTACGCAGTGGTTAACAGCAATTATAATTAAAGCACTTTTCATAAGTAAACACTATGAGTAAAAAAATACACGGAAAAGTGTAAAGCCATCTAACTAATATTTAAAAATATATATTATCATAAACGATTTTAACATGGGGTGCCTCTTATACTTGCACTATGCAATGGCCCATAACCATTGACGGCCTATTTCTAACATAAAAGAACTCAGATCAGATTTTCAAAAAAAAAAAACTCACATCAAAGCTTAACACATAATACTACTTAATTATACAATGGGTCTCTCTACCTAGACACTGGCCACAAAAGGCAACGCCGCGGTCATTTCTAGTTCTTATGCATCCTGAACCGATGATATCAAATTTAGTAGATGCGATGCATTCGTGCTGCCTGACAGTAGCATCCTGTGCTCCGCTCTCTGTTTACGCAAATAAAGCAACATCACCTGCGTATTGTGCACATTTGTTTTACTACTGCCCCTGTACTGTATATGCACATCTAATCAAAGCGGACACCACCATCCAAGGGAAGGGGAAGGTATATATGCCTTGCTGGTTGTCGGCTTGTCCTTTTTTCTTCACCCCCAACCAAAGCCACCGGTGAGAGCGTCGGAATGACGTGCCCGGCACATTTGGCTGAACCGCAGGCACCAACAAACACCTTTCTATTAGATATATAGAGAAGATCGAGGTCATGTTTAGGTGGTGAGTGCCGTTCCATGAAATATAAATAGAGAATTAAAGCAAACATACTACTGCCGCTGTACTGTATGTGCGCACATCTGCCGAGCGGACACCATGCAGGGGAAGGGGAAGGTATATATGCCTTGTTTTGTTGTCGGCTTATCCTTTTGTTCTTGAACCCCGACCAAAGCAAGCCAAAGCCACCATCACTACAGGAAACCGGCTCTTTGTCGAGTGCGAAACGCTTTACCGAGTGGCAGAAGTCGGGCACTCGGCAAAGAGCCGCTTTGCCGAGTGCCAGACTCAGCACTCGGCAGAGGGCCAGGCCATAACGGCATCCGTGGCCGTCACCTTTGCCGAGTGCACTCGGCCGAGTGCCACCCCTAGCACTCGGCAAATTATTTTTTTTGTTTTTTCTTCCTAAATTTTTGTGGGCTCTTCCTACAAGTAAATACATCTCAACTTCAAAACTTGGGACAATTTTGAGTTTTTTACTATATTTTCTTAATTATTTTTGTTTAGTTAAATTTTTCCGACTACTCCAAATTTGAACTGCAGGTACATGAAATAATGGAATTTGGTCATTCAAAAATAGTATTCATGATGCTTGGCGTATGTTGAAGCTGCATCCAGACCTTGCATGAAATTACGAGCATGTTGGTGTCGTAACATGACGTGTTACTTGCGGAAAAGTGTTTTTAAATTATATAAAATCCAAACGAAGTCCGAAAATGATGAAACTTGTCGAGGTGTCTTGTCATCGCATGTGGAGACCGTGGTAAAAAATTGAGAAAGTTTCGAGCAAGTTGTGACGTCGGATGCCTAAAACCTTGACCTCCGCCGCCCGTCCTCCCACCTCCACACCCGCCTCGCCGATCCGCACCCGCGCCCCCACCCCGGCATCCCCGCCCCGGCCGTCGTCTCCTAGCCGGCTACGCGTCGCCACCGTCCTCCCACCTCCACCCCGCTCGCCGACCCCATCCCGGCGCCCCCGCCCCGCCGCGCCGCGTCTCCCTCCGCGGCCCCGCCACCCCCGGCCACCCTAGTAGGGAGAGGAGGGAGAAAGGAGGAAGAAGAAGAAAGGGAGGAGGAAGAAGAAGGAGAAAGAGGAAGAAGAAGGAGAAGGGAGGAAGGAGGAAGAAGAAGGGAAGGAGGAGGAAGAAGAAGGAGAAGGGGAGGAGGAGAAGGACCTCGGGTCCGACGACCGTCCCATGCCGTCCATCCACGCTATCGTCCCGTCGTCGCCGGAGGAGAAGGTAAAGGCTCGGGTGTCGGCCATCGCGCCGTTTCTATGTTGACGGCCTTCGTGCTCGGGTTTTTGGATGTGTGGGCCATCGTGCCCCAAAGGTGGACATCGGCCTTCGTGCCGACTTTTCTTATAGGTTTTGGAAACCTCCCGCATTGTGGGAGGTTCGCCAAATTTTTCAACTAATAGTGATGTGTTTCTTGTTTTGCAGAGGAGGGCGTGTCAGAGGGGACCCGGAGCACCTCGGCAACCCCGATCGTGTTCGTGCACCGACTCGCCACTGCGCCACCACCTTAGGTATAACTGAGCTCTCTCCCTTACAGTTGTCGTACGTAGATCGGGTTAGCCCAGTTAGGCATCTCCCGTCTGAAAGAGATACGGTCGTTGGTATGCGGACCAGTGCATATCTACGACGGTATCTCTTTCGGATTGTCCACATTTTTTGGATAGCCGGTGGATGCGTAGATGTGTTAACTTCCATGTTCTACTCCCATCCGAGTTGGAGTTTCGACAGCCCATTGTTCTCCCCGATACACACTCTCCCCGCGGGACGTGTATCGGGAGAACAAGGGAAGGTGGCGTCGAAAATCCGTCTCGGATGGGAGCGGAGCATGGAAGCTAACCTTTTCTACGCATCCTCGGGTGGGATTAGGACCTATCCTTCACCTATTAGATGGTAGGAACACCGTGTAGATGCAATTGCTAGTCTTATTACTCGCTTACATTGGCGTATGACGAGAGGATAGATAACTCGTGAGTGGATGTGCATGGGCTTCGCAAGTAAGAGCTTTGAATGGGTTGGGAACCAATGCTTTCTTGAGCATGCATTTGGCCAAGCCGCTAAAGGGTCGAGCCTGATGATGTGTCCCGCAAAGAAATGTAAGAACAAGAAAAGGAAATGAAAGCCTCGTGTGTTGAAAGATCTTTACAAACATGGATTCATTCCAAACTATAACCGCTGGATCTACCATGGTGAAGGTGATCGTATTAGGGAGGTCGTGGTGAGACCCCTCCACGAGGAGTATGATGGAGATGCCGGGATGGTAGACTTTCATGAAGTACGGTTCGTTGAAGGAATGGAGGTGGAGCATGATCCAAAGGAAACCGCAAATGCGTTCTACACCATGATGGAGGTGGCATGAAGCCCCTTCATGAGAAGACAATGGTTTCTTAACCGGATGCCATTTCACGCCTAATAGCATTGAAGTCGCAATTGGGCATTAGTCGAGATGGCTTCGATGCCATGTTGACAATTCTTGGCAAACTACTTCCGGAGGGTCACATCCGCCGAAGAACACGTACTAGTCACATTCATGCACTTAAGATGCTGTATGAGGCGATCCAAGCTTGTCCGAATGGGTGCGTCCTATTTAGGAGAGACCATGAGAAAGAAACACACTATCCAAAGTGCAAAACCTCTAGGTTTGTGGAGGTAGAAGGTAGTGATGGCAAGTAGAAACAGTCTAAGATCCCTGAGATGGTCGTACGGCACCTTTCTTTCCTACCTAGGATCCAACGGTTGTACATGATAGAGGAGTCCGCGAAACAAATGACGTGGCACAAGAATGGCAAAAGATACAGTCCTGAGATGGTACACCCAGCGGATGGTGATGCATGGAAGCACTTCGATGTTATGAATCCTGGAAAACCTACGGAGGCTCGGAATGTACGCGTAGTGCCGGGCAAATGATGGGTTCAACCCGTTAGGAATGATGGCGGCCCCGTACACTTGTTGGCCTATGTTCACGATCCCCTCAATCTTTCCCCCGGCGTCATGTTTGAACCCAGGAACGTGTTCTTGACGCCGATAATATCCGGACACACGGCAACAATATGGATGTGTTCATGCAACCAATGTGGGATGAATTGCAACATGCATGGGAAAAGGGGTACTGATGTACGACCGAGCTACAAAGAAGAACTTAATAATGTATGTGTGGTACCAGTATTCAATGCATGACTTCCTGTGTTTTCAAAAGAAATGCATGACTTCCTAGTGTATGGCTTATTCGGCCGCGTGGTGTGTTCACGGGAAGTTCCCTTGCCCAACATGCAAGGAAGATGTGATGTTCACCTAGCCGAACAAGGGTGGCAAGTATTCTTCTTTCGACAAACATTGTCAATTCCTGCTTGAGAACCATGAATTCGATGAGATGAAAAGCACTTCACGAAAGGTGTTCAAGTCATCGTCCCCATTCCTCAAAGTTAAGAGGTGCCCGAGATCCTTGCCGAGATAGAGGCTCTCCAAATTGATCAAGTCAACGGTGGTTTTACTGGATATGGTAATGAACACATGTGGACTCATATATCATATATCGAGCTTGACTAGGCTCCCCTACTTTGAGCACCTTCTTCTTCCACACAACATCGATGTAATGCACACAGAAAAGAATGTCGCCAAGGCACTCTGGGCAACACTCATGGACATAAGTAAAAAGTCAAAGGACAACGTTAAGGCTAGACAAGACATGGAAAAGATTTGCGATAGACCAAAGCTAGTGATAAAGACCCCGCGCCCGGCAAGAGATGGAAAAGGGGCCCTACTGATTACATCTTGAAAAGGGCCGATAGTTAGGAAGTTTAAAGGATCAAGACATTATAGTTCCCTAATGGGTATGCGTTTAATCCGAGTAGGGGAGTGAACTTGCGGACTATGAAAGTCTTAGGGATGAAGAGTCATGACTTCCACATATGGATTGAGCGGATCCTTCCTGCGATGACCCAGGGATACCTCCCCGAGCCAGTGTGGCACGTCCTGGTAGAGTTGAGCTCTTTCTTTCACCAACTTTGTGCCAAGAAGTTATCTAGGGACATGATTGCTAACCTGGAGAAGGCTGCACCTCTGTTTCTCTGCAAGTTAGAGATGATTTCCACCGGCTTCTTCCTGTCGATGCAGCATCTGATTTTGCACCTACCACGTGAGGCACGGTTAGGGGGCCGTGTAGGCTCGTTGGTGCTATCCAATCGAGAGGTGTCTAAAGCTTCTTCAAAAAAAGTGTAGAAATAAAGCCAAAATTGATGCTTTCATGGTAGAGGCATTCATTCCGGAGAAGGTGTTGACCTTTACATAGGCGTACTATATTGAGGCCCTTCCCAGTGTGCACAATCCAACCCCTCATTACAACGTTGACGAGAATTCATCGAACCTCGGCCTTTTCCGGGGGATCTCGGAAGAGGAAGCGCAGTGCCCACAAGAACTTGTCCAATCTTTGAATGGCGCACTATAATGCTCTACGTGTTGTTGAACCTTGATGAAGTGATTCCATATCAGAAGTAAGTTCTCAATGAGCTTGTTACATATGCCGTCACTATCCTACACCTATCGAACTGAACCCTTTGTCTCTTTTTTTTAGGGAATTTATTAATGAACACTGGAGAGGGAATAGGGCTCCTACCTCTCAAGAAGAAGACCATCTTCTCAAATATGGTGTGCCCAATTTTATTTCCTGGTTCTCGTACAAAGGTACCATCAAACTAACCTCATTCCAACTTTGAGATTCCACTTTGCTCCTAGGAGCGAGTAGTGAAATGATCTACTTGTCCTCACCTTGTAGGCCCGCACGGATACGGAAATGAGTGATGAATTGAAATAGGTGGGTGGTTGCTTCTCCCGTAGGGTCAAGTCATTCACCGTTTATGATATGAATGGCTATCAATTTCACACGAGAAGCTATGAGGAGAGTCGGCCCAACCTAAAAACCACGTGCATTGGAGTTTGTACGCCGGCACGGATGAGAAGGACTATTACAAAGAAAGTCGAAGAAATATACAAGCTCAACTTTCCAGGTCCCAAACCTTTTAAGCCGGTGGTATTCAAATGCCATTGGTTCAATCCTGATGTCACGAAAAAAGACCCTAAGATTGGGTGAGTCAAAATTCGATAGGATTCCGTCTATAAAGGAGAGGATGTCCATATTGTGGCTAACCGACACGCCATGCAAGTTTATCACATGAGGATTACAACTTTGACATGAATATAAATAGCGGAGAGTTCTATCAACTTGAGGGGCTAGAAGGGAGTTTGGAGATAGACATTCTTTCGCTGATGGGCATGGAAGTAGACAACGGCATCGATGAGGACGAGGGTGATGAGATGCAGGATGCTGGGGACTTACGAATCCTTGAACGATGGAGGATGGAGTGCGATGGAGTTGTTGAGGATGATGTGGATGATGATAACGATGGAGATGACGAGGACGATGGAGACGATGCCCAAACTTAAGAGAGCTCAACAATATTGATAGTGATGACGACAAGTGGTGATGATGACAACATGTGACCCACCGCTTTGTTTATGGATATAATTTCTAATTCATGTAATACTATATTGTTGTTATTATTACTTTGCAATTATGTTTCTTTCATTTAGTTGTGCTAATTGTTTTATTCTTTGTCATTTCGTGGACTAGATAAAATGCGGGCGTAAGGTGGCAGCAATGATAGGGGATCCAATCACGATACCGTAACATCCGCTTTGCCACCATCGATGAGGAGTAGCTGACCGTCGACGAGGAGGAGCCGTCGACAAGTAGGGAAGGAGGCCCAGCGGATGTCACACGTCGACGAGGAGGTTGCAATTTCGTCCGGACGAGGAGGCCCAGCACACGGTGACGACGATGACGACGATGACCGATGACGACGACGACGGGGGCGAGGCGACACCAGGCGAGACGCCTTCCTTAGGTTCGAGCAAGGTCTACTCGCAAGACCTCGTCCCTTCCTTCGCGCCGTTCGCCCTTCCCCGCCGCCCGATGATTTGACCCTACGGTGAAAAGTAAGTTACCATTGTTGACGGTGATTAAGTATCAATTTTATACCATCAACGCAGCAAGAGAAAGGACTAAAATGAGTTCACCTATTAGATATAGGGGTTACACGATTTAATTCCATGAGTCTTGGTGATTGTCTATTTCTCGGGGGTTATCAACAAAGAACCAAAAGAGGCCCACATGTCGGGATTACATAGAGATAAAGACCGAACGGGTAAAATTGTATACTCTAGAAGACTCCGTAAGACGATCAAGGACACTTCTAACACCACTCATGCTAAGTTGTCATCCTAGCATGGCGCCAAAAGTGTTGGTATAGAAACGGCTCCTCTAGTCAAGAAAAATATGGGATCCGCAAGTGAACAGATAATACACCATCGTAGCATTTTATCGGGAAGTATTCCGTATCGTAATTTATATTTAGCTCAAGGGAAAGAACTAAGGACTTAAACAATGAGATAAACTTGCTAAACACGACTACTTATGAGTGATTGATTGCACGCAGTCACATACTTTGGCAAAGAGGGGTAAACCATGATAAATAAGGAAATATAAAGTAATAAGCTCAGTGGTATAAATCACACGGAGATTAGATATAGACTACTCACAAAAGGTAGGTTGACATCTGATTAGCACAAGAAATAGAAATCCTATGTAGGTTCTAATCTACTAAGTCATTCATCTACTCCAACGCTACACTATCACATACAGCACAAAAGACTCTTCATCTATGTATAAGGATCATTGCTATAACAAGCCAAGACATAGCAGGACTTACTACGCAACTTTGGTTCTGCTAGACCTACCAACGGGGGATGGAATACAGAGGACTCAACGGAACTATCACTTCCGTGATCTACCACACGACCCGACCAATAGGGTGCATTTGCAGGTAAACGGCATCTAAGCACCATGCTCACATGAAATCTACCACCTAACCCTCCCGCGAAGAGAGCTAAGCGCTTTGCAAACATATACATAAACTTATTATCAATCATAACCATATCAAATGTAGAACTAGAATAAACTAGGAACATAATAAATAGAAACATAATGAAATTAGAATAAAGTCACAAGAATAGATACAAGATAATACCAACTCTTGATGATGAAGATCCGGAATTCCGAGCACAGGCGCCCGATTCTTCCTCTATCTAGTCTAAACCTATGTAGAACTTGAAGAACTAGAGTAGCTATTCTAATTCTCCGGTGAGAAATCTCTCTAAACCCCGGCTTTGCCGATGGCTACCTCCGAATAATGAATTCTTGAATAAATTAGGGTTTCACCTAGGGGAAGGGCCCCGAATATATAGCCCCTTGAAGGAACCACATCCATCGGATCAAACCGACCTAAATGGATGATAATTATTGCTCCTCAAGGTTGGTGGGAGGCAAGGATCCGCGAGACTCCACCCGATTGGTGGAGGTGGAGAGGCGGCCGCCCCTCCCCAGAGTCGGCCGCCTGTCACATGATGTGGGGCTCCGCTTCCGTGGTTTGCCTTCTGGAGTCTTCAAGAGTATACAATTTTACCTGTTCGGTCTTTCTCTCTATGTAATCCTGACATGTGGGCCTCCTTGGATGTTTTCCCTGATAATCCCCTCACTTAAAAACACATATTCACCAAAACTTGTGAAATGTTTGTCAGTTTAAACCCTAAGTCTATGGTGATGAACAGAATATGCCCCCTCTTTCTCTCTCTAGTTGACATATAAAATTGATCGTTAACAACCGTCAACAAACTCCCCAAGCTTACCCTTTGCTCGTCACACGAGCAAATAGCTATAGAAGATGGATCGGGGAGTTGCTGCAATGCTTCATGCTTTACAAACACACATGCTCTAAATAAGAATTCATCCCCCGAGACTAGAGTGGACTATCATAACTCCCAAACTTACTCATGTTTCTTTCAACCATGGGGCTTTTACCTCGCACTTGGGTCTTGAGTAGTTGAAAGACAATTAAGTCAAGCACCGTTGTCTCATGCTCTGTTGTTCCACCTCTATTCCGGAGTTTTTACAAGATTTTCAATAAAACTCGAGTTCCTTAATATGACCCTTTCAAGTCTCTCAATATGTAGTATTTTTGGATCCTCTCTAAGGCATTGAAAGGAGATATGCCTTCTCTTACTCTCAAAATATGTGGTATTTGTGGTTCAAGGCATTTATAGATGAGCCTTCGCTCTCTCTCTCCCCCTACTCTAATAAAGGCTTATGTGGAGCTCATAGGTGTGGAGAACTAATGCATTGGCCTCATCAAACCATGGATCCGAAGGAACTCAACATACAACCAATCGGTGTGTGCATGTGTGGTTTTTATATGTGGATGATGTAATATTAGAGAGAAATATTTGTGGGAGGAGAAGGTGCACAATAAGAACTATCAATGCTCCTTTATTTGGAAGAACTTGGAACTACTTCAACACTTGAACTTCTTGGAACTTGAACTTGGAAACTTGAACTTTGAAAACTTGACAAAAGACTAGGCTCATAAATCTTTCTTTTTTTTCTTCTCTTCTTTTTTTTTTTTTTTTAACTATTTCTTGCAGCCCAAAAAGAAAGGGAATACTACTCAACTTGACAACTTTACATTGGGAATAACAAATGATACTTGGAGCATTGATCTTGGATAAATGGCTAGCAAATGAACGAGGGATATTTTTTGTGTTCACTCTCGTAAAGAGTAGAACAATTTCAATGAATGATAAAAGGCTTTATGTGGTGCGTACTTCGGGGTAGAAGTAGCGAGGGGTGAATGTGAGTGTGTGCAACCAGGATTTAGCTATATGATGAGTTCATAAGGATACAACACGTGACGACAAAGACGAGCCCTAACAAATGAGGAGGCTTCCTATTCTAATGATCAAGTTTTGGCTGTGGTAGGAATTTTAGCTCTCGTCATATAAGGAACTCATCATGAATCATTTATAATTTTCACAAACAAATCTCCCGAATTTAGTGGCACTTTGGAACATAATGAACAGCATTTCAGGACTATCATCATATCATGCCTGTCAACTACCTAGACTTAGTTTAAGATATGCTCCCACGGGTTTAAGGTGTAGCAAGTAAAATCCGCTTGTCAAATAGTGTATCCAAGTCTTGGGGAGAACTCAAATTTAAAGCTAGGTACTTGCAAAGAATTAGGCAGAGCAACTATTCATCATTTCCATCATTCAGTCCTCAAGTCTACACAATTTTATTTATAGCAAATCGAATTGAAAGCAAACTTACACACTTTTTTATTTGGTTTTCATCTTAAGGCAAACTTGGAATGTAAACAAACACACTTTTAAAGAAAGCAAACTAAACAAACTCTCTGAAACAATGACAAAAATTTTTATTGGGTTTTTTTTAAATAGAAACATAAAACAAACTAAAAAACAAACAAACTAAACTAAAAGAAAAGAAATACTTATCTTGATAATGGGGGTCCCTCCCCCAAGCTAGTCTTGCGGCGGCGGTGGTGGTAGTGGATGTGCAACAGTCCACCAAGCTATGCAAGATAGAGGCGGTGGCTTCTCCCCGGTTCTCTTGAATGGTGCCTAGTGTTTGGGTGGTGTTTAAGTTCCACTTGGGTCTTTGGTCATTCCACCCTCGATCATGGCGATTCGTAGTGACAAGGGTGTTGTGGCCGAAGGCTACTTGTTCATCATAGTGTCGGGCCGGGGTGAAAATGAAAACCGGTGGCATCGGAGTGGCGACGTGGCTCAAAGTCATGGTGGGGTTCTTCTTCTTCATCGGTAGTACCAAAGGGGTCACAAGAGTATCTTGGTGGGTTGGAGGGTCCCGGGTTCCGATGGTCCCGGGCTCGATGTTCCCCGGGGTGGTGTATGGTGGGTAGAAACCATAGAATGGTTGATGTGGTTGGTTCCGTGGTGGGTACACCTTGAGTTTAGTGAGTGGTGACGGGTACATTCCACTCATTGAAACCGGCATGTGCTCAGTTCCTCAGGCGGTTTCGGCACCACGCCAAACGGGTTCACGATTTCCTATCACCCTCTCCGAGCGGACTCTTCGGGGTGCCCTCTCATCATTCCTTCCGGTTCCGCCCGCAACTCAACATGATATTCTTGCACATGATACAAAGCCACTCCCGGGTTAGGTAACCAGATCGCAGCATTACCATATTTTGCATACAAACATCTTTCACTTTTTTCAGCAAATGACCTTGACAAAAGTGTAGTAGTCATAAAACTTTCTATGATGCTCAATATACTCAAAAGTGGCTCCCTCTAATAACTTCAAGCTTGTGGAAACGCGAGTGATAAGCGAGCAAACGTCACACTTCCTATTTTGTAATGGGGGACACTCATCCAATGGTTCACTAGGAGGCGGGATTTCAGAGACACTTTCTGCTTTCGATGCTCGCATAAAGCAACTGCAAGTCAGCTATTCTAATCTTACTTTCATCATGTCGTGTGGGAAAAGGTGGCTCCTATCCAAACATGTAAAAAATCTAAGCGTAGGATGCTCTATGTTCATGTGCGGTGCGCTTAAGTGGATAAGGTCCTCTAGCAATGCAACTCCAAAACCTATGTGTATTAGCTTTTTTTTATTCAGTTGCTATAGGAGATGTTACAAAACCTATAAGACACTAATAAAAGAAATGAAGAAAGAGCAAGAGTTCATCACAAACAGGTGAAAGCGTGAATAAATTACATGCATACTACCAGCAAAGAGAACGGAACACAACTAGAATAAAGTGGGTCAGTACTAACAAGCTTTGCCGTGCCTTTTCTGACAAAATGCTTCCAAAGCCTCTGCAAACACAAAAAACAGGAAAAAAAAATTGGAAGTTCTGGGTCAATGACAGACAAATTGAGAAGTCATGGCCACCAGCAAGGTTAGAGAAAGCACCTCAATGGCATTTTCTTGGTTTAGAAAGCCACCATCAAAGCCAAAGATTGCGAAGCCCGATGGTGTCTCAAAGAGCACTTTCATAGGAACTATATCCGCCATGAGAAAATGAGGAGTCCTGCTGAAAAATCAAGGATGAAGTAAATTAAACAAAAACAGTGACAAAACAACTAAGTTGAAATCAGAACCTATGATTGCCTGGTAAGGGTGAGGGTTCATGAGAGGAAAAAACAGCTTGCGGGCATATATTACCAAATAAAATGGGCATAGATGCTACCAATCTTTTTCAATGCAGCGACCCAAACTGAATCTAGAAGAAAAATACCCTAAGACAAAAGAAATGGTATTGAACATAGAACATCAACAGCAGCAAAAACATGTTACCAATCACAAAAATATGTAGCTTATGATTGTGAAAAAAAAAAAGAGTAGCATTAGTTAGAAAGTGGAAACAGTTTCTTCATTATCCTGAAGTTCCTCAAAGTTTAAGGGCAGCCACAGCTTTTTTAATCAAAAGATGTCGGGTGACATTGCAGTAACAGATCTACTAATGCCAATCAAATACAACTCGCGTGGCACAGCAATAGTAAGAACCAAATTTGTCTTAGGGAACTGGAACTCGACACACGCGGGGCGGGCGGGGTTGGATCTGACAGTTGGTCTTACCCTAGACGACGGCTGAAGCTAGCGAACTCGAACTCGAACTCGACACACGCGGGGGCGGACGGGGTTGGATCTGACAGTTGGTCTTACCCTAGACGACGGCTGAAGCTAGCGAACTCGAACTCGAACTCGACACACGCGGGGGCGGGCGGGGTTGGATCTGACAGTTGGTCTTACCCTAGACGACGGCTGAAGCGCGGACGAGGACCGTGCGGTGGAGGAAGGGGCTAGAACGTCGGCGTGTAGGCCGGCGGCGTCGGCTTCACCGGAGGAGACCGGCGGACGCCGCCGAAAGAGGCAACAATGGAGGGTTTCCGGGGCGGCGGAGGTAGGCCACGGCCGTCACCCAGATCTCAGCCGGGGAAGGATTTTGGGGATTTCTACTAACTTCTGACAGGCAACACAGCCTATTTATTGCTGGAGGCGACAAAATTTCATCGTTGTCGCCTGAAGCTGGAGCGGGCCGAGCAGAGTAGATTACAAGTGGGCCGAGCGGAGCAGAGGCTTGAGCGCCGTTCCCGACTTTCTATTGACATAACCGCCGGTGCGATGCACGGGAAGTAAAAGATTCTTATGAGATAACCATGTATCATGCCTAAAATTTTCATTGCAATCTTTTTTTAAAAAATAAGAGGACTCGTTAAAAATGATTGTGTATCACCAGCCTACCTGTCGTTCGTTCATAACTGATACCCCTAATAAAACAATAAAATATCCATCTGAGGGGACGCTGACTCTGATTACAGTCTTGTGCCACCCTCCTCGGGCCCACCATACACTTCCTTGGTGTTGACACCAAGATTGCTCCTGGCGCCTAACACACTATACGTGGGCCTTGGACGCCCTCGAGGTAGCCTTCGCGACCTGCAAATGCGGTGCCTTCGAAGCGTAACCGGCAAAACCGATCTAGAGATCGGTAGGCCGATGTAGAGCTTGAAGTTGACCGAAAAAACTCTCGAGCTCGCTCCCGGAAGGATCCGTCGGAGATGAGCACGTGGAGGATCTTCTAGGACCAGCGGATGGCGCCTAGAAAGCCAACGGAGATCGCGGAGATAGCCGCCGGACAACAACTAGAGGGGTCGAGGAGAGAATTAGGGCAAAAGGAGATAGATATGTTGTGTTTTGTGTTTCGATTGATAGATGGGATCAATCGGCCATGATCCTCTTATATATATATAGAGGGGTGGTCTTATCCAAAAGGAAAACAACTACAAGACAAAATCTCCAAGTTTCCCACGTCCACAATCGACCCAAAACCGATTTTGGAAAAGATCGGTTCGAGATTTGAAAGTTTGATTCGGAACCGACCTACCGGTAGTACCCACCGGTAGTGCGGTGGAAGACCGGTAGTACCGGTAATTCATTTTTTGTGCGAACCTCACCTTTTGCACAAAAACCGGTCCAAAGAATATAATTATTACCGGTAGTACCGGTAGTTGATTTTTGCGCGAACCTCACCCTTTGCGCAAACTGGCCTAAAAAATATAATTATTACAGTAGTACCGGCCCTAGTACAGTGCAAAGCACGCATCTCTCCGCGGCATAACTCTTGCATCCGGACACCAAATTGGACGATTCATATATGCTTTTCGATCGTCTCGACGAGAGGAACGCAATGGTGAGGTCTATTCTTGCATTTTATGCCCGTTATCTTCATTGGACATTTTTGCGCATCAACACATGCCCCCTGTTTTCAGGTAAATTTGTGATAAACCTGAAAACATATGTCCACCTGCAACCAACTAGCAACGATACCCATCACATCGGCTAGCCAGTGACTAAGGGCGATGTATACATCGACCATTTTGTTCTAAGGGCGATACATGTATCGGCCATTATTTGAAAGAGCACTAGGCCTCTTGCCAAACACTTGGGAAGTATTTTTTAAGATACCTCTGTTAATTGCCTTGTCGAGACGCTCCTTCTTCATTGTCTCTAGCACATAAGAGTTTTCGGGCACCACCTTGATCACTCTTAAAGGACCCTCCCAATTAGGAGACCATTTGCCAAATTCGTTGCTCTTCGATCCAATAGGTAGTATGGTTTTCCACACTAAATCTCCCACTTGGAACGATTTGCTCCTTACCTTCTTGTTATAGGCCTTTGTAACACGCATCTTGTCTTTATCAATCTCCCTAAGAGCTTGCAATCTCTTGTCGGTCACTTCATCTATGTTGTCCATCATGAGATCATGGTACATCATTGGAGATAAATCATTTTGTTTAGCAAATCTGAATGCACCCAAGTTCACTTCAACGGGCAACATAGCTTCTTGACCATAAACCAATTCAAAAGGAGAAGTATTTGTAGCACCATGCTTTGATATGCGATACGCCCACAAAGCTTCTGACAAGACTTCATGCCACTTCCTTGGAGTCTCTTCAATTTTCTTCTTAATGAGCTTGATCAAGGTCTTGTTACTAGCTTGAGCTTGGCCATTAGCCTGAGCATAGTATGGAGATGAATGAACAACTTTAATCTTGTATGATTCGGCAAAAGCCCTCACCTCTTTAGCCATAAAAGATGTGCCTTGGTCCGTATGCAACGTTTGAGGTATGCCGAATCTATGAATTATGTGTTCCTTAAGAAACTCAATCACCTCCGTGTGTGTCATATTCTTCAATGGGACCGCCTCCACACCATTTAGTGAAATAATCAGAGCAACCAAGACGAACCTATATCCCTTTGAAGATGAGGGGTGTATTTGGCCAATGAAATCAAGCCCCCAACCTCCGAATGGCCATGGCTTTGTGATAGAATGGAGCCCGAAGCGGGCGCCATCCTCGAATATTCCCGAACCGTTGTCACTCTTCACATCCTTTGTAGTAGCGAAAACAATCGGCTATCATAGTAGGCCAATAAAAACCAGCCCTTCTCAATAATCACTTCATCTTAGGAGCCGATTGATGCGTACCACACACACCTTCATGGACTTCTCCCATAGCCACTCTTGCTTGATCACCCCTAAACACTTTAGCAACAACCCATCGGCAGTTTTTCTATAGAGCTCACCACCTTGCATTGTAAACTTGAATGCAAACCGTCGGATATTCTTATCAACTCTAGTGTTAGGATCCCGCAAATACTTCATTATGAGAGCTCTCTCCAATCCTCTAAATCGGTATTAGAATCATTATTTGAACTAGACCGATTTTAGACATCATCAATAGCACACGCTTCTAAAAGAATTGGTTGATCCGATCATGTTAAACGGTTGAACCAATTCATTTGTTCCTGCACAACAAAAATTGATATCTTCATGCATCGGCTTTGTTTGTATATGAAAGTTTCGCTTACTAACATCAAAGCCGGATGCTTATTGAGCTAACATATTAGCCTTGTGATTCTCATGTCTAGGAATATGCCGAATCTTAAATTCAGCAAGTGTGAAAATATAACCAAGACAAGTATCAAGGCAAGAACGTAGTGATTCGTCTAAACATTGATATTCTCCATTAACTTGTTGAACCACTAGTAATGAGTCACCATAAGCTTCAACATGCTGCACTTTTGTAGGATCTATCATACCATAAGCCTCAACATGCTGCACTCCAATAGAAGTCAATATGATCAATCCGAATAACAAAGCTTGATATTCAGCTTGATTGTTAGTACAATTAAATTCCAACCGGCTAGACATCTCGGTCATAAGACCGTTGGGAGAGATTAAAACAATACCAATGCCTCGACCGTTACTGCAAACCGATCCATCAAAATATAACTTCCATGGAGTGATGGTAACATAATTGATTTCATCATCAAGATTTATGCCATGCTCAATAATAAAATCAGCAAGAATTTGACCTTTAATTACTCACAATGGCTCAAAGATCAGATCATATTCAATTAAAGAGTATGCCTGTGGAGGTATAAACTCCATATACCCTCACGGCCTAGTTTGGGCCGACATGCTATCACCAGGCCGGCCCATCAAGCTCAAAGACCGATCGGCTCAGCCGGGTGGTGATGCCCAGCCTTAAAACGGGCAATTATATCGAAGACCGACAAGGAGGACAAGACCTAGTGAGATAGGAAAGTTTAGACTTGTAAAGTATGTAAACTTAGTACCGAGATAGGCTAGTTCGACTTGTAACCTTGCTCCCCGTAATATATAAGGAGAGCAAGGACCCCCATGCTGAAGGACGGAATGCGGCATACGCACAGACTCATACATCCACACATAATCGAAACAGAGAGCAGGACGTAGGGTATTACGCTTCATAGCGGCCCGAACCTGGGTAAATCTTGTGTGATTGCTCCCTGTTTACATCTTGCTCGCAACCTCGGTGCGCCTTCCGCCAATCCATTACCGGTCAGGGCATACCCCTGGTCGGACTATCGCCGATATTTCGTCGACAGTGGCGCGCCAGGTAGGGGGTGCGCACCGAGATTTCACGTCGATCAAGATGGTTTCCTTCCCGGCTTCCATGACTTTCGAAACCGGCCTCACCTTCAACTTCGGAACGTTCACCTGGACTTCCAACTCAGCAACCGCTACTACGATTCTTACGCCTCCGGCTATCACGCCAACAATAGCACCAACAATGGTGGCCGCACCAAACCAGATCCAACTCATCCCGGTGACCACCATTGCAGTCCCAATCTATCCACCGCTGATAGTTGACGGCACGGCGCCAACACCTCCGGTCGGTCCCAACCAAAGGAGGCATGTTAGCAACACGGATCTACTCCGTTTGATCCATCAACAAGACATGAGGTTGATCGAAACCCATGCCAACTTCGAGTCGCTCCGACGACGCGTCGAGCGCGATCTACAACTCGCGCGACAACAAATCTCTAATCCGTTGACACGAAGGTACAACAACCGTCGTAGAGTCACTTTTGGACGCCCGAGCAGCCACGTTTGCAGCAAAAAGGAGAATCTACAACGACGCGTTCCAACAAATCCTCGTGGCAACCATATACGGCCGATAGCGGCGTAAACTCACAAGCAATTCCGACCACGGCCAATCATCGTACGCGGTGGTCGGAGAGGCCACCGAGCAACATACGGCGAGAAAATCCCCTGGCCGACATCCAAGATCTGAGAGAGAGGACTTCACAACAAGCCTCACGGGACAACAGCGGTCCGCATCAAACAACACAAACTACCCAAAACAATGTACCAAGTCGGAGTTACGTGTCAACAAGATAAATGTTAAACGCCGTCGCAACGAACGACGGCGACGTCCGCCGAGAAATCCGACGAACCGGTCGGAACCCCGCCGGCTGCACCTACTACGGCAACGCAGCAAGAACGATTCCCACAAAACAACACATCTAATGCCGGTTGTTCGCGAACGCACCGAGCTAGCCGCCGCCCTTCGTCGTGATGAACAAAGGGAAAGGCGACGGCAAGAGGTATTGGCTGCCATGGCAAACGCAACTTGGGGCAAAGAGCCGAACGACCACGAGCACGTTCAACTCAATCCCCTTCGATGACAATGGCGTCGGCACGCAGGCCAGGGCACTTGGCCGACCGACACCAAGACGTAGAAAGAAAACGGAGGGAAGCACATCGAAACACATGGCAAAGAATCGAGAGAATCGCCGCCTGCATCGGCAAGAGCCCATTAAGGGAAGATACAAGGGACTCGCTTGACATTGACGAGCCTCATGGTTGCACCCAGCGGCCAACTCGAGATGACTATCGCTTACAAACGTGCTCGGAGTCCTCCTCCTAGGCGAATGGTTCCGTCTGCTCAAACAAACCGTAATGGATTCATCACTCCCTTCTTGGACAATTTGCGGACCGAGAACCAAACCGGAGGCTTCCTAGTCCAACTCCTCCCCGAGGACGGATACCGCCGCACACCGAGCACATATTCCCTAATCCAATGAACCCACCAATCTTCGGCGCATCGAACAGATCCGATCACCAGGCGCAAAACATCTCGAAGGCATGTTCATAAACGGCGAGTGGTATGAAGTAGTACAACAAGGAAGCCAGCTTGAGAAGAACTCAAGCTCCTTAGATTCTTTTACAGATGTACCTTTTCCAAAAAAGGACAATCTCAATACTACTCTAACGGGATAACTATATCCGACCACGCCGTACGCCGTGACGATCAAGTCCTCGGACGATGACGACCTCCATCGCTCGCACCGAAGAAGATCCGGTCATGATTCACAACTTGGAAAAAGGAGAAGCGAGCTTTAAAACTAAAAAAGATTGAGAGATACGTCCTCCTCTTTTATCGTAACAAGTTTTTTTTTTTTAGGCGATTTCCCTTTCAAGGTTTAAGTTAGCGCCAATCGTACACATCGTTGTAAGTCATTTCAAATGACAAAAGCAATCTAATGTGTACTATTTTATAAATAAGAATTCAAGTTTTCGTGTCAAATCACTTGAGCACATGAATTTTTCTTGTCATTCAAAGGAAAATCATTCCTCGATCCGACGCGTTACGACATTCTCTAAACAAGAGGATTCCAAATCCTCAAATAAAATCCTACGGCATAAACGTGACAAAGTCATAAAATGGATCAAAATAAAGAGATAAATAAAAGGAATCTCGAAGGATTCCAAAGACAGACACATCTCAAAAGATCCACTTCTTTCATTAAAATTATAAAGTTTTTTACAAACGGGGACCGATTGCATCTAAGCAATCTAGTCATCCCGAACAGCTTGCCGACCACAAGGTCGACAGAGTCGCGGCGACGACGGCCTCCGCCGCCCCGGTGAACTCGACGGCGCCGCCCTCCATGGCATCATGCGCCGCCACCGCGGCTCCATGCCACGGACATCAACGCCGAGATGGCGTCGACGGTGGCATAAGCGGCGTGAGGCACCATGGCGAACGCCATGAACCGCCACCGCGGCCACTTGGCCGAGGATCGCCGCCGGCCGCGCGATGACATCGCCGCCTTGGGCGTTCACCGCGTCCGCCGCGGCATGGGCGGCCTCCCGGCCTGCTCCACCGCTCGTCGCGCTCCGCAAAAAAAAAAAATAGAGTACATTATAGAACAACGAGAACAATTCGGGCGCATGAACAAAAGGGAAATCAGATTACCGCCGACCCCGATGTCGGCAGCCTCGCGGGCCGAAGCGGCGTGTCCACCGGACCTTGCGGGCCAGCCTCTCGTCCGCCGCCTCATTGACGGCGGCGTTGGCCCGGGCGTCGAAATCGGCGGCCCGCCGTTTTCCGCCTCCGCTCTCCCGAGCGGAGGAGAGTGCGTTCAGGAACAGGTCGGCGTTCGCCTCCGCCTGTCCCAGCTGCTTGGTGGCCTCCGAGTAGAGGTCCCTGATGCGCTCCAGCTCCGCCCGACAGCGGTCGAGCGTCGACACCAAGGAGTTCGTTGAGAACCGCTTCGCCGAACGCACGGTGGAGGCACCGGCGGCCGCCATCGCCGCCTCCGCCACGACAGGAGCCGCTTGCTCCGCCGCAGCAACAATGGCCCCGGCCTCCACGACCGGAGCCACCTGCTCGGGGGCCACACCCCCCGGCGCCGCCTGCGGCTCCTCCGCCGCCCTCCTCGCCGCCTCGGCGGCGCCTGCAGCAGAGGTGCCCGCCGCACCTCCAATGGTGAGGAGGGTGTACCTACATTGTGAACGACGAGTTGCGGTTACATCAAAAGAAGAGAACCTCAAGATTAATCAAGAAAAATTCCAATCCAAGCTCACCTCCTCCGCGGCCTCACCTCCCGAGGGGAGTTCACCGACTCCTCCTCACCCGCCGGGCGCTTACCATGACGGCGGTCCATTGCAGGTGGCGGCGGCGAGCAAATGCGATCTAAAAACCCTAGGTTTTTGGGAGCAGGAGTAGAGGAGCAGGAACAGAAAATGCGCGGCGTGTACGTAACTCCCGCCGCAGCGTAATTTATAGAAGAGCCCGGAGAACTCGAGAAGGCAACCGATGAGATCGTGGGTAATCAAACCGCCGCGGCCCTCCGTTCCCCGAGAGCACGAAGCGACGAAAACCGCTCCACTCAAGCGGCGCGCATTTATACGTTCCTCTTGCATCGGGAACCCCCGTGCGCTCGGCGACGCACGATGTGAGGAAGGTGGAACGATTGAGACACCGACATAATGGCCCCACCACATCGAAGAATTGACTTAACCAAAGACAAAAACCGTACGCCGGTTTGACGTGACAACCCGGTCGCTGATATACGGTTACATCAAAGCAACCGAATATTTTCGCCCGCACGCGATCATGACGTGCCATGACGGACAAAAGATAAGTACCCAACATCTCTAAGAAATTTCTTTACTTATTTGGTTCACCGATTTCAAAAGACCACGTTTTTGAAAAAACCGGTTCGCACAAATTTCTTACCTCAAACACGAAGCAAACCAGGAATGCACCGTGTCTACGGTCCCACTCGCTACGTGTTCACGGCTCCAACGCTATACAACACAGAGTGATCCAGCGGTCGCTCCCAAAGGAAAAGGGCTCCAAACATTCGGCACCGTCCGTTTGTTTAGGATCATCTAATCCCCAAGGACTCGGTCGGCTCTTGAATGAGAAAGAGAAGAGTGCTTTGCCGGGCAATTTTTTCCTCCAAATTTGTAATAAGCATGACCTATTCTTCGCATAACAAAATCTTACACACCATATGATCATTTTTCCAGGAGCAAAGGCATTGTCAAAAACTTATCATGGCAAGACGATGGTTCACAACAAGATACGATAAGTGCGTTTTCAACCTAACATACACGCCTTCTTTAATCTTTTTTCACAAAAGATTTCTTTAAACGAACTACTTCAAAGTACGTTCGAACTCTTTACAAAGTTAAAACATTTTCTTTGCACCAAATGGCCAAGCACGTCACCTCTCCAACAAAAACAATCAGCATGCACTGTCTCTGATCAATCCCGCTACGTGTTCACAGCTCCAACGCTATACAACACGGGGATGACGGCGATCGCTTCTAACGGAAATAGGGCCCTAAGTGATTCGGCCAAACGCGCTATTCACTATAGGTCACCTACACACGCGGACCGATTAACTCTAAGGAGAGGCGATTACTAAAAACCATTTTCAAGCAAAGCATTTTGATACAACTCTATGTCATAGATTATATCAAAACAATACGATTGAGAATATCTCATCAAAACATTCACTCATACAAAACTTTCTCTTTGCAGCAACAACTCGAAGAACTAATCCACAAGTTACAAAGATAGCAAAGAAGTATGTCATTAACATTTCAACCCACACAATCCCACAAACTCGAGCTGGGATTCTTTGGCCAATGATACCGGTTATTTCCGCGCACAAATAGCTAAGCTATTTTTATGGGTTTAGATTCAAAACCATGGTCTCACGGCCACGCCCTGGGACCGAGTTAAGTAGCAAAGCTATCTTAGCTTAATCATGACAAAGTCATGGCATGGTTCAAACCGACCAGCCCAAATGAAATTTGGCACCGCTCGGTCTCACTCAAAGAGTGGTCGGAAACACATAGAGCACGACACAATGATCGGTTGTCTTCTTTTTTAGACTCGACATAACGTGTTCCACCTCATCTCGGGCTCGGGGACTACGTGGGCCCACGTCACCCGAGAGGTGACATGGGCTAGATCCTTCTTTTAAGAGCTTGCCGCAACATATACTATCTTACAAAGAACCTCGGGGACTACGTGGGCCCACGTCATTTTGCATGACTCGGCCTGATCCTTTCTATTCACAAAGGGTTTAGTTTCAAAACTAAGCTAAGGCACTGACCAATCACGACAGATACCATGTGATGGCAGGCATCACACACTAACGAGGGCCCACGTCTCCAGATTTGGGACCCTTCCAAAATTCTTTTTTCTTTTTTCAGGAGCATCATAAATCTTTCGGTCAAAACCAACAACGTCAACCAAGTGCAAGCAAAGTGTGGTCGGAAGCACTAGACGGTCCTCCACCGCTCGGACCACATGTCGAACGTGTGTCCGACCACCCTTTCTCACTCGGCCAAGCAAGACGGTGTTTTCTCCTCAAGATCCATGATGCTCGGGGACTAGCTGTGGAGGTATAAACTCCATATACCCTCACGGCCTAGTTTGGGCCGACATGCTATCACCAGTGCCGGCCCATCAAGCTCAAAGACCGATCGGCTCAGCCGGGCCTGGACGGCCCTAAAACGGGCAATTATATCGAGGACCGACAAGGAGGACAAGACCTAGCCGAGATAGGAAAGTTTAGACTTGTAAAGTATGTAAACTTAGTACCGAGATAGGCTAGTTCCGACTTGTAACCTTGCTCCCGTAATATATAAGGAGAGCAAGGACCCCCATGCCGAGGACGGAATCGGCATACGCACGTACTCATACATCCACACATAATCGAAAAGAGAGCGGGACGTAGGGTATTACGCTTCATAGCGGCCCGAACGGGTAAATCTTGTGTGATTGCTCCCTGTTTACATCTTGCTCGCAACCTCGGGCGCCTTCCGCCAATCCATTACCGGTCGGGGCATACCCCTGGTCGGACTATCGCCGATATTTCGTCGACAATGCCCACTTGCCTAACCTCCCACTGAGGATTGGCCGATGCAACATGTGCTTAATAACTTCGGCATGGCATGCTACAACACATGTACTTAACAACAAATAATGTCTCATCTTTTGGCATGCAAAGTACGGCGATAAGCATAATTTTTTCGTATGGGCATACCTTGTCTCGTAATCAAGAAGATGATGACCAAGATAAGCAATTACATACTCTTTCCCTTCATCTTCTTGAGTCATAACAGCCCAATAACTCTATCTTCGGGCTAAGTAACTCTATCTTCGGCAAAGCAATATAAAGCTTGAACGGTACTTTCTCTCTTAGGTGCACGAAGAACGGGCGGTGATGACAAATACTCCTTTATCTTGTCGAATGCCCTTTGTTGGCTTGCCCCCCAAGTGAATTCAGATTCATCCTTCAACTTGAGTATAGGAGTAAAAGGAATAATTTTCTAGGACAAGTTAGCAATAAATCTTCTCAAGTAGTTCACCTTTCCTAAGAACTTTTGCATGTCTTTCTTGCACGTAGGTGGTTGAACTTTCTTGATTTTCTCGATCCTCTTGGGATCAACCTTTATGCCTTTGTCATGAATGATAAAGCCTAGGAACTTCCCAGCCGATACTCCAAAAGCACACTTGAGTGGATTCATCTTCAAACCATAGCGACGCATCCTTTCAAAAGCAAGACGTAAATCGGCTAAATGAGATTTATGGGCAGCCGATTTAATCACAATATCATCAATGTACACCTCCATAATCACCCCAATTAGATCATAGAAAATCAAATTCATTGCCCTTTGATAGGTGGCGCGCGTTCTTCAACCCAAAGGTCATCACAATCCACTCAAACAAATCGACGAATCCGGACAAACGAAAGTTGTCTTTGATGTATCTTCTTCCGCCATAAAAATCTGATTGTACCCCGCGTTATCATCAAGAAAGCTAATCACCTTGTGTCCCGAAGCATCATTGATCAACATATCGGCTATAGGCATAGGATATTCATCTTTGGGAGTGGCTCTATTCAAATCTCTGAAATCAATGCACACTCTAATCTTGCCGCTGTCCTTCTTCTCAACCGGCACAATATTAGAGACCCACTCCGCATATTGGCATGGACGAATGAACTTCGCTTGCAACAACCTTTCGATCTCCACCTTTATTCGGTCATGGATGGCCGAATTGAAGCACCTTGGATGTTGCTTGACGGGCTTGAAGTTCTTTTTGAGAATGAGCCGATGCTCAACAAGATCTCAGCTCAATCTCGGCATCTCGATGTAGTTCCATGCAAAGCAATCAACATATTCCTTGAGAAGCATGATTAATTCACTTTATAATCGGCTTCCAAGTTTTAATTTACAAACGTCGGCCGTGGCGTAATGCCATCCCCAATATCAACTTGTTCTAAAGGGTCGGCCGACGTGAACCCTTGGCCCAACTTATTGAGCTCATCAAAGTCATCAATAGCTTCACAAGCATCAGTCTTTTCACCCCGATACTCCTCCAATCGACGCTTTAACCATTCGTGACTATCCATTAAATAATTGTGTTTAGCCGATTGTCAATCGGCTTGAGAGATATAGGAACAAAGCCACCTCTAGCATAATCTACATAATCATAAGTAGACAAATCTCTACCCGATAAGCAGCCAAAGGTGTCATGCCCCCGTGTTCGGATGAATCGGCAACGCAACTTAACCGATGAATCCGCATGGACAATCTCAACAAGATCACCAACCCATTGGATGAGAAATTGGTGTAGACTGGAAGGAACACACTCATTAGCATGTATCCAATCATGCCCAAGTATCACATTGTAGCTTCCTTTGATGTCGGCGACGAAGAAAGCGGTAGCCAAGGTCTTGCTCCCGATGGTTAACTCAACGTTAGCAATACCCTTAGCTGGAATTGGAGCATCTCCGCCAACTCCCGTGATGGTCATGTTGATCTTGATCAACTCCTCTTCCTTGATCCCAAGCTTGCGGAACAACGAATAAGGCATAACATTGACAATCGCACCGCTGTCCACAAGCATGCTATGCACCGGAGTTCCATTGATATGACCCCTCAAATTGAGAGGACGAAGGTGATCCACTCTAACTCCTGGCTTCTTGAACACAGCATCCTCCACTGCAAACACAAGCTCCGCTGCTGGTGGCTCCTCCTCATCATGATGGATCACATAGTAATCCGATGACAAGTATATCACGTTGATCCGCTCCGAAGATGGCTCATAGTCCACCATCTCGTCATCTTGTTCTTCCAGAGTTTCCATGCCTACAGCATTAGCAACCACAGCAGCAAACTCTTTGGGATTCTCCCCAAGATCCTCAGAAATTGATGGAATCGGTTTGGATGCCTCAAGAGAAATCTCAACCAATTCAACAACTGCTGGGACAATTGTGTTAGCAATTACCGGCTCAACCGATTCTTCAATCAGTTGGAGCGCCTCCACCACCTTGGCCGGCTCAATTGGAGCCACCGGCTTAGCCGGCTCCAAAGTCGGCTTGGCCGGCGCTGCTTCCTTAGTAGCATCATCATCACCCTTGGGCAAGACTTCTTGTTGTTTCTCAAGAGCTTGCTTCTTCAACTTCCTTGCCCGGGCGCGCTGCAACTTCCGCTTTTGAGTCTTGTCCAAGTTGGATGGACACCACTTGGGCTGCATGTACTTAGGATCTCTTGGCGGCTTCTCCTTCACCTCTTCTCCAGCAACTTCCTTTGCAACCTCATCTTGCTTGTTTGCTGGAATTTTATTGTCGATCACAATCGGTTCATTGTCGGCAACCACGGGGAGCCGGCATTGACCCGATAATGATGTTAGATGATGGAGCACTTTTGGGAGTAGGCTTCTCAATTTCTTGCACCTTCTTTTGAACATATACTTGCTGCGTTGGTTCCTTGATCGCCCTCTCTTGATACATCCTGCTAGAGCTCG
Organism: Themeda triandra; assembly: GCA_018135685.1. Taxonomy (NCBI): domain Eukaryota; kingdom Viridiplantae; phylum Streptophyta; class Magnoliopsida; order Poales; family Poaceae; genus Themeda; species Themeda triandra. The sequence goes on from JAENPR010000038.1 coordinate 2,053,875, forward strand.
ATTGAAATTCCAATCAGCTAGAGACAGGGCGCCTTGCATCCTCCAACCTCTGATGAACTGGAATGCGAGCTTGGGGATATGGTACCCACACACCTTGAGTTCCCCACTGTGGCAATGGCAACTCAGGTGGAGATGGAGTAACCGGTGGCCCCCAACGAGTTGGACGAGAACGGACAACCTGCATAGAAGAAACAACTGATGGAGCTACACCCTTTTGCTTCTTATCTTCAGCTTCTCTCTTAGGTGGTGTAGACTCTCTTTTTTTTATGGGCCGATTCTTGAAATCAGCCTTTTCTTGCTTGTACTTCGCCATAAGTCGGTCAAAAATACAAAGTGGCTTAACCACAAATTTCTTAGGCTTCTGCTCTTGCTGCTTCCATACACCAATCTCTGGCTTGTGTGATATGAATCACATGAATACCGGAAGCAATGGAGCCCTCTGGAATTTGAGAGTCGGTTTGACCGATTGTAGCAATCGATTTAACCAACTTTGCAGCTGTAGAAATGTCGGTTGGCTGTTCACCTTGGGGCGCCTCCTTGCTCTCAATAGATGGGTCAACACCGGTCACCGGGATCGGCCGGGCTGGTCTTTGCCGTGCCGCTTGATGCTCATACCACCATTGCCTTCGCAAGGCTTCCACCGAACTAGCGGTGATTGTAATCTTGCTCTTGCCTTGATCATCCTTCTCAAGTGCCACTTGTCGCCCGAATTCTTTCGAACATTCGGTGCGCAGACGGGCTCGCCGATAATCACGTTCTTGCCTTTAGCTTTATCGGCTTGGTGAGGACGAATCAAAATAGCCGGCTTCCTGCTTCAATGGTATTCGTAGGAAAAGGATTTTTCTTGATCTCCGTATCGGCAAGGCTCAATCGTCCCTCATTAAGGGCCGATTGTATCTGCGTCGAAAGTAATTACAATCATTAGTCGCATGAGAATAAGAATTGTAATATTTGCAATAAGCTCTTTTCTTAATCTCATCCGGCGAAGGCATAGTGTAATTAATTCTAATGTGTCCGATTTTAAATAACTCATCAAAAATCCGGTCACATTTAGAAGTATCAAAAGTATACTTTTACTTCTTCATACCGATTCTTTTGAATCGGTTTGAGAGAAGGACAAGTAACTTGCTTATTTTCTCGTCGGCCACCTAATTTCAGCAGCATTGCACTCATAGTTATCATCATCCGAATGATCTAAAAAAGCATCACAAGTATGTGTATTCGAACGATGTGACCTATAAGGCTCACGAGAATCTTTAAGGCGCGATTCCTAAAACGGCCCTCTCCATGAGATGATTGAAGCTAGTAAATTGAACATTCTCTAGTTTCTCACGAATTCTAGAGTTCAAACCATTAAAGCATATATCCACTAGATCTCTTTCAGAAATATTAAGATAAAAACATTTATTCTTAATCTCTCTAACTCTAGTGAAAAAGTCTAAACAAGCTTCATCACGCATTTGCCTAACAACAGTAAGGTGTGCCAGTCTAGTTTCTTGACTATGAAACTTTTCCTCTAATTGAGCCCAAGAATTAATAGAACATGGTGCTAAAGAAGTAAACCATGAGAAAGCAGTACCAGTCAATGATAAAGGGAAATTATGAATTTTCATAAACTCATGAGAACTATGTTCCCCTAATTGAGCAAGATACATACTAATATGTTCCATGGTAGTTTTGTTACCAACACCATTAAACTTCTGAAAGTCAGGTACCTTCCACTCCTCAGGATTCTTCATGTAATCATAAGCACAAGGATATGGCTTAGTATACATGTTCTTAGCAGTCTTCAAGTGGACACCTAAACTTTCTTCAAGGGACTTAGTAAAGTCCTCTCTAAACCGATTCAACACATCATTGAAATCGCTAGAGGGAGGACTAGAAGTGTTTTTGCCCTCAAAATGCGGAATTGGACTAGGAGACTTCGGTGGGTTGGGTAGAACATTGTTCCCCTCCGAAGCTTTTGACGCCCTATGATCGGTTCGCAATTGACCCGATTTAGGAGCACCACCTGATGTGCTAGCTCCTAGATGACCGGTTCCAGTGATTGGACCCGATTGCAGTTTACTAGCATCGACATAAGATGTTTGATCCTTATAAAAATTTGAGGCATACCAAATTCAGGTTGCGATAAAACACCCAATTCATCGAATTTGCTTTACCGACCATCTTAATTATTCTATCTTCTAACAACTTATGCGAATGTTGCATAGTAGCAATAAAAGCATTACTTTGATCTATTAACATCTTAGCTACTTCACCTTGCGTAATAGGATTATCATCAAACTTAGGACCGGTTTCATTATTTACCTTTTCACTCCGACGATCCCATGATGTCATCAACGCTTGGTTCTTGCTCAAGAATCACCCGTTGTTGACGATCCTTCACATGCCTTGCAAGAAAGCTTGTTGAAGAGCTGCCATCTTTGCTTCTAGTTGGGCCTTCAAATCTGGAGATAGCTCCTCCACGGAGCTAGGTCAAATGATGTTGTCTCCATAGACATCGCTTTTGTCATGCGTTGAACCATCATTCGCCATGTCACCGTTTGAGGGAAACTTGAGCTTGCGCCTAGATTTCCCCAGCGGAGTCGCCAAAAAGTATGTTGACACCAAGATTGCTCCTGGCGCCTACCACACCACACGTGGGCCTTGGACGCCCTCGAGGTAGCCTTCGCGACCTACAAACGCGGTGCCTTCGAAGTGTAACCGGCAAAACCGATCTAGAGATCAGTAGGACGATGTAGAGCTTGAAGTTGACCGAAAAAGCTCCCGAACTCGCTCCCGGAAGGATCCATCGGGGATGAGCACGTGGAGGATCTTCTAGGACCAGTGGATGGCGCCTAGAAAGCCAATGGAGATCACGGAGATAGCCGCGGGACAGCAACTAGAGGGGTTGAGGAGAGAATTAGGGCAAAAGGAGATAGATATGTTGTGTTCTATGTTTCGATTGATAGATGGGATCAATCGACCATGATCCTCTCATATATATAGAGGGGGTGGTCTTATCCTAGTAGAAAACAACTCCAAGACACAATCTCCAAGTTTCCCACGTCCACAACTGACCCAAAACCGATTTAGAAAAAGATCGGTTCGAGATTTGGAAGTTTGATTCGGAACTGACCTACCGGTAGTACCCACCGGTAGTACTGGTGGAAGACCGGTAGTACCGGTAATTCATTTTTGTGCGAATCTCACCTTTTGCACAAAACCGGTCCAAAGAATATAATTATTATCGGTAGTACCGGTCCTACCGGTCCCAGGACCGGTACTACCGCTAGTAAAATTCTGCGCGAAAAGCACGCAATCTCTCCGGCGGCATAACTCTTGCATCCGGACACCAAATTGGACGTTCAATATATGCTTTTCGATCGTCTCAATGAGAGGAACGCAATGGTGAGGTCTATTCTTGCATTTTATGCCCGTTATCTTCATTGGACATTTTTGCGCGTCAACACTTGGCCAAGCTAAAGAGTAGGCACCCAACCTTTCCACAAAAACCTTCACCTCCAAGCATACCAATCCGACAATCTCGGAGCAAGAAGTGGAATCGTTGTTGTCGAGGGCCTTCCACCTCCTCGACAGCAATGAACCGATCAGTCGATCTGCTATTAAACATGTCAACCGGCTCGATCAAGGCAAACTTGAAACTAGGTGCCAAGTCCCGCGGGAACATAATTACATATAATTTCATCATTTACTTGTGACCAACTTCACCAATTTACATCACTTGGCAAACAGAACCAACCTTGATCTCGTGACACGGTGAGGATACCAAGTTCCATACCTGGAGAGAGATGGTCAAGGCCATGCCATACTAGGGATCGTGTTGGCACTAACATGTTGTTACGCCGTGAGAAACACATGAATCAGCAATCGTCGCTGTCACCAGATATAGGCATGACAACGCTCAGAAGCATGAAGTCTGAACCAAGGTACTGAATTGACCAACCTGATTTAGATTAGGTATGCGCTGAACGCGCATGCCGAGCCGTGGTAGTCACCTCTCATATGACTACCTTTTCTTTGCATACTCTGATGCACGATTAATTTGCTTAGAACAATCCAGAATAAATGCATTTTGTGGTATTAGCTGGTATGCATTACGTGGATGATGCAGCTTCTGAAGTCAATAATGCACGTAAAATTTAACAGTTGAGTAAATGACAAGGAATCAGATGCTACTAAAATTGCTAATTTATTGAGGAATGTATATCGTACACTCTGAAAGATCTTATCTATCTTTTACCAAACTAAGTTTCTTCACTTTACTTCGAAGATTTGAGTGATACAAGATCAAGTTTCCAAAGCAAGCCACTCGAAAGAGTGAATAGGGAATACTCAATGCCTTCTATTCCAATGGTACTGAGTCATATACAAGAGCACACACACATGCAACCACATGTTGGTCTAACGCTCACACACACATGCACCATATGTTGGTCTAATACTCAGGCAACCATATGCTATTCTAACACTCCCCCACAGTGTGAACTGGGAGCACCACGAACATTAAGACTGGACCTAAACTCAGTGAAGACGGACATCGGCAATCCTTTGGTGAAGATATCGGTGTACTGCGACATGGTGGGGACGTTGAAAGGTCCCTTGTTTGGTTTTGATAATTGAGTGACAACTTAGGTGGACTAATTGTGTGATCATGAGAATACACAGGGGTTTAGTCCACAAGTGATTGTGAGATGAAAGAGCTTCATTGAATATGTGACATGTCATGAAGTCATGTGACCGATGGTGAAGATCGAGATGAGGCTTGGCTCGAGACCGGAGGGTGTGTGAAGGACAAGTCGAGGCAGTGGAGCGATGGACCATGAGATGGTGAAGCTCGGGCAAGACTTGGTTCCGATGGACCATGAGGCGGTGAAGAGCAAGTGAGATCAAGATCGATGGACCGTGAAGGTTGCATGATGATATGAAGTGGATCATATCAACTTGAGATCGTGTCGGTGCATGTGTTGCATTGGCACTTTGGTGGAAGACGGTGGAAGTAGAAATGCGCAAGGCAAAGGTATGCTACAGGGCATTTCATTTCACCGGTCATGAGGAGTGTAGAGAAGTAGATGACCGGATTTAGGATTGATAGCCGTACTATCAAGAGGGGCAAACTTGTTTGCATCTCGGTCATCTAGTGCCACTTGAGCGATCTAACATTGCGACATGCTAGGATCGAGTGGCGTTGTGAGCAAGAGAAAATCCTTTGAAAATGATTGTGAAAATGCTAACACACATGCACATGGTGATGTACACTTGGTGGTGTTGGCACATTTACAAAGGTGGTGTTGATCGCGCTTTGGTTTGTAGGGTTGAGATGGGTTTGAGTCCTTCTCTCCCTCCCGCCGAGCTTGCGAGGCGGGATTCGGCGCTTTCGGGAAAATAGGAGGCCTATTTTCTATTGCGTCGGATGCAATTTGTTGTTGGAAACATACTATCCATGGTGATCAAGTTGGTATACTTGTTGGATAGCATGGTGGAGAAGATTGCGTTTTCGACGGGCTGTGAATCATGGATTCACAAGGCGCCGGACGCGGACCGAACGCGGGTCAGACGCGTCCGGCGCGTGCTGGATAGGCGCAGGTTGACTGGCTGGGCGCAGAGAGCGTCGGACGCGGGCCGGACGCTGGTCAGACGCGTCCGGCGCGTTGTGAGCTGGTTTGAGCTGCGGCCAGGCGCGAGCGCGGCGGACGCGGCGGCGACGCGTCCGTGGCGGCCGGACGCCGACCGAAACTTTCGAGTTTCGGCCCGTATGAGGGCACGCGGACGCCGGCCGGACGCGGCGCCCGACGCGGCGGAACTCGTTCATCGTCCGACGCGATGTGACGTGGCGCAGTTCAAAGTTCCAACGGTCGACTGCGCGGCGCGATGGAGAGGCGCCGGACGCGTCCGGAGCATCACGGCAGACGCGTCCGGCGCTTGATGAAATCGCCAGCCGAGGAGCAACGGCTAGTTTTGGGCTTTGGCCTATAAATAGAGGGGTTGCTCGGCCATGGCTGGTGGCTTAGCACCTTGGGGACTTGGTGTCCACCTTGGAGAGTGCTTGGAGAGCCCTCTACTCACTTGAGCTTGATAGTGTTCATCCGATCGAGTGTGTGAGCGATTCTAGTGCGTTGCATCGAGAGATTTGCATTGAGTGGCACTAGGTGATCGTGTTGCAAGCCGGTGTGCTTGTTACTCTTGGAGGTCGCCACCTCCTAGACGGCTTGGTGGCAAGAGACTTCGTTGAAGCACCGCGTGGAGATTGTGCGGTGCTCCGAAGGAGGATTTGTGAGGGTTCTTGAGCCTTCCCGCGGGAGCGAATTGGCTACTCTAGTTGAGCGTGGCTTGGAGGATCCCGGTCTTGTGTTGATTGGAGTTGGGGCTCCCGGAGGGGTTGTTGGATGAGCCAACTTGAGCGGCCATCTCATCACCAAGTCGGTGTATCGCCACAACCGGACGTAGCTTGGTGGCGACCAAGTGAACCGGGGAAAAATCGTGTGTCGATTTGTGGTTGCCGAGGCTTCGACCTCCTTGTGCTTGTGTGTGAGGCTTCGACCTCCCTTGAGCTTGTTTGCAGGTGGTTGATCTCTACGCCCGGTGATTCGCCACCACCGCAACTTCGTGTGTCAACTCTTCGCGGTGGTTTGCATCCCCTCTAGCTCAAGCTTGTATTTAAATTGGTTACATTCTTGTTTAGCTTGAGTAGTGGCTCTTGTGCTCTTTTGCTTGTGTAGCTGTTGGTATTTGCTAAGTGCAACTAAAATAAGAAGAATTCCGCAAGCGCACAGTAACATACCATTGTAGCATTTTACCGGGAGTAAACCAAGTATCGTTATTTATATTTTACCACAGGGAAGCAAGGGTTAAAGAATCTGATAATTCACCATCATGTATCTACTGTTGACATTTCTAACGCCACTCAGTGTTAGGTTGTCATCCCCAACATGGCGCCAAAAATGCTGGTACTAAATAATGCAACTGCTACTAGAAATAAATATGGGATCCGCAAGCGCACAGATAATACCGATGTAGCATTTTAACCAGGAGTATCCAGGTATCGTTATTTATATTTTTACCCCTTTGGGAAGGGAATGCACTGGATAATGAGTGATGAGCAATGCACATCTTTGTAATGGAGAGCTTAACCTTGTCTCGTATCGATCATCTCATACGGGGTAAGTGTCACATAAAATATAGGAATGAATGATAAATGACATAAGATAAATGAGAGCAATTAGCCACATAAAATAATAGTAATAAGCCATCTCAACTTAGCACTCTAAGCTTATAACACTAGCATGGACTAGGATGATCTAGGGTATAATCCTATGTTATTCTAACTATAAGGTCAAAGCATACAATGATTAGTGCAAGAACATCTAGCAATCATGGCGGGAAAAGGTTACATCTATGCATAGTGATATTACCAGAGAAGACAAGAGACATAGCAATGACTTCAATGTAATAGGTTGTTCTACTAAGACCTACCAACGGGGGATGGAATACAAAGGACTCAACGGAACTGTCACTTCCGCGATCTACCACACGACCCGGCCAATAGGGTGTAATCGCAGATAAATACGGTCTAGACACCACGCCTACACAATATTTACCACTTACCCATCGATCTAATGAGCAAGCGCTATACGATCCTATGCATAAACATAATTCTAGTCCAACTATGCTAAACATATAATCAAAGTAAACTAAGAACAATATAATTGAGAATATAATCAAATAGAGCAAAGTCAAGTATGATATAATAGAATAGAATAAAGTACTACTCATAGTATCACGAACAATGATGAATATTACAAGAATGTAGAGGGGAATTACCAAGAACTCCGACGAGATCCGGACTCCAAGCTAGGCTTGATTCCCTCTAGATCTATTCCTATGTAGCTATGCTACTAAACTATGGAGCTCTAATTGAGATGGTGGCTCGGCTTTCTCGAATTCGATGAGAGAATGAACTCTTGAATGAATTAGGATTGAATTCGGGTTTCACCCGGGGCCGGGGGCTCGAATATATAGCCCCTAGGATTAACCACAGCCCTCGGATCAAACCGACCTAAATGGACGATAATTATTCATCCTCAAAGGCGGTGGAGGCGGGATCCACGAGACTCCACCCGATTGGTGGAGGTGGGGAGTCGGCCGACTCCCCCTGGGTCGGCCGGTGGCCACCCGCAGGTGGGTCCCCGCTTCCAGGGTTTGCCTTCTGGAGTCTTCTAGATTATACAATTTTACCCGTTCGGTCTTTATCTCTATGTAATCATGACATGTGGGCCTCCTTTGGTTCTCTTTCTGATAACCCCCTGCAGAAATAGACAATCACCAAAACTCATGGAATTCTGTCAGTGTAACCCCTATATCTAACAGGTGAACTCAAATTAGTCCTTTCTCTTGCTGCGTTGACGGTATAAAATTGATACTTAACGACCGTCAACAAACTCCCCCAAGCTTACCTTTTGCTCGTCCCTGAGCAAAGATAGACTCAGTGATGGATCAGGAGTTGCTATAATACTTTCACTCCTCACAAGTACACATGCGTTCAAACAAGAACTCTCCTCCGGATTAGAGTGAGCTATCTTGACTCAAAACTCACTCATATTACCTTTCACCATGGGGCTTGTAACCGTCACTTGGGTCTTGAGTAGTTGAAAGATAGAACGCTCAAGTCAAGCGCCATGTTTCTCGCTCTTTGATCAACTATTATCCCGGAGTTTTTGCAAGGTTTTGAAATAAAACTCGAGTTCCTTGTATGAACCTTTCAAGTCTCTCATTTGTGGTATTTCTCGGATCCTCTCCAAGGCATGAGTAGTGTATGCCTTTTCTCTCTTCTCTCAAGAATATGTGGTATTTGTGGAACTAAGGCATAGTGGAAAGTGCCTTTCTCTCTCACCCTACTTTCTAATAGGCTTATGTGGAGCTCATAGGTGGGGAGACACTCAAACTCACTTGCATATATTGCACAGTTAAGACATGGATCCAATAGGAACTAAAATAATAATAAAGTCATATGTGCATGTGAATGAGGAAATGGAATGGATGAAAAGATGATAGGATGATGGTGATAAGGAAATGATTACGAGGGTACTCAACTGGTGAACATCTACTTCTACACTTGCTCCTTCGGGGATAACATGACTCCCTTTATTCGGAAACCTTGAAAACTTCTTGAATGGAAGGACTTGGCTACTCTTTCTTTTCTTTTTTTTTTTTTTTTTTTTCTTTCTTTTTTTTTTTTTTTTTTAGAGCAACCAATCCTGCGGAAACGAAACTTTAGCACGGGAGTGTATAACTTGAAATGATAATATTTGGAGCTTTTTATGTAGACAAATAGAACGGCGATGATTATGTCTAGATGTTCACTCCCAGGATAGGAGTAGAACCTTTCTGGATGAAGTGAAATAAATGGCGTATATATATGTGGATGAATGAATGGATGCGTACTCCCAGTGTAGGAGCAGCATAAGTGCGTATCTCCAGGGTAGAGATAGCATAGTAAGTGGGGAATGCGTACTCCCAGGATAGGAGTAGCATAAGTGCGTATCTCCAGGGTAGAGATAGCACAATATGTGGTGGATATGGATCTATATGTGGGTGGTACTTCGAGGAACAGAAGTAGCACAAAAAATGAATGTAGTAGTTATAAAATGGGTGCATGCTTCTGAGGACAGAAGTAGCATAGATTAATGGATGGAGAGCACATAGTATTGACTTTAACTGCATGACTAATTCCTTATGGGTCCACAGCATAACCACACTCAATGCCTATAAAGTCTACACTCAAACCTAAAATATGATCTATTTGAACAGATGGGTCTTTCCTAATCTAGTAAGCATGAATATATGTTTGTGGTAGGAATTTGAACTCTCATCATAAAGGAACTCATCATGCAGGAATTTAATATTTTCACGAGATAAATTCTCCGAACTCTAGTATCTCTAGGAACAAGATGGACAAGAGCTCAAAACCTTCCCATATCATACCCGTCAACCACCTAGACTTAGATCAAGTGTTTGCTACCCACAAGTTTCGGGTTTAGAGCAAATCTCAAATCTAAACAGTTGTGTCCAAAACTCGGGAGAGTGCAAGGTTGAAAACTAGGTACTTGAAAGGAATTACGGCGAGCAACTATTCATCATCTCCATGTAGAGTTTATTCTAGGGATCACTTTTAAAACAAACATTGCAAGAGCTCTCCAAAAGGTAGAAAAGATAAATAAGAAAATCTTTACGGGTTTCTATGATTATGCATCTTTTTTAGTTGTTTTAATCAAAGCACACTCTAATAAAGCACAAATAGATAAGTTGGAAACACTTAGCTTGGTACACGGGGGATGCTCTCCCCCAAGGCTGGATGTTGACATAGTCTGGCGATGTTGCCGACGGGCATCGAAGACGTTCTAGTCCTCCGGGAGTGTCGTAGATAGTTCTTTGTTGGAGACGGCATTCAATTTTCGCGGGCAAGTACTCGACGGGGACTGGATGTCCTTCACTGTTAGCTCTTCATGATCCTTGATGTTTTGTGAAGCTCAAATAGACAACAAAGCTTGTGGAACCGATTAAGCGTTAGTGATAAAACCTCTAGGCCCCGGTTGTCTAGAACTTTCTTAACTTAGACTTGTTCTAACGGGATCACAAGAAATATTTTTATCTTTTTATTATTTAAGGAATGCGAGACGGGGAAATAAATATCTTTGAGAAATTATTTTTGTGCCACCACGGTGAATGATTATTCACATGGGGCTCGACGATTTTTGGATGCGAATGCACAACATCTTTATTTTCTTTTCTAATGCGAGAGATGGTAAAGATGCAACTAAGATGCAAATAGGAAAATAAATATGCTAAGGTAAAAATGCAATCTTTGGAAAGTAATTGCTTGATAAATACCAAGTTACCTCTTGGCGTGGCGTTCGGTGGTTTTAAGTCCTCCGAATAGGACTTGTCATGTTCGCTCATTTTTCAAGGGCGCATTGGCCGGCGCCTCGAATGATGTCGCCTCGTGTGTAGGAATTGATTCGATTTTGCTTTTACCTTCCACACCTTCTTCGTTGGAGAGGGTGACCTCGAGGAAGCTTCTTGGGGCACTTGGTTCTCTTCGATGACAAGACCTTCTCGGGTTCTTCTACAATGTTCTTTTCTTCGGGTACCGATCTTCATATCTGAATACTTCTCCCTCATAGTCAGCCCATCCATCTTTAGTGATGTTCTTCTTGTTACGCGACGGGTACGCTGCCTTCTCCTTGTTCCGTTCTTCTTGGGCTCCTCGGTGATTATATAATTATTATTGAAGTAGCGGCGTACCTTCTCGGTGGGAAAGTGGAAATGGATCTCTCCGTCCCGATATAGATGATAGCTCTGGTGGTGTTTAGGAATGGTCTTCCTAGGATGATTGGAGGATCGTAGTCATCTCCCATGTCAATGACTAGGAAGTCTGTAGGGACATAATGGTCATCTATCTGGATGAGGACATCCTTCACTTCTCCTTCGACGAAGCGGAATGTCCGATCTCGCCATCTGCACATTTGTGCATAGGTAAGCTCCAAAGGCATAGTGCCATATAGATACTCATAAGTTACTTTGGCCATAATGTTGACGCCCGATCCGGTGTCATCAGGCATGCTTTATTGAAAGAGCTTCGTTGATGGAGCATTGAATGGTTGGGACACCTAGGTCATCCTTCTTGATCGACGTGGGGACCGAGTAAGTGGTCATGCTCCTTGTGGACTGCGGTGACCATCCTTCTCGTCTCTCTGTCTTCTTGGTCTTCTTATTCTTGTTCTTGCTCTTCTTAAATTTGGACTCTTCTTCTTCTCACATTCGTTGATGAGGGTGTCTTTGGGAAGCTGCTGGCACTCGTTCTTGAAGAAGAAGGTTTCTCGCTTGCCCTTGATGTTGAAGATGATCTTGGCGGTGTTGGCATACATGATGGCTCCAAAGCGGTGTTCAAGAATGGTCGTCCCAAAATGATAGGGGACCTTTCATCACCGCCCGTATCCACTACCACGAAGTCCGCTGGAACATATGAGTTGCCTACTCGTACACATATGTCTTCAAGCACTCCCAAAGGAACACGGAGTGACCGATCGCAAGCCGTAAGCACATGGTTGTGTATGCTAAGGGGCATCCGAATAGCTTCTCATATATCACTCTTGGCATGATGTTGATTCTTGCACCGAAGTCTGATTGCCTCATTAAAGTTAGTACTTCCAATGGAGATCGGAACGACCGGTCTCCCTGGATCGCCCTTCTTGATTGGCGAGTTGAGTCAATCCATGAACCCTTCGATGGATCACTTCGGCTATCTTCTACATTGAATATATCAACAAGATTTTGAGTCTCGAGCTCTTCGGGTTGTCCGCCGGTTTACCTTGACCGGTGGAGGGAGCAAGGTTGACAAGCCTGTTGTACTGCGACTCAAGTATCTTGTTGAAGCTGAGTTTGACTCTTGATGGCATTGGAAAAGCCATCCATTCTGTTGCCGAGTGTCTCTAGGACCTTGTCATTTGATGTCGGCTTCTTGGACAGATTGTCCATCATCTTGCCTTGATTCAGCACTAACTCTCTCAAAGGTAATTTTGGTTGTAATTATTGTAGGAGGAGTTGTTACCTTGATAGTTGCCCGAATAATTGCACGAGTAGTTAGGCCTCTTTGCCGATTCCAACCTTGATTCCGGCGAGGACGGTAGTAATTGTTGTTGTTGTTGTTGAGGTAGTTCACGTCCTCCTTCAGCTCGGGCGTTAGCACTCGTGTGCCCGATCTCTCCACACTCTTCACATGTCATGCGAGCATCATGTATATGCATGACTTCTTTCTTCTCTCGTGGCTCTCTCATCGAGCCTCTTCATTAGCAGATCCATTTTGGCGGACATGACATGTCTACCTCCTTCGGTGGTGCATTCCTCCTCCTCTCTTGCGGGTCGAGTTCTTTCTTCACTCCAACCTTGGTTGGATGCCATCTTCTCCACAAGAGCTATGGCTTGAGGAATAGTGAGTGATAAGAATGCACCTCCCGAAAGCATCCATCGTCTCACGTGTGTCGTTGCCGAGCCCATGGTAGAATGTCTCGCATAAGCGGCCAATTCTCCATGCCATGATGAGGACACTCGAGGATGTAATCTTGAAAGCGCTCCCAAGCTTCCGGGACAGTCTCATCATGATGTTTCGAAAGCTTGATATCTTCCCACGAAGAGCATTTGTCTTGCCCATTGGGAAGAACTTCGCCAAGAAATTGGTGGAACATAGTGCCCACGTAGGATTCTTCTCCTTATTGGCGTAGAACCACGCTTCGCTCTCCCCAAGAGTGAGAATGGGAAGAGGCGAAGTAGTATAGCATCTCGGGGACATCCTTGATAGTGAATGTGCTACAAATCTCCGAGAAAGTGTTGGAGATGAGCACTAGCATCTTCATGGGCCTTCCCACGTAACCGGCTTGCTTGCACCATGTTGATCGGCACAGAGCTTGAGCTCAAAAGCTCCTTCGATGTCCGCATGGTGGTCCAAGACAAATGTTGTCCGTAGTTGGAGCCGAGAACTCGCGGAGTGACTTGTGCGCCATGGCTTCAAATGCTGGTGTCAAGTCTCGAATGAAAGGTTGACTTTCTCGCTCCGACAAGCTTCCAAGTTGAGTTGATGATGATGATTGATTGGTCTTCTTCAACTTGCTTCCGGCCTTCCCGAATAAAGCTTCGGATCGTCAATATAATTATCGGGAAGAATTGTCTTTTTCATACATTACCCGCATAAGATATAAGAATAGACGAAAAACAAGGGTAAGGCTGTATGAGTAGAGAATGGTGACGAGTGCTCAATCTCATTATGTAGTGCAATGCTGCTCATTATCCATTGGCTTTCAACCTTCCCCGCAACGGCGCCAAAAATGCTTGTTGACATTTCTAACGCCACTCGGTGTTAGGTTGTCATCCCCAACATGGCGCCAAAAATGCTTTGGTACTAAATAATGCAACTGCTACTAGAAATAAATATGGGATCCCAAGCGCACGGATAATACCGATGTAGCATTTTAACCAGGAGTATCCAGGTATCATTATTTATATTTTTACCTTTGGGAAGGGAATGCACTGGATAATGAGTGATGAGCAATGCACATGTCGTAATGGAGAGCTTAACCTTGTCTCGTATCGATCATCTCATACGGGGTAAGTGTCACATAAAATATAGGAATGAATGATAAATGACATAAGATAAATGAGAGCAATTAGCCACATAAAATAATAGTAATAAGCCATCTCAACTTAGCACTCTAAGCTTATAACACTAGCATGGACTAGGATGATCTAGGGTATAATCCTATGTTATTCTAACTATAAGGTCAAAGCATACAATGATTAGTGCAAGAACATCTAGCAATCATGGCGGGAAAAGGTTACATCTATGCATAGTGATATTACCGAGAAGACAAGAGACATAGCAATGACTTCAATGTAATAGGTTGTTCTACTAAGACCTACCAACGGGGATGGAATACAAAGGACTCAACGGAACCTGTCACTTCCGCGATCTACCACACGACCCGGCCAATAGGGTGTAATCGCAGATAAATACGGTCTAGACACCACGCCTACACAATATTTACCACTTACCCATCGATCTAATGAGCAAGCGCTATACGATCCTATGCATAAACATAATTCTAGTCCAACTATGCTAAACATATAATCAAAGTAAACTAAGAACAATATAATTGAGAATATAATCAAATAGAGCAAAGTCAAGTATGATATAATAGAATAGAATAAAGTACTACTCATAGTATCACGAACAATGATGAATATTACAAGAATGTAGAGGGGAATTACCAAGAACTCCGAAAGATCCGGACTCCAAGCTAGGCTTGATTCCCTCTAGATCTATTCCTATGTAGCTATGCTACTAAACTATGGAGCTCTAATTGAGATGGTGGCTCGCTCTCTCGAATTTCGATGAGAGAATGAACTCTTGAATGAATTAGGATTGAATTCGGGTTTCACCCGGGGGCCGGGGCTCAATATATAGCCCCCTAGGATTAACCACAGCCCTCGGATCAAACCGACCTAAATGGACGATAATTATTCATCCTCAAAGGCGGTGGAGGCGGGATCCACGAGACTCCACCGATTGGTGGAGGTGGGGAGTCGGCCGACTCCCCCGGGTCGGCCGACCGGCCACCCCGCGAGGTGGGCCCCAGCTTCCGGGGTTTGCCTTACGGAGTCTTCTAGATTATACAATTTTACCCGTTCGGTCTTTATCTCTATGTAATCATGACATGTGGGCCTCCTTTGGTTCTCTTTCGATAACCCCCGAGAAATAGACAATCACCAAAACTCATGGAATTCTGTCAGTGTAACCCCTATATCTAACAGGTGAACTCAAATTAGTCCTTTCTCTTGCTGCGTTGACGGTATAAAATTGATACTTAACGACCGTCAACATCTACTAACTTAGTAAACCAACTAGACTAAAGCAGGGGTAAATGATTTATATATATAAAAGGTAATATAAATAATAAAGCACACATGAGAATTCTATGATAAATGAGTAGCTAGCTAGAGTGAGAGGACAACGGAGAGATCAAGGTTCCTAACTACTTCTCTAATACTTTGGTTCTAGGATAACAGGGAATGGTTAGATATAGCGATCACACAATAGCACTTTGGAGCAAGCAGGTCCTTTCCAACTCTCGAAGAAGACGGGTAAAGAGTAGTTGGGAGAAGGCTGCCGAAAGCTCTACGAAACACCAACCCGAACGTGGTGGAATACGAAGGCCCGACAGCCGTCACCTCTCGGGGCTACCACAACTATCCGTGGATTGGCGCAACCTCGGGTAACCTATAGTCTAGACACCATGCCTACACTATCGATTACTACTCTAATCACTTAAGATAACTAGAGCACTCAATACGAGCGAAGATCCCATGCTAGAATGTAACAACTATACTAAGCATACATATGAAAGGAATAAAGTAGATAGAGAAGATAAATATATTGAAGCATAAATCTTACAAGAGTAGATACAAAGACATACCAAATCTCTCGAAGACTTCTCCGGAACCGGAGCATAGCTCCGCTCTCCCTAACTCTCATCTAGATCTAATCTACTACATTGAAGTGTCTAGCTCTAATTCTCTAGAGAAGAGAAGTCATCCATTCAAGGGACGCCTCTACAACTCGATCCCGCCGGGAGATAATGAATTAGGGTTTAAGGGATGCCTCCTCCGGGGGGCCGGGGGCCCGTTTATATAGCCCTCTAGGATGCACCACGGCCCTCGGATCAAACCGACCTAAACGGACGATTATTATTCATCCTCAAAGGCGGTGGAACAGGGATCCGCGAGACTCGTTCTGATTGGTCGAGATGACGGGTCGGCCGACCAAGGGTGGGAGTCGGCCGACCCTTGGCTGGGCCCAAATGGGCTCATATTTTGTGGGCTGATGGATCTCTTCGTTAGCTTCGATTCGCCGCGTGGATCACCTAAATCGGAGTTCGTATGAGGGAGATATGCCCGTTTTACTCCGGATGCCTCTTGGAGCACAATTGCAATCTTCCGGATGGCGTAACTTTGTCGTCTGGACTCGATTTGGGTGAACCAAAACTCTATTTCATGTGTCTCGATGAGCTCTATGCAATGGTGCACTTTATTCCATCATTTGACATACTTCCATTTGATGATTCTGGTACTTTTCCAGTTTAGTCCCCGCAAAAACAGAGACATTTACCAAAACTCGTGGAATTCCATTAGTGTAAGCCCTATATCTAGAAGGTAATTATGTTTAGGTCCTTTTTCATGTCTAGTTGACGGTAAAAATTGGCACTTAACGACCGTCAACAACTCCCCCAAGCTTACCTTTTGCTCGTCCCCGAGCAAAGATGAACTCGTGTGGATCGGGAGTTGCTACAATGCTTTCACGCCTCAAAAGTACACATACGTTCAAACAAGAACTCTCTCCGAATTAGAGTGAACTATTCGACTCAAAACTTACTCATATTACCTTTCACCATGGGGCTTGTAACCGTCACTTGGGTCTTGAGCGGTTGAAAGACGAACGGTCAAGTCAAGCGCCATGTTTCTCGCTCTTTGATCAACTATTATTCTAGAGTTTTTGCAAGATTTTCAAATAAAACTCGAGTTCCTTGTATGAACCTTTCAGATCTCTCATTTGTGGTATTTCGGATCCTCTCCAAGGCATGAGTAGTGTATGCCTTCTCTCTTCTCTCAAAATATGTGGTATTTGTGGAACTAAGGCATAGTGAAAAGAGCCTTCTCTCTCTCACCCTACTTTCTAATAGGCTTATGTGGAGCTCATAGGTGGGGAGACACTCAAACTCACTTGCATATATTGCACAGCTTAAACCATGGATCCAATAGGAACTAAAATAATAGTAAAGTCATATGTGCATGTGAATGAGAAGATGGGATGGATGATAATATGATGATGATAAAGAAATGATTATGAGGGGTGATCACTTGGTGAACATCTACTTCTACACTTGCTCCTTTGGGGATAACATACCTCCGTTTATTTGGAAACCTTGAAACTTCTTGAAAGGAAGGACTTGGTCGCTCTCTCTTTTCTCTTTCCCTTTTTTTTTTTTCTTTCTTTTTTTCTTCTTTTTTTTTTCTTTCTTTCTCTTTTTTTTTTTAACATAGCAACCAATCCTCTCGAAACGAACTTTAGCAACGGGGAGTGTATAACTTGAAATGATAATGACTGGAGCTTTTATGTAGGCAAATGGAACAACGATGATTATTTCTAGATGTTCACTCCCGGGATAGGAGTAGAACCTTTTCTCGGATGGAATGAAATGAGTGGCATATGTATATGTGGATGGATGGATGGATGCGTACTCCCGGGGTAGGAGAAGATAAGTGCGTATCTCCGGGGTAGAGACAAAGACAATATGTGGGGGAATGCGTACTCCCGGGGTAGGAAAGCATAGGTGCGTATCTCTAGGGTAGAGATAGCACATTATGTGGTGGATGTGGATCTATATGTAGGTGGTACCTCTAGGGACAGCAAGTAGCACGTAATGAATGTAGTATTTATGAAATGGGTGCATGCTTCGAGGACGTAAGTAGCATAGATCAACGGATGGAGAGCACATAGTATTGACTTTAACCGCATGATCGATTCCTTATGGGTCCACAAGATAACCACACTCAATGCCTATAAAGACTACACTCAAGCCTACAATATGATCTATATAAACAAAGATGGGTTTTCCTAATCTAGTAAGCATGAATATATGGCTGTGGTAGGAATTTAAACTCTCATCATAAAGGAACTCATCATGCAAGAATTTAATATTTTCACGAGATAAATTCTCCAGAACTCTAGTATCTCTAGGAACAAGATGGACAAGAGCTCAAAACCTTCCCATATCATACCCGTCAACCACCTAGACTTAGATCAAGTGTTCGCTACCCACAAGTTTCGGGTTGAGCAAATCTCAAGTCTAAACAAGTTGTGTCCAAAACTCGGGAGAGTGCAAGGTTGAAAACTAGGTACTTGAAAGGAATTACGGCAGAGCAACTATTCATCATCTCCATGTAGAGTTTATTCTAGGGATCACTTTTAAGACAGATTAATAGGAGCTCTCCAAAAGTAGAAAAGATAAATAAGGAAATCTTTCTGGGTTTCTAAGGTTATGCATCTCTCTTTTTTTTTAGTTGTTTAGCAAGCTCTATAAATAAATAGACAAGTTGGAACACTTAGCTTGATACACGGGGGATGCTCTCCCCCAAGCTGGATGTTGACATAGTCTCGCCGATGTTGCCGACGGTGCAATGAAGACGTTCTAGTCCTCCGGAGTGTCGTAGATAGTTCTTCGTTGGAGACAAAGCACTTGAATGTTGCGGGCAAAGACTCCGACGGGAGACTGGACATCCTTTCGTCTCGTTAGCTCTTCTTGATCCTTTATGTTCGTGAAGCTCAAATAGACAACAAAGCTTGTGGAACCGATTAAGTGTTAGTGATAAAACCTCTAAGCCTTGTCTGTCTAGAACTGTCTTAACTCAAATGTCTTCTAACAGGATCACAAGAAATATTTTTATCTTTTTATAATAAAGGATGCAAACAGAGAAAATAAATATGCTTTGAAAAATTATTTTTATGCCACCACAATGAATGATTATTCACATGGGGCTTAGTAGTTTTTTTGGATGCAAAATGCGTAAATCTTTATTTTCTTTTTTCTAGTGCGAGAGATAGTAAAGCGAAGATGCAATTAAGATGCATGTAGGGAAAATAAATATGCTTAAAGGAAAATGCAATCTTTGTGAAAGGAAATGCTTGATAAATACCAAGTTACCTCCTTGGCGAGGGTTCGTGATTTAAGTCCTCCGAACGGGACTTCTTGTCATGTTCACTTCTTCGCATCATTTGATCCCAAAGGTAGAGACCTTGAGAACTGCACCTCTTGAGATGGTAACTCTAGGAAAGGAGTCACCCATGTTCTTTCTTGTCCAGCAGTCTTTATCACTGGAATACCTTGTGATGAAGAGTAGATGCTTCTAGTGGTCCTTTACTTCTTTGGAGTTTGCCTTGCTTTATTGACCTCTCTCCTTGAGCATCTTGTCTTCTAAAATTTCACTCCTTCTTTTTTTTTTTCTTCCTCTTTTTTTTTTATGCATAGACCTTGTGCTCCACTCATTATTTCTTCTCAACGTGCCAGAGCGACGGAGGCTTGAAAAGAGGAAGAGTATTGCTGGATCATTGTTTGAAGAGTCATCGGCCTTCCTCCCCCAAGCTTGACCTTGTTGTCGCTCGCCACATGAAACCAAATATGAGTGTTGAGTTATCCTCGAGTGTGTTGTACTCCTATGTCCTTAGACACCGTTTGTCCTCGTTCTTAAGCCTTCATTTGTCGAGAGGGATTTTTGATTATAGGTCCATTGAGCAAAGATCTCTCCCTTGCATCCGCCTTTGTTTATACCGTCCAATCCGGGATGAGCGTACAGACAGTTGCATGATCTTCTTTCGTCAACCATTCTTGATTTTCATTGAGTCTTGGTTGACGCATTGATGTTCGTTGGAGATGTAGACTCGAGTTCTTCCTTGATGGTCTTTGTCTTCTAGCAGCATGGCGAAGAGTTGTACGCCATCCGTCTTGATGATCAAGGAAGGAGCTTCTTTAGTATTTGTATATGCAGGCTTCATCTCCAATGGCTTAGGGACATCATCTTGCAACCAGTCATGGTCCTTCAAGGCTTGGTCGGTGGTCAACCCTTGATGATGATTGGTTGACACAAGGATGCATGCCATTCCATCCTTGTCCTTGCTGCCGACATGCAAGATGGTGTCTTCGGAGTTGCTCATAGCTTGTCGCCTTAATCCACTTCTTTGAGTGAGTTCAAGATGTTGATGCTTCTTGTGGCACTCTTGTCTTTCTCTTTGTTCCATTACTGAAGTGGCAAATTCGCAGATGATGCCAATCCACGAATAGGCAGATCATAAGTTCTTTCCTGCAAAATGTTAGGGGACACATACCCGAAGGATTGCAACAATTTCAAACTATGGGCTATTATCCACTATCTATTTTAGAATTTCATCTATGCTAATAAAGAGATGGTTTTTGAGTTACTTTAGCATAGACTTTATTTATCATGTTTCCTAACAGCTCTTTTTTAGGGCACGCTAACATGGTTCAAGGCAAAGTTAACTTGCAACAAAAGACAATGTGAATGATATTTGATACTTACAATTCTTCCTTGAACAATGGATGAGTTGTGTCTTTTGTGTGAAGTTGTTGGAATTCATCATATGCCTTGCTTCATCTCTAAAGTGTGTTCATCTCTTGACTTACCCAAATTGGATTTGAGAGTTTTCTGCAGGGGTTAGTCCAACAAAATAACCAATATCTACTAAAGCACATTTTAGTTCAATAACCAAACTAGACTCCATGTCTAATTTAATTAAGGAAGGTATTTAACCTAAGCACCACGCTTAATTTAAAAACCTTTGGAGGTATGTGCAACACTTCCAAACCAAAGCATACTATAGCAAACAAAGGTGACATAAAAGCACTATAGAGATTTACTCAAATGGAGATGAAAAAGCATGATCATTGGTGAGGGTTTTTTTTTTTAGATGCAAAACACATGGATGAATCTAAGAAACCAAACATGCAATGGATAAGCGAACATAAACAAACTAAACGGTAGTGGATGCATGAATTGTTAAAAGTAAACATGTAGTGGGGTGCAAGAATTTAAATGATAACTACTCATAATTTTAAAGTCCATGAGCAAGACTATCTCACCATTCTTGATCATACTTACCATGACTCACATAATGAAATTTGTGAGTGGTGCAACATCTATGTTCGTCACTTGTGAAGTGATTTGAAATTCTTGTGACGACGACCTTCGTACATACGTGAGGTGGCGGGGTTCCAATGTTGATGTATGTTGAATGTTGGGGGACCCGGGCTCTTCAATGTCTCTTCTTTTCTTGTGGAAACTTGCCGGAAGGTCAAAACGGCTTCTTTTGTCCCTGTCTATTCCACACTTACCGAACAAGGGTAATCCTACTAAAGCTAGTGGTACACATAAATTATCGGGAAGAATTGTCTTTTTCATACATTACCCCGCATAAGATATAAGAATAGACGAAAAACAAGGGTAAGGTCGTATGAGTAGAGAATGGTGACAAGTGCTCAATCTCATTATGTAGTGCAATCTTGCTCATTATCCATTGGCTTTCAACCTTCCCGCAACGGCGCCAAAAATGCTTGTTGACATTTCTAACGCCACTCGGTGTTAGGTTGTCATCCCCAACATGGCGCCAAAAATGCCGGTACTAAATAATGCAACTGCTACTAGAAATAAATATGGGATCCGCAAGCGCACGATAATACCGATGTAGCATTTTAACCAGGAGTATCCAGGTATCATTATTTATATTTTTACCACTGGGAAGGGAATGCTTTGGATAATGAGTGATGAGCAATGCACATCTTTGTAATGGAGAGCTTAACCTTGTCTGTATCGATCATCTCATACGGGGTAAGTGTCACATAAAATATAGGAATGAATGATAAATGACATAAGATAAATGAGAGCAATTAGCCACATAAAATAATAGTAATAAGCCATCTCAACTTAGCACTCTAAGCTTATAACACTAGCATGGACTAGGATGATCTAGGGTATAATCCTATGTTATTCTAACTATAAGGTCAAAGCATACAATGATTAGTGCAAGAACATCTAGCAATCATGGCGGGAAAAGGTTACATCTATGCATAGTGATATTACCGAGAAGACAAGAGACATAGCAATGACTTCAATGTAATAGGTTGTTCTACTAAGACCTACCAACGGGGGATGGAATACAAAGGACTCAACGGAACCGTCACTTCCGCGATCTACCACACGACCCGGCCAATAGGGTGTAATCGCGAGATAAATACGGTCTAGACACCACGCCTACACAATATTTACCACTTACCCATCGATCTAATGAGCAAGCGCTATACGATCCTATGCATAAACATAATTCTAGTCCAACTATGCTAAACATATAATCAAAGTAAACTAAGAACAATATAATTGAGAATATAATCAAATAGAGCAAAGTCAAGTATGATATAATAGAATAGAATAAAGTACTACTCATAGTATCACGAACAATGATGAATATTACAAGAATGTAGAGGGGAATTACCAAGAACTCCGACAGATCCGGACTCCAAGCTAGGCTTGATTCCCTCTAGATCTATTCCTATGTAGCTATGCTACTAAACTATGGAGCTCTAATTGAGATGGTGGCTCGCTTCTCGAATTCCGATGAGAGAATGAACTCTTGAATGAATTAGGATTGAATTCGGGTTTCACCCAGGGCAGGGCTCGAATATATAGCCCCTAGGATTAACCACATTGACCCTCGGATCAAACCGACCTAAATGGACGATAATTATTCATCCTCAAAGGCGGTGGAGGCAGATCCACGAGACTCCACCCGATTGGTGGAGGTGGGGAGTCGGCCGACTCCCCCGGGCCGGGCCGACCGCCACCCTGCCAGTGGGCCCCGCCTTCCGTGGTTTGCCTTCCGGAGTCTTCTAGATTATACAATTTTACCCGTTCGGTCTTTATCTCTATGTAATCATGACATGTGGGCCTCCTTTGGTTCTCTTTTCGATAACCCCCGCGTAAATAGACAATCACCAAAACTCATGGAATTCCCGTCGGTGTAACCCCTATATCTAACAGGTGAACTCAAATTAGTCCTTTCTCTTGCTCGTTGACGGTATAAAATTGATACTTAACGACCGTCAACATCTACTAACTTAGTAAACCAACTAGACTAAAGCGAGGGGGTAAATGATTTATATATATAAAAGGTAATATAAATAATAAAGCACACATGAGAATTCTATGATAAATGAGTAGCTAGCTAGAGTGAGAGGACAACGGGAGAGATCAAGGTTCCTAACTACTTCTCTAATACTTTGGTTCTAGGATACAGGGAATGGTTAGATATAGCGATCACACAATAGCACTTTGGAGCAAAGCAGGTCCTTTCCAACTCTCGAAGAAGACCGGGTAAAGAGTAGTTGGGAGAAGGCTGCCGAAAGCTCTACGAAACACCAACCCGAACGTGGTGGAATACGAAGGCCTCGATGGTAGCCGTCACCTCGGGGCTACCACAACTATCCGTGGATTGGCGCAACCTCGTGTAACCTATAGTCTAGACACCATGCCTACACTATCGATTACTACTCTAATCACTTAAGATAACTAGAGCACTCAATACGAGCGAAGATCCCATGCTAGAATGTAACAACTATACTAAGCATACATATGAAAGGAATAAAGTAGATAGAGAAGATAAATATATTGAAGCATAAATCTTACAAGAGTAGATACAAAGACATACCAAATCTCCGAAGACTTTCTCCAGAACCGGAGCATAGCTCCGCTCTCCCTAACTCTCATCTAGATCTAATCTACTACATTGAAGTGTCTAGCTCTAATTCTCTAGAGAAGAGAAGTCATCCATTCAAGGGACGCCTCTACAACTCGATCCCGCCGGGAGATAATGAATTAGGGTTTAAGGGATGCCTCCTCCGGGGCCAGTGGGGCCTGTTTATATAGCCCTCTAGGATGCACCACAGCCCTCGGATCAAACCGACCTAAACGGACGATTATTATTCATCCTCAAAGGCGGTGGAACAGGGATCCGCGAGACTCGTTCTGATTGGTCGAGATGACGGGTCGGCCGACCAAGGGTGGGAGTCGGCCGACCTTTGGCTGGGCCCAAATGGGCTCATATTTTGTGGGCTGATGGATCTCTTCGTTAGCTTCGATTCGCCGCGTGGATCACCTAAATCGGAGTTCGTATGAGGGAGATATGCCCGTTTTACTCCGATGACTCTTGGAGCACAATTGCAATCTTCCGATGGCGTAACTTTGTCGTCTGACTCGATTTGGGTGAACCAAAACTCTATTTCATGTGTCTCGATGAGCTCTATGCAATGGTGCACTTTATTCCATCATTTGACATACTTCCATTTGATGATTCTGGTACTTTTCCAGTTTAGTCCCTGCAAAACAGACATTTACCAAAACTCGTGGAATTCCATTAGTGTAAGCCCTATATCTAGAAGGTAATTATGTTTAGGTCTTTTTTCATGTCTAGTTGATGGTAAAAATTGGCACTTAACGACCGTCAACAGTAGCTAGTTGAGCACCTTCTTGCTTGTGTAGCTAGAAGTAGTGTAAGTGTTTTGCTTAGCTTGTGTAGTTAAGTAATTTGCGCTCTTGGGTTCGGCTTGTGTAGCCTTGTCCTTGAGCATCTAGTGAGCTTAGGTTTGGCTTTGTGCTCTTGCTCATTAGAATTGTGTAGGTGCTCCCCGGTGTGACAAAGTACTAGTTGCTTAGGTTTGTGTGACCTTGCAAGCTAGAATTGTTTAGGTGAGCACTAGCTAGTTTAGCACCTTGCTTCTTGTTTAGGATCTTTTACAAGGTGCTACTAGAGTTGTAGTTAGTGGGGGTTAGTCTTGGCTAGACCGATAGTTTAATTCCGCATTTGTTTCGGTTAGCGATTAAGGCGTAAGTTTTTAGTAAGGACTATTCACCCCCTCTAGTCCATCTCGACCCTACACGTGGTATCGGAGCCGGGTCTCTCATTTTAGTGGTCTTCACCGACTCGAGAGGATGGCAACTAGAGGGATAGATGTTGAGTGCTCTTGTGACACGCACACTTTTGATGGCACAAACTTTGCACGGTGGAAACACCATATGCTTGATCACTTTCGTGCCTCGGGACCTAAGGTGTGGTGGGTGATCACTAGTGGGATCAATGTCGCCATGGATCACAAGAACCTCACCAAAGCTCAAAAGGCTCTCTTTGATCTTGATTCAAGTGCTTTATTGTACTTATATGATGCTTTGAGCTTTGATGTGTATGAGAAGGTAGATTCTAGTGTCTCCGCTCATGTCATGTGGGAATCCATCAAGCACACCTATGGTGATGCCTCCACATGGGATGATGGAAAGTTCAAGGTGGAGGAGCCCGAGGTAATGCCACTTGAGGATGTTGAGCATGACCACAACAAGGTTGTTGTGGAGGATTGCTCCACCTCAAGGTCAAGTGAAGATGATGAACTTCCTACCACAAGTTCACTTGACGATGATGATGATGATGCCTCAAGTGAAGCAAGTGAAGATTCTACTACAAGCTCACTTGATGATGCATATGAGGGTGATGACTCTACTACAAGCTCACCGACTTCATCACATTGCTACATGTCACATGGTGACCGCAAGGTAAAAATTGGCAATGTGATCTTTGATTGTGATGATCCAAGTCTTGAGCTTGTGTTTAAGCTGCCAAGAGCTTTAGAAAAGGAGTTTGCTAAAACAAGTAAATTGGAAAAAGAAAACTCTTTTCTAAAGAACACATGTGAACAACACGAGCATCTACTTTATGTTACTACTTGTTCACATGATGTGCTAAAATTGGCTCATGAGGAACTTAGTGTTGCTCATGATAACTTGGTGCAAGAACATGCTTTTCTCACTAAGAAGTTTTGCAATGAAGAAGCTAAAACTAGTGAGAGCTCATCACTTGGGTCAAATGATCAATCACATGTTACTAACCCTTGTGATGTAGGCAAGAAGCATGTATCCACCTCTTGTGATGATTTACTTGCTATGCCTTGTTCTTCACATATAGACTCTTGTTCTACTTCTATGTCTTGTGAGACTAACCTTTTGAAGGAGAACAATGAGCTCAAAAAGAAGGTGGAGAACTTGATCAACAAGTTAGAGAGGTGCTACAACTCCAAGGTCCTCTTTGAGCAAATAGTGAAGAATCCAAGAAGCCTCAATGACAAGAGTGGACTTGGCTTCATCAAGAAGAAGTTGACCAAAGGAGGAAGAAAAGTGGCTAGAGAGCTTAAGAGGCAAGAGAAGATGAAGCTATCCCATTTCGTGTGCTATCAATGCCATGAAAAGGGACACCTTGCATATGCTTGCCCCAATCAAGAGAAGATCAAGTTGAAGAAAGAAGAAGAGAGGCTCAAGCATGTCAAGTGCTTCAAGTGTCACATTCGGGGTCACCTCACCTCAATGTGCCCAACCAAGCAATTGGTGAAGCAACAAGAGAAGCCTCAACCCAAGCCACAAGTTGAGCATGAGAAGTCACCTCAAGGTCAAGTCAAGATCAACCATGAAGCCAAAGTTGATGACCTAAAGACGAAGAAGAAGACAAGAAGAGGTGGTAGAGCAAGGCATCCAACTCATATCCAAGATGCCAAGATGATGATGAGCAAGACTCAAGAGAAGAAAGCTTATGCTCACATCAAGTGCTTCAAGTGTGGTGACATGGGACACTTTGCCTCTAAGTGTTCCAACAAGCTTGAGAAGAAGGCTCAAGCAACTCATGAGAGGCAAGGCAATGAAGAGCATCACATGAGCAATGAAGAAAAGGCTCAAGCAAAGAGAAGATGCTATTCTTGCCGGGAAAGGGGACACATGGCACATTCATGTCCCCTAGGTAAAATTTCTAAGTCTAGTTCAATTGATGATACTAATATGCTTAGAAAGGATTGTAATGGTACCTCATCGGTTGCTATTGCAAAACATCCGCTTACTCATACTAAGGCTTTGCCTAAGTATGTTGCTCCTAACTTGAGAGGACCCAAACTAGTTTGGGTACCATCAAAAAGTGGATGATTGTTTGTAGGTACCATGGCATTGGAGGCTTGATTCAATTGAGTTCATATCCTTCATCATGTGAATGAATCAAGTATTGAAGCTTAGCGCTATTCTTATCCCAATGCCAAGTCATGACAAGTGAAGTCCAAGTGCTAAAATATACAAGTGCATGATTCAAGTTGTGGTGATCAATTGTCATATGTGATGGCTTGCAATTGTAATGAGTTGAAGCTTGCTATTGGAAGATCATGTGCTACCAAGTTGCTTGCTATAAGATGTTTGAATGGATTCAATGCTTAGTATTCAAATTTGAGTTAGTTTGGATGAATATGATCACAAGATGACTTTTAGTGAGTGGTTTGACTGCATATATGTCTTGTGCGAATGTTCAAACAAGTTGACATCAAGTTTGAGTCATCTTTGAAGAAGCATAGCTCAATTGCTTAAATCTGTTCAAATTCTGAAATCTGAGCTAGCTGTGATCAAGTCTGAGCTTGATGGATCAAATCTTATTGGATTGACTTGAAATTTGGTATGCATGCTCTATGCTTATGGGTCAATGTGCTGTGCAAATTTCATAAGAACTGGATAAGGATTGCTACAGTTTTGGAGTAGTTCTTTTCAGCTATAGTGCAGCAGTTTTCAGCATGTAGCAGTGTGAGAAGATGTGAAATCTGGCAGCAATATAGAAGGCCAATGAAGCTCAAATTTTTGCAGCTGCATGAAGACTTAGTGTTGCTCATCTCGACCAAATTTCATGGCTTTTGGAGCTGTACTTTGGAAGATATGAGTTAATCTTTGAAGGTTGCAGAATCTGCCAGAAAAGTGACAAACATTGGATATCTCTAGTGTCACTCACATTGAAAGGTCCTCAAGTTGGAATCATGATTATAAGTGGTTGAGGAACCTATGTTTGGTTTATTGAAGATCAAGATCAAGCTCAAGAGCAAGAAAGAAAAGGACTTAAAGAAGAACTCAAGATGCTTCATCTTATCAAGTTCAAGGATCAATCAAATGAATGACAATTCAATTGAGTGTCAAGGATTGTTCTTAGTGAGATTGCTTCTCTCCATTGAGGAGGTGTGCCGCCCATGAGAGATGGGATTGACAAGTGAGCTTGGAAGGCCGACACGGAGGTGATGATCTAAGGGGATTCAAGATGCTTAGTTGAAGATATCAAGAAGATTGATCAAGAAAGCAAGCAACATCCAAAAAGAAAACAATACATGACAAATCAAGTGATAATGCAAGTGGTATTCTCTCATGCAAGCAAAGATCAAGAGAGGAAGCAAGCCAACCACAACAAGAAAGTGCACTTGATCATAAGTGGTTCTCATTTCATATGGGTGAAGCATGCAATTCTTCATGGATATCTATTGGCTTCACCAAGCTATTGAATGGAATTCACATTGCTATTGGAGTAATGAAATTGGAATCTCATGACTATCCTCTACTTCAAGATAGCAAAGGTGACATTGATTGACATATGCATACATATTTTGCTAAGGACTTGCTTAGTGCATATAGTCATGATATCTTGGAGCATTCATGAAAAATCAAAAGACTTTGATGTTTATATGGTGCCACTATTGTTTCTATGCCTTACTTGTTCTAGTGGTAACATATAACATGTTCATGAGCTAGTGAACCCAAGTACTTGATCTAGTTTGAGTTGCATATTAGCTACAAGTCCAACATTGGCAAGATAACCCTTCTAGTAAGGTGTGAAGAAGCTTATCATTGGTTCAAACCGGATTTGGAAGCTCATGTGCAAATCAAGTTAGCTCAAGTTCAAGAGAAAGAAGCTCATGAAAAACAATCTAGTTCAAGAATGTGGTATTCATGCATATTCCAACAAGGTGGTTCCACAAGTGATCCTCAACTTTAAGTGATCAAATCAAGATTTGCTCAAGATTGTCATTTGGTGTGACCCATGCTTTGTCATAGGGGAGGAGCCCCACTTCATTGGTATTAGAGGCAAAGATCTTGAAGGTGACCTACACATGTGGTATCTTTAGTGCTATGACAAAGGGGAGTGCCCAATGCATAGTGACAAGTGGGTTCATGCAACTACATGTGAAGATTACAAGTGGTGTCATTCCAACATATGGTGTGTCCATCAAAAGGAAGATTCAAGAATCAACCATCAACCCCTAGCTCAAATCCTTTGCATCAAGAAGTTTGTCTTACACGAAGTATCATACAAGTGGTCTTGGACCCTTTATGGTCTTTGTTGACAAAGGGGGAGAGAATGGTACAAAGATATGCAAGATGCATACAAAGGGGAGAAGAAGATGGACATAGACCAAGAAGAGCAACATTGAAGAGGATCAAAGTTCTTGGACAAGAGAAGCACACAAGTAGGGGGAGCAAGCTCATGAACTTGATTGATTGCATTTGATATGTGCATATTCATGTGCTTGCTTGCATTTGCATTGTTTTTAAATTCAATATGCAATGCTTGTGTGTTGTATGCTAGTCATAGTTTTGATTGATGATTTGATAACTAGCATGCATATGATGGTTTAGCTAGTCACTTGTGCTCCTTCCACTTGGTACTAGAACCTTGCTTCTAATGTTGATCTCACGGGGTTTCTAGTGTTGTTTCAAGTGTTTTCTAGCTAACCATAATGATGCTAAGGATGAACTTCAATGTGCAACTCCGATTGGTATCACGCTTCAAAGGTTTATCCTATATACCTTAGCATCACTTAGTAGTGATTACTCTCCCAAGAATTTCCATATCTATGCATGTGTGCAAGCTTGAAACCAAACCATTTGAGCACACATGTAGGGGGAGCTATCACTACCAAGTTGACTTTGTGGAACTTATCCAAATCATAACATTGAGCTTAAATGTTGGATAAGTGACATAAAGTCCTTTATGAACTTTATTTCCATATCTTTGTAGAGTTGTCATCAATTACCAAAAAGGGGAGATTGAAAGGTCCCTTGTTTGGTTTTGATAATTGAGTGACAACTTTGGTGGACTAATTGTGTGATCATGAGAATACACGGGGTTTAGTCCACAAGTGATTGTGAGATGAAAGAGCTTCATTGAATATGTGACATGTCATGAAGTCATGTGACCGATGGTGAAGATCGAGATGAGGCTTGGCTCGAGACCGGAGGGTGTGTGAAGGACAAGTCGAGGCAGTGGAGCGATGGACCATGAGATGGTGAAGCTCGAGCAAGACTTGGTTCCGATGGACCATGAGGCGGTGAAGAGCAAGTGAGATCAAGATCAATGGACCGTGAAGGTTGCATGATGATATGAAGTGGATCATATCAACTTGAGATCGTGTCGGTGCATGTGTTGCATTGGCACTTTGGTGGAAGACGGTGGAAGTAGAAATGCGCAAGGCAAAGGTATGCTACAGGGCATTTCATTTCACCGGTCATGAGGAGTGTAGAGAAGTAGATGACCGGATTTAGGATTGATAGCCGTACTATCAAGAGGGGCAAACTTGTTTGCATCTCGGTCATCTAGTGCCACTTGAGCGATCTAACATTGCGACATGCTAGGATCGAGTGGCGTTGTGAGAGCAAGAGAAAATCCTTTGAAAATGATTGTGAAAATGCTAACACACATGCACATGGTGATGTACACTTGGTGGTGTTGGCACATTTACAAAGGTGGTGTTGATCGCGCTTTGGTTTGTAGGGTTGAGATGGGTTTGAGTCCTTCTCTCCCTCCCGCCGAGCTTGCTCGGCGGGATTCGGCGCTTTCGGGAAAATAGGAGGCCTATTTTCTATTGCGTCGGATGCAATTTGTTGTTGGAAACATACTATCCATGGTGATCAAGTTGGTATACTTGTTGGATAGCATGGTGGAGAAGATTGCGTTTTGACGGCCGTGAATCATGGATTCACAAGGCGCCGACGCGGACCGAACGCTGGGTCGACGCGTCCGGCGCGTGGCCGGATAGGCGCAGTTGACCTGGCCGGGCGCAGAGAGCGTCGGACGCGGGCCGGACGCCGGTCGACGCGTCCGGCGCGTTGTGAGCTGGTTTGAGCCGCGGCCGGTGGCGCGAGTGCGGCGACGCGGCGTGGCGCAGACGCGTCAGTGGCGGCCGGGACGCCGACCGTAAACTTTCGAGTTCCCGGCCCGCATGAGGGCACGCGGACGCCGGCCGGACGCGGCGCCGGACGCCGGCGGAACTCTGTTCATCGTCCGACGCGATGTGACGTGGCGCAGTTCAAAGTTCCAACGGTCGACTGCGCGGCGCGATGGAGAGGCGCCGGACGCGTCCGAGCATCACGGCGACGCGTCCGCGCTTGATGAAATCGCCCGAGGAGCAACGGCTAGTTTTGGGCTTTGGCCTATAAATAGAGGGGTTGCTCGGCCATGGCTGGTGGCTTAGCACCTTGGGGACTTGGTGTCCACCTTGGAGAGTGCTTGGAGAGCCCTCTACTCACTTGAGCTTGATAGTGTTCATCCGATCGAGTGTGTGAGCGATTCTAGTGCGTTGCATCGAGAGATTTGAATCGAGTGGCACTAGGTGATCGTGTTGCAAGCCGGTGTGCTTGTTACTCTTGGAGGTCGCCACCTCCTAGACGGCTTGGTGGCAAGAGACTTCGTTGAAGCACCGCGTGGAGATTGTGCGGTGCTCCGAAGGAGGATTTGTGAGGGGTTCTTGAGCCTTCCCGCGGAGCGAATTGGCTACTCTAGTTGAGCGTGGCTTGGAGGATCCCGGTCTTGTGTTGATTGGAGTTGGGGCTCCCCGGAGGGTTGTTGGCAAAATGAGCCAACTTGAGCGGCCATCTCATCACCAAGTCGGTGTATCGCCACACCGGACGTAGCTTGGTGGCGACCAAGTGAACCGGGGAAAAATCGTGTGTCGATTTGTGGTTGCCGAGGCTTCGACCTCCTTGTGCTTGTGTGTGAGGCTTCGACCTCCCTTGAGCTTGTTTGCGGTGGTTGATCTCTACGCCGGTGATTCGCCACCACCGCAACTTCGTGTGTCAACTCTTCGCGGTGGTTTGCATCCCCTCTAGCTCAAGCTTGTATTTAAATTGGTTACATTCTTGTTTAGCTTGAGTAGTGGCTCTTGTGCTCTTTTGCTTGTGTAGCTAGTTGAGCACCTTCTTGCTTGTGTAGCTAGAAGTAGTGTAAGTGTTTTGCTTAGCTTGTGTAGTTAAGTAATTTGCGCTCTTGGGTTCGGCTTGTGTAGCCTTGTCCTTGAGCATCTAGTGAGCTTAGGTTTGGCTTTGTGCTCTTGCTCATTAGAATTGTGTAGGTGCTCCCCGGTGTGACAAAGTACTAGTTGCTTAGGTTTGTGTGACCTTGCAAGCTAGAATTGTTTAGGTGAGCACTAGCTAGTTTAGCACCTTGCTTCTTGTTTAGGATCTTTTACAAGGTGCTACTAGAGTTGTAGTTAGTGGGGGTTAGTCTTGGCTAGACCGATAGTTTAATTCCGCATTTGTTTCGGTTAGCCGGTGCGTAAGTTTTTAGTAAGGACTATTCACCCCCCCTCTAGTCCATCTCGACCCTACAGACGTGCAGGACGCGAACTTCGCCGAGGGCGACTCGCTCTCTAACAAAGTGTAGATCAATCTCGACATGCTTGGTTCGCTCATGCTGGACCGGGTTGGTGGAGAGGTAGACGGCACTAATGTTGTCACAATAGACCACGGTGGTGCGACGAAGAGGTATATGGAGCTCTTGCGAAGTTGTTTCAACCACCGGCTTCAGCCCACACCATTGGCCACCGCCGATACTCCGCCTCAAAGACTGGATCGACACCGTAGGCGACGTTTGGACAACCAGGAGATGAGATTGTCCCCGAGGAACTCGGCATAGCCGGAGGTTGACTTGCACGTGTTGGGACATCCCGCCCAATCAGCATCTGTGTAGACGGTCAGATCAGCAGGTGAGGTCCAGTGAAGATGGAGACCGAGGTCTAAAGTACCCTGAAGATAGCGGAGAATGCGCTTTATAGCTCCCGAGGGTCGTGCATGTAGAGGCAGACCTGTTGGACAGCGTAAGCAATATCTGGATGAGTAAAAGTGAGATACTGAAGGGCACCAGCTATGCTGCGATAGTGTGAGGGGTTGGTGACGGTGACACCATCGCGAGAGAGCTTGGCATGAGTATCAACCGGGGTGCCGCAAGGCTTGCGGTGGAGCATACCAAAGACGGTCCAGAATATCCAGCATATACTGACGCTGTGAGAGGAACAGACTGTCATTCTTGCGCTGCACACTAACTCCGAGGAAGTGATGAAGCGCCCCCATATCTGTCATAGAGAATTCTTGGCGGAGAGCTGTGATGATCCGCTGAAGAAAACTCATGGAGGAGGCAGTCAGAACAATATCATCAACATATAGGAGGAACAAAGCCATATCAGAGCCCTGGCGATAAATAAACAATGAAGTGACGGACTTGGCCTCAACAAACCCAAGAGAGGAAATGTGGGAGGCGAAGCGATGGTGCCATGCTCGAGGTGCTTGCTTGAGTCCATAGAGAGACTTGTTCAGACGGCAGACAAACTCGGTCATGAGGAGTGAACAAATCCAATCGGCTGAACACAACATACTGTCTCGGTCAAGTTGCCATGGAGAAATGCATTCTTCACATCAAGCCGATGGATTGGCCATGAGCGAGAGAGTGCCAAAGTAAGAACCGCCGGATTGTTGCCGGCTTGACCACGGGATCTGAAGGTTTCATCATAATCAATACCCGGACACCGTGTAAAGCCGCGAAGCACCCACCGAGCCTTGTACCGGCCAAGAGAACCATCGACTTGAATTTGTGACGGAATACCCATTTGCCGGTGACAAGATTGACTCGTGTGGGCGGGGCACCAAGGTCCATGTGTTGTTGTCTTGCAAAGCATCAAACTCGGCCCGCATGGCAAGGCGCAGGCGGGTCGGGCCGTGGCGCGGCGGGACGAAGGTCGGACCGGAGAGAGTGGCGCCGCGTGAAGGTTGAGCCGATCGACAGGGTGACGGACACCGTCATTGCCACGTGTGCGCATGCCGTGCGCAATGGTGATAGGCGTGACCGTCTGGGGGGCTGTGGCGGTAGTGCGGCCGGTGGGACGACCGGCGCTGCTGGCAACAACCTGGGACATCGTGTCCGCAGGGGCAGCAGCACCGGAGTGTCTGTCGACGTCGAAATCGGTGCTCACAGCACCGCCCGTGGCCAGGTGATCGTCCGGGCTAGCCATGGCAGTAGCACCAGCGCCACTGGCCAAGTCGGTGGAGGTGTGGCCAGCAGCAGTGTTGCTGGTCGACCCAGCGGCGCTCCCCGGGGCCGCATCCATGCCGCCGGGAAGTCGTGTACCTGCACGCACAACTCTTGACCCGATGGGTGAAGAGGAATCATCAGCATCCAAAAATTCCAGTGTGGCGGGGTCCTGGGGTGAGGTGGACATATTAGGAAATGGGAACAGATTCTCATCAAATGTGACATGACGAGAGGATGATCCGATTGGTGTGAATATCAAGACACCGATATCCCTTGTGCTCGGAAGAGTACCCCGTAAACACACACAAAGAGGAAGGAGGAGAAAGCTTATGTGGAGCCGTTGATGATAGGTTTGGGTAACGAGGCACAACCGAACACATGAAGATGCTCGTAGGAGGGCGGCGTGCCATAGAGGGCGAAGTGGGGGGTTTGGCCGTCTAGGGTTTTTGTGGGGTGACAACTAAGGAGATAGGTGGCGGTGTGTAAGGAGTCGGCCCAATAAACCGGAGGAAGACTAGCCTCGGAATAAAATGGATCGCACAATGTTATTGGTAATGCGCGAAGAGTGCGCCCGCCCGCCCATTTTGTTGTGAAGTGTATGGGCATGACATGCGAAGAACGATGTTGTGGGTGAGGAAGAACGTGCGGGCCGAAGAATGATCAAATTCGCGGCCGTTGTCGCACTAGACTGCCTTCATGGAGGAATCGAACTGCGTATGCACATAGCAGAAAAAATGAGTAAGAGCACCGAAAGTGTCGGACTTGAGGCGTAGAGGGAACATCCAAGTATAGTGGGTGCAATCATCCAAAATAACAAGATAGTATTTGTAACCGGACACACTAACGATAGGAGATGTCCAAATATCACAATGTATTAAAGCAAATGGATGTGATGCACGGGAGTTTTACATGCTAAAAGGGAGGCGCACATGGCGGCCAAGCTGACAAGCGTGGCAAATATGATCGTCATGATGCTTATTACATGAAATAGCACGAGAACTAATAAGTTTGGACATGGCCTCAGGACCAACGTGACCAAGACGATGGTGCCAAAGGGTGGTGGAGGATGCAGCAGCAGTGAGGGCGGTGGTGGTGCTGGGTGGCGCTGGCGGGAAGAACGAGTATAGATCACCCGTGCTATTGCACCTGGCGATGATGCTCCGTGTCTGAAGATCCTTCACGTAAAGACCGAAGGGATCAAACTCAATACAACAGTTGTTATCGGTAGTGAAGCGGCGAACGGAAATTAGATTCTTAATAATGTTTGGGGACACTAAAACATTAGAGAGAAGTAAGGACGTCGCGAAGTAGGAAATGAGTGTGATCCGACGGAAGTAACGGGAAGTAAATCACCGTTACCAACAATGATAGATGAAGGATGCGATGACAAAGGAGTATGGGAGGTGGAAAGTATACCGGCGTTGTTCACCATGTGCGAGCCGGCACCCAAATCAGCGTACCACTCGCCGAGCCCGGAGGGGTGAGCGTCATGGTGCTGAAGTTGCTCGCAAGGAGGCCGTGTCGAAGCTCCCTCCATGCATGGGATTCCATGCCTGCTGCTGCTGTGGTGGTGGTGTGGCGTAGGCGCTGGCCGCCCGTAGCCGTACCCCGGGGTGGCGCGAAACCTTAGGGCGCTTGGTAGCTCGGCTGCTAATGGGGCAGCGCTGTGAAGGCCGCCGGAGGAGGATGGTAGGGAGCGCCGGAGCGCCGTTGGTGGGGGGGGTGCGGCGGGACTGAACCGTCCCCGTCCACGGGTTGTAGATCATCGACGGGCGCGTGCCGCTGGGGCCCCGCTGCGCCGTCGGGCTTGTTCCCGCCACGTCCACGGCACTGTCTCGGAGCGCCGACCCCGGCCCCGGGTTGCTCGCCGAGCCACCGCCATGGCCGGCGTGGGCAAGGTGACCGCCGGGGCACGACCATGTGGCGAGCGGCCGGTGGACGACGAGCCGGTGAGGAGGGCCGTGGGTGCTGGAGGCGGCGTGGTGGTAGATGTGCCACTGGTGTCGCTGGCGATGTCGTTGAGGTCAATCTCCTCGAGCAGCAGGATGGTGCGCGCCTCCGCGAAGGTGGGGAACGGCTGCCGCAGCTTGATGTTCGTCATCACATGACGAAACTTTTCACTGAGGCCGCGTAGGAGCGTGAGGACGAGAGTGCGGTCACCAACCGGGTCGCCGAACTCGCGGAGGGCGACGGCCATTGTCTCGAGCTTGCGGCAGATGTCCGTGATCGAAGACGATCCTTGTTTGACGGTTCGAGAACTCCGCGGACAGCAGCGGGCGCGTGACTCGCGTTGTCCGAGGAATTCATCCTAGAGGTGCACCCAAGCGACGCGGGCGTTCGGCTCTTTCAACATCGTCGATCGTCCCGAGGTCGGGGTGGATCGTGCCGTAGATCACATGAGGACGGTGCGATTCATCTCGCACCACGCCGGCCGGTCGCCGTTGACCACGTCGGTGAGGACATGATCGGTGAGGGCATACTTACCCAAGATGACGAGGAAGAGGGTGCGCCAGCGGGTGTAGTTGTTGGAGGCGCGATCGAGGATCACGGGGATGAGCACCTTGATGTTGAGGACGGCGATGGCGGCGGCGAGGACGTCGGCGTGCTTGGCCTCGTACTATCGAGGGCCTTCGCATGAGCGGTGGCGTCCCGGTCGAGCTGCTCCTACGCCTCGTCGGCGGCACGTTCGGCTTCGGTCTCTGCCATGGGCGATGTAGAGGCAGAGGCCGGGCACAACCCGGATTATTTTTTTACTCTTTTTTACTCTTTTTTAACCGGCAATAATCTTACGCACGGACAAAAATCTTACTTCGGACGGACGAGCGGCCTTCATGCGCGTCTCGACGGACGAGCGGCCTTCCTTCTCGCGAAGCTATGGGGCATCGCGGATTGACGAAGCCGGGCGTCGCGGATCAATCGACGAAGGGCCAACGGATCACGGAGTCGGGATCACACCGGTCGGATCACGGATCGCACTTGACGTAGACCTTCGTAGTCGATCGGCAAAGCACTTGACGGAGTCGTACGAGTCGATCGCAAAGACTGGACGCAGACGTACATAGTCGATCTCATGTCCCGTAGACGTACGTGGAGTAGGCGAGTAGCACACGGAGTCACGTCGATCCCGTGGACGTACGTGGAGTAGCACTTGACGGAGTGGTACGTCGATCCCGTGTCCCGTGAACAAGCGACATAGTCGTACTTCGCGATCTCGACGCCACGCCAGGATCGCGAGATTGGCAGCGGATCGGATCACAGCAGGGCCGGATCACGCGAGGCAGTAGGCACGGCGGCGGCGCACGAGCGGAGGGCCGGCGAGCAGGAGTGCCCAGCGACGGAGGGGCACGGCATGGGTGCGCGCGTGCGGGGTAGCCGGCGAGCGAGGATGCCCAGCGACGGCGGTGGCCTGCCGATCGTGAGGACCTGTGGCGGGTTAGCGGAAGCGGTGGTTACAAGAACGTAACCCTCGTGATACCATGAAAGAGTGAATAGGGGAATACTCAATGCCTTCTATTCCAATGGTACTGAGTCATATACAACAGCACACACACATGTAATCACATGTTTGTCTAACGCTCACACACACATGCACCATATGTTGGTCTAATACTCATGCAACCATATGCTATTCTAACACACTCAAACCACGCCATCTCAACATATGATCCATGTCTGTTTTTCTGTAAAGCTGTATATAGCGATGACTTGTAGAAGTGCAAAGCCCCCACGATTCTCGATGGTGAGTTGGTGACGAAGGTCTCACCGTTGAGGATTTATATGATTGCAACATATGATTATTTGGTTGTCACAGATTTGTCCCAATTAACTACAGTGTTGGATTCATGTTAAAACCACTACAGTGTTTGGTTCGTGTTAAAACCACTAAAGTGTTGGATTCATATTCCTGCATGTACAATTTTTATTCCATCTCCAAAGTTGTTGCCGCTTAACTATATACACAGAGAGAGGTGTCTACGATGGAAAGTTTTAAAAATTTATTTTGGTCTCCATGTAATGTTAAACAACCTTCGCCTGTTATAATTTTGCCTTATTAATTCTTTAGATTTCTAATATCCCGTCTTTGCAATACAATAATTTCAAATTCTTTAAAATAGCAAATTAGTACCGCCTATATACAAGAATAAGATGGTGACCATTTAGTCCAAAAGAAGTACAGTAATACTCAGGAAAATAAAATGCAGCGTTTATATTGATATATATTTACTTCTAAAATGAAATCCTATGTTCGATTGGTCTTTACCAATGAAATACACTTTACATGTCATAATTTTTATATCATGTGCATATATAGTTCAAGCATGTCGTTTCAAATGTACCCAAATCAAGAGCATAGTTTTTTTCCTCCAAATCACGGTTTCCATGAGACCCTTTTCTTAAGCATAGTTGTTTGCATCGAATTCCTTTGATTATGCTTTCTCGGAGGAAGTCACGAAGTAGTATTTGTTTATCTCGTAGGCAAATGTGATTGTAACCCACAATAGCAATTTTATTTTTAGACGAGTTCAAATCTGTGGAGATTTTACAAAGGGGCTAAAAACTTAAAGAATCCGATGCAGTTGTAAATAATGTGTCCATATGAGTTTATATTTGTCAATCAGCACAATTGCTTGAGAGTCTACTCCACTGGAGGAGAGAACACCTCGAAGAGCAGATTTATAGCTCAAGCATTGGGGTGACTATTTGAGTTAGCTGTTGCAATGACAAAGTTCAAAACCTAAGATAACTGCTTGTGCTTGTCTTTGGCGGAAAGAAACAACAAGAGCCTTAGTGCACTAACACTAAGAACCATTTATACAACTCAGTGGTGTAAACTCATGCAACAAGGAATTCATTTAGAGTGCGTCCAGTTTTGAAAATATAAGCTATCTCAATTGCATACACTAAATAGTTTGTTGCTTGTTACTGAAAGACAATTGATTCCTTGTTGGGCATGAACCCGTACACTAAATTGTTTCCATGAAGAGAATGCCACAAGCATTCAAATTCACATTTGCTTACACACTAATATTTAGTAGTATGTGAGTTCACATCAACTATGTATTTCTCATTTGCTTACAACTCAAAATTCAGATACGAGCGGGAAGACTCTCGGCCATGAAGATACATCTCGCTTGGATAGACGAGAAAGGCAAACCATTCAACCTTCTATCGGGCAAGAGGCCGAAGGCACCGGAGGATGCGGCGAGCCGCAAAGCAAGCGGGAGCCATGTCGCTGCCACGAGGAACTACCCCGCCATCTCTTTCGTTCGCGAGGACCCGCATCGTCGATGCAAAGGGAGGCGCCCTAGCGGTGCGGATTTGCGAAGGAGTCCCGGTGGGGTTGGGCGGGTCTTGGCGGTTCATTCGTTAGGATGGGGAGATTGGATCGATATCGATGAATGGGCGGC
This sequence comes from Themeda triandra, assembly GCA_018135685.1. NCBI lineage: Eukaryota > Viridiplantae > Streptophyta > Magnoliopsida > Poales > Poaceae > Themeda > Themeda triandra. Next base: position 2,093,637 of record JAENPR010000038.1, read on the forward strand.
GATTGGGTCGCCTCCTCCTTGGATGACCGCTAATTGGGGTTGGATGGAATGGAAGCTTTCCTCGCCACCGCCGCGACCGCTCCTCTTCTCCGAAAAGCTCGCGGCCCGAATTGGAGGCGTTTGGAACACGGGAGACGGAGCCACATCACCGGTGCAGAGGGAGGCGCCGGGCAGGGCGGTGCAAAGGGAGTCCGGCGCACAAGTTTGTAAGATGGGGAGCCGGCGGGAGCCCGATGGTGGATGGATCGAGAGGAGCGGGGTAACATTTTTACGGAGAGGGGGATGGGTCTGCGCGGGGGTGAACGATTGTTTTATCGTTTTTTAGACCTGTCTCCAATAGAGACACGATACCCATCCCACATATCGGCGATCTACAGTGTAAATATAGTGTAAAGGTAACCCACCCAAATTCCTTGTTTTCCAAAAGACAAGCCCCAAATCCCACGCCCCTTCCTCCCTCCTCGCACCGGCCGCCGCTCCGCGCCTCCGCCTACCTCCTTTCCCATACGGGCCGGCCCAAATCCCTCCGCCTACCTCCCTTCTCGCGTCGGTCCGCTCCGCCTACCTCCTCTCCCGGCGCCGACCGCTTGCTACCTCGGCGGGGAGGGACGGCCGCCCGAGTCGAATTTGGTGCGAGGAAGACGAGGAGGAGCCACACTCGCCGCGACCGGCGGCACCAGAGGAGCCGCGATCGCGAGTTCACGACTGGAGGAGCGATGTGACCGAGTGGGTAGGCCTAAACGGCGTCGTCGTCCGTGGGCTGGCTGCGCCCGCCGTGACGCTCCTCGCGTGGGCCTTTCCGATGGCTGGCCTGGTTCGACCGCAAGCTCACCGTGCCCGGCGAGGATCCACCGTCGGCCCGCCCCGCCCGCAAGTGCCGACCATGGGCTCGCCTCGCAGCCGCCTTCGTCCGCCTAGAAGCGCCGACCGCGGGCTCGCCTTGCCTCACCGTCGTCCGCCCACCCCGACGCCTCCTACGGGCCCACCATCGCCATGGCCGGACAATTGCGTCGTGGGAGAGAGATGATGCAATTTGGCTTCGGCTCGCCCGGTATCGAAAATGGCTTCGGCGTTTGCCTCTTGTTGGAGCTTGTTTTGGTTAGGCAAAACAAGCGTGCACGAGCTATTTCGCGTTTGGGTTACCGTTTGCCTTCGCGTTGAAGACAACCTTAGGTGTAGAAGATAGAAGAAGAAGAAATGCCAAGGAGGCGCAAGTAGTGACTTCAACAATTTTCAAATTCTAGGTACGTCGATTTAGTTACTTGGAGGTGCTAATGCGGGCGGGTTGCGTTTGTCTTAGGGCCAAAAAAATTCAGGCTTTTGGGACGATAAAATCTTGCCCATGATCGGCCCACGGGCATACTCAGGCTTCATTTTTCGAGTCGGGCCCGGGCTTGGGTGGGCCACCATGCATTTTAGCGGACCTGGCCCGAGTTTTATTCGGCCCAGCACGTCTTGGCCCACTTAAGTATATGGTCCAAGTCACCATTTGGCCCACTTAAGTGTATGGTCCATCCACGTTTGGCCCATTAGCTTCCATATATATTATTCAAAAGAGCACAAACAAACCCTATCTCTGGCCACCCTCGCCCAGTCATCCATCTCCCCGCACCGCCGCCGCCGCTGCGCCTACGACGCAGTTCGGCGCCGGTAGCAAGTTCTAGCTTTGGGTTTAGCTTGGGACCCGGGTCAGTATCATTTTTAGTCTAACCTCCTCCCAGAATTTGTATTGAACCTTAATACTCACGATTTAGCTAAGTCTCTACTATAATGGAATACATCTATATCCACCTTCCGTCTCGGCGAAATCAAAGGTCCAAAGCATATCTATGCGAGATCCAAGGGCTACCAGGAGATGTTTGGTACGGCTTCCCACTCTCCTCACGCCCTCGCGATCCCATTCCGTCGCCGCGAGTTCCAATCATCAGCTCGACGAAAAAGAGAAAAATAAACATTCTCTTCTCCCCTCAACTCACTTCGTCTTTCTTTTTTCCTCCGCTCGAGTGACGAAAGCAGCCTTCCGCCGCCTCCACCTTGTTCCCTGCTTCGGCGAGCTCCATACCTCTGGCAGTCACCTCTGGCTCGCGGGCGATGGCCGGATCTGGTGGATTCAGTCCCCCTCTACCTTCCCACCCCGTTCTTTTTTCTTATCCATGGGAAAAAAGGTTAGTAGGGTGTAACGGACCAGGAGGAACTAGAGGGGAATTTAGGGGGAATTGGTAGCTTTATTGATGCACTTGCAGGTTCAATCACATTACAAGAGCGGAAATCCGCTTATTGAATACTAGAGAATCTAGAACTACGAAGAACTACTGCTATTCAGTTGATGTTCGATGGTTGTCTGTCTAAAGCGCCAGAGCTTTATACCAGCTCCCCTGACGCCGACGTCGGTTGGCCAGGAAACGTGGCCGCCAAATCTTCTGGTGGTGACCCACCTGTTACAGTAATCTCCTGGTGGTGGCCCACCTATCATATTTATGACACTCCCCCTCCTTAACATCTAGCATGTCCTCATGCGAATCAAATGATCACCAAACCTTTCCTTGATGTCAGAAGAATCCTCCCAAGTGGAAATGTCTTCTGGTAATGTAGCCCATTTAATCAGCATCTGGTCCACCATATTTGAACCCCGATGAATTAACCTCGTTTGCAGAATCTTGTCAGGCAGAAGTACAATTCCAGGGTCAGTAGCAACTGAAGTGAGATCCCCAGATATCGCTGCATCCTTGGGAATGTGTTTCTTCAACTGAGACACATGCAACACATTGTGAATTCTACAATCAGATGGCAAGTCCAGCTTATAGGCCACTTCTCCAACCCTCTAGAGCACAGTATAAGGTCCATAGTACTTAAAGGACAACTTCTTGTTGCTTCTTTGTGCAACTGAGGATTACACATATGGTTGAAGCTTCATATATACTTTATCTCCCACCTCAAATGTTCTTTCTGATCGATTCTTGTCAGCTTGAGCCTTCATCCTCTCTTGTGCTCTGATGAGATGCTGCTGAACCAATCTATTGTGCAAGTCTCTTTCATTCATCCAATCTTCTAGGTATGGAACTGAACAAGATTTCAGATTCATAATTCCCAACTGTCTTGGTGTTTGACCATACATAACCTCAAAAGGAGTCCTTCCCAGAGCTGAATGGTAGGATGTATTGTACCAGAACTCAGCAATTGAGAGCCATTTGTGCCACTGCTTTGGAGATGTGTGGACCATACATCTTAGAAATCCCTCCAAACATTGGTTTAACCTTTCTGTCTGCCCATCAGTTTGTGGGTGATAGGAGGAAGTCATCAACAATTTTGTGTCTGATAGAGTGAACAACTCTTGCCATAGTTTACTTGTGAAATTGCATCTCTGTCAGACAGCAGAGCTTTGGGCAAACCATGCAACTTGTACACATTTTCCATGAGCACTATAGCAATGGACAAGGCAGTGTATGGGTGATGATTGGGAATGAAATGTCCATACTTTGAAAATTTGTCAGTTATAACCAGGATGGCATTGTACCTATCAGATTGTTGGAGGCCTTCAACAAAATCCATGCTCACCACTTCCCAGGCTTGCTGAGGAACAGGCAAAGGTTGCAGTAGCCCTGGCAGTCTAACATGTTCACTTTTGGCTTGCTGACAGATGTCACATTATTGCACAAAATCATGAACTGACTTCTTCATGTATGGCCAAGCAAACAATGATTTAATTCTCCCATAAGTAGCGGCAATTCCTAAGTGACCCCCAATGCCACTATTATGCATTATTCCCCACCCAGACCCTGCCATGATACCTTATGATTCCATCCTTTAGCTGAAACCCTTATCAGTAGAGCCACTCAAACTCAGTTCAGTGAGAAGCTCTTTATCCTCCTGATTGTCCACATAGCAATCTTTCAACTTTTGTAACCAAGCTGGAACACATTAGATACCGCCACGGCGATGGAGTTTTATTCTGGATAATGCATGCAAAATTGCATTCGGTATACCTTTCTTATCGAATGGAGTAGTCTAGGCCCATTAGTTTAACTACAGCCTTGTGTTGGATCCTGGACTGCACTCTGTGTTCGGTCAAATACAATAGACTTTTATGATCTGTCCTGATCAGAAACCTCTGATACTGAATGTATGGTCTCCATTTCTTAATGGCCATTAAAATGGCTAGGCACTCCTTTTCATAAACGAGAGAGAATTTGATTGCTTGGACACAAGTGCTTGCTCAAATAAGCAATGGGGTGACCACTCTGCATCAGTACAGCACCAATCCCTTGGTCAGAGGCATCTGTCTCAATTACAAATGGTTGTGTGAAATCAGGGACTGCTAGTACAGGGGCATGAGCTAGCTTATTCTTCAAAGCTTGGAAAGCTTGTTCAGCTATTGGAGACCAGATGAATTGCACTCCCTCCTCCAATAGTTCAGTTAGTGGTTTTGCTATCATCCCATATTGTGCAATAAACTTCCTATAGTACCCTGTCAACCCCAGGAATCCCCTTAGCTGTATGATGTTCTTAGGTGATTGCCACTGCAACACAACTTCCACCTTGCTTGGTTCTGTAGAGACTCCCTTAGCAGAGATCACATGTCCCAAGTACTCTACCAATGGTTGAGCAAAATAGCATTTGGACTTCTTGATAAAGAACTTGTGCTTGTCCAATATTTCAAACACTTGCTTTAACAACTTCTGATGCTCTTTCAAGTCAGTACTGTATACCAGGATGTCATCCATGAATACAAGGACTCCCTTCCTTAGTAGTTACGCAAAAATGATATTCATCAACCCTTGAAATGTTGTTTGGGCATTAGTTAGCCCAAAAGGCATAACTAGGAACTCATACAGCCCCGATGTGCCCGAATGCAATTTTGTGTTCTTCCTCTATAGCCATTCTCGATCGATGGTAACCAACAAAGCAAAGTCCAACTTGGTAAATACAGTAGCTCCATGCAACTCATCCAGGAGTTCATCAACTACAGGCATAGGATGCTTATTTCTGAGAGTTATTGCATTAAGATGCCTATTATCCACACAAAATCGCCAAGTGTTCCATCCTTTTTTTTTTCACTAACAAAGACATTGGGGAAGCAAATGCACTTGTCTTCCGTGGTCTCGATAATACCATTATCTAACATCTCGTTGCACCCGAGACTCAATCTCATTCTTCGCATTGGAGAATAGTGATAAGGTCTCACTTTAACGGTTGAGCCCCAACCATCGATTTATTTGGTGATCTGCATTTTCTCGAGGTGGTAAGCGAGTAGGGGTGTTGAACAGTGCTCATATTGAGTCAAGAGTTGTTGTATCTCGTGGGGTAAAGTCCTGCTCCTTCGTTCAATAGCAAATATATATTGCATTGAAATTTTAGCAAACTGGTCACTCCCATCCAACTTTAAACAAAGAAGAAACAAGCACCTTGCTTTAGCAACCCTTTCAAACCTCTTAGCGAGAAATAGGTGGACGGGAATCACACCGATCCTTGATCCCTTGCAAATCTACTTTGTTCCCATTGTAAGTAATATGCATGGCCTTAGTCTTGTAATCCACCCAAACCGGACCGATGGACTCCACCAATCTTCCCCAATGATCATATCATAACATTTGAGATCCAGGACTCTAGCATCAGAAGTAAATGTCTATCCCTGTATCCAACATTTCACTATAGGAATTTTCTTATTTCACAGCAACTGTCCCCCATCAGCTGCTCTGAAAGTAGCCTAAGGACAATCTTCAGTTTGCAGTTGCAAAGCTTTCACCAATGTCATACTGACAAAAGTGCCAATACTGCCAGAATCAACCATAATCAACACCTGCTGTTTCCCAATGTGAGCCAACAGCTTCAATGTCTATTTCCTGGTGTTATCAATGTGCTGAGGTGGTTGTACTGCCATCACATTACCCTCCTCAGAACTTTCCTCTGTTGACATATCATCAGCCTCCATGTCTTCCTGAATTTGTAATGCTTCCATAAGTTCCTCCATGACATGAATAGGAATCGATGCGGGTAGGTATGATTGTGACTCCATTTACCCCCACACTTGAAACGAGTCCAAGCTTCCTTCTAGTACTGTTTCGAGACTCTGCGGTTTCTCATCGTTTCCATTCTTGGTGCCTTCGGTTTTAGCTTGTCGAATCGGCGGCTAGAGCCCGATCGACTTCTATATCCTCCCCTATAAGTCCCTTTAAACTTGGTCTCGATTGAGTTCCTCCTCGCGACGGTGCCAAAGCACTAGCCGTATCCACATCCCGTGGTCTATGCAAGTGAATAGCTCTCCTGATTTCCCCTTTCGGGCCACCCACAAATCTAGTGACAAAAAACACCTCATCATAGCTCGGATTGTACAGCAAAATACTATGTGCTGCTTCTCAAACTTAGTCGATAGTCCCGAACCGAGCCTCGTTTGCTTCAACCTTGTTCCAATTGCTGCGGTTGCAAGGTACCGGGTTTTTGCCATACTTGCTGAAGACTAATTCACAAAGCGATCCCGTCCGTTATCCTACCTCTATGCTCAACCGTTTGCAACCATGTTGCTGCACTGCCTTCAAAATTGAGGATAGCAAACCTCGTCTTCATCATCGGATGTGTCCCGTATACCTCGAAATACAACACACACTGATCCCGCCATAACCGAGGGTTATCACCAGAAAATTTTGGGAAATCCATCTTAGGTGCACGGTGGGAATGATGAACATGCAGCGACTCCAAATCATGGTTAACAGCAGGAATTGTGAAGGGATTCTGGGGCGTACCCGTGACCGGGTGCGGCGGAGGTTGCACGCCCCTCTCGCCCACATCCTAGGGGTGAGAACCCTCGCCGTGCCCATGGGGCGATTATGAAGCCGATGTCGACGGCGACACGTTGAGGTCGAACGCGCCCGCGGTCGTCTGGATCCGCAGCGGCGCGCCGTTGATGTCGAGCTCACCCGCAACCGTCTAGATCCGTGCTGGAGCGCCGTGTTGGCGGTCCTTAACTCAGATTTCTAACCGCCAACTATAGGTCATTATGGGGGAAATAAATATTTTATTTCACATATATCTTTACTATTGACCTAGTTCCACGTGCTTGGAGAAAATATTGTTTTGCGAGAATATACACGAAGTGCAGGAATTTTCAGAATAAAAAGGCGCTTTTCGGAAGGCGTAAAATGGCAAAGGAAACAAGGTAGCCCACCCCGGGGTCGAAGTGGGCCAAATCACCAGCAAAAGAGCGGCCCAGAGGATGTCCCGGGCCCACACGCCAAAGGCGGTCGGGCGCGCCACCCGGCGGCGCGGGCGCGCTCGGGCGCGGCCGCGCCCGGCCTGCTGCGCCAGTGGGCCCGGCCAAGGCGGTTTGCCTCCTTCCATCGGGGGCATGACGGTTCCGCTGGTTATTTTACCTCCATGCCCCTGAACCGCCTCCGGCGCCCTATAAATAAAGAGGAGAGGCCCCCCACCTTCACACTCACCATTTTGGAGCCATCTCACTTCCTCACAATTGTTCTTTAGTCTTAGTATTAGTCCATTGGAGCTAGGCAAAGCTACTTGGAGAGCTTGTCTCCAGGAAGAAAAGCTACACTCTTGGTATAAATCTATGGAGCGTTCTTCCTTAGCCAAGTTCTCATTACATTTATATAGTCTTGCATATGAACTAGAGTATAGTCTAGTACACGATATATTCTATGATCAAGAACTAGGCCATAGTCCTTGTGAGAATTGTTCATCGTGTTCTACATTATTCTTCATCGTTCATATGTTTTACTTGTTTAGATTAGATTGTAGGAGAGGAATAGCGGTTCGATGTGCCTTCGGGCTTGCACGTGTTCTAGCTCGTCCATCCGTAGGGTGGGAGTCTGGGGGACGTAGGTAGCTCCTTAGTATGCGGACGTGGTGTCCGGGTGCGAGAGAACCTTCGGATATGTCGGCATGCCACGGTTGAGGTGGTAGGCGAGGTGGTGACACCCTGTCCGTCCTTGTAATCCCCCATGTTCGCATGTTGAGTAGGAGTTCGTAAATGCCGCCATCGATCAAGCGGACCAGTTGCCGCGGTCTCCCCATATTCCTAGTCTATAGTCGAGTCTTGACTTGTATAACATGTGGAATTATTTGTTTTAGCATTGACTATATAGGACCCTTTTGCTCCGCGTAGATTATTCTTTATTCTTTATTTTATCTTTATTCCTTTGAGGTTGCTCTAAGTGTGTGTCCACTATCCAAACTACCGTATGCTTACCCCGTATAGCACATTGGTCGGTTTCTCCTCATGCTAGATATCGTATTCATACCCATGCTAGAATACTTGACTACCCCATGCCTTCCTTTGGGAAATTATAAATAACGATACCCTAAATACTTCCGGGTGAAATTTGCGACGATAGATCCGTGCGCTTGCGATATTTATCTACTAGGATGTGATCTATCTCGGCAACACTCGCGTAGTTGCTAGAACCAGTTTCTAGTAATTATGCCGAGTAAAGCCATTTAGCGTTTCGGCGCCTGTTATCGAATTGGGCTCTAAGTCTATTTTGGTAATCGCGCTAAGAAATGCCAACAAGCATTTCTCGGCGCCGTTGCACTGGGAAGGCATGGAAGTTAAGGATCTAGCAGCATGGATATGCATATGATATATAAAATGAGAAACGACAATGTCTATATAGGCTAACTTTTATGTTTTCTCCTGTTGTGGATGAAAACAGGATAGTGCATGACCGGTTTCTCTCTGCCGGAAAACTACAACTCAAATCTGGAAGCACTCCTGAGGAGGAAGAGGACTCGTGCCCTTTCCTCTTCTGCTCCACCGACAGATAAACCAGTCACCACCGCACCTACTACGCCGCACTCCATGGCCAAGTCCCTGCGAGAGTTCTGTGTCCCCAAAGTTGCCAACGTGCCCACTGGGCCCGCTGTCAACCTGGGAGACAAGAACTTCGAGCTCAGGACTGGGCTCATTACCATGGTGCAGGCAAGTTCATTCTGTGGACTGCCTAGTGAGGACGCCAACTCCCACCTTCAGCGTTTCTTGGAGATATGCGACACCATCGTCATCAAAGATGTCGCACCTGATGCAATCAGGCTCAGGCTCTTCCCTTTCTCCCTAGTGGGAAAGGCGAAGACCTAGTTCTACAAGGACAAGGCCGCTGTTGACACATGGAGCAAGTGCTCCACCGCGTTCCTCGCTAAGTTCTTCCCCATGGGCAAAACCAATGCCCTGCGGGGAAGAATCGCCAACTTCCAGCAGAATTCGCTGGAACCCATCCCTGAGGCATGGGAGAGGCTCCAGGAGTACATCCAGGAATGCCCTCACCATGGGATGGAAAGTTGGCTGGTGCTCCAGAACTTCTACAATGGGTTAACACCCATGTCGAAGGGGCACCTGGACGCCGCAGCCGGGCGGCGCCTTTCTATCATTGGATGTTGACGGTGCTACGCACCGATCAACAAAATGGTAGAAAACCAAGCTTGGGGGGAGGACCGCGCTCCCACCAAGGGACAAAAAGGCATGCATACCGTGAAGGAGGCGGATATGCTTGCCGCAAAAATAGACCTACTCCCGAAGAAGATTGATGGTGGTGCCATCACCGATGCATCCGGCACCGTCAACGCCATGGACGCTCGCATGACGTGCGAGGTGCGTGGTGAAGCTGGACACTCGGGGAATGGCGCCCGAGACCGTGAAGAGGCCGCCTACCTCAACAATGGGTTTCGCCGGCGGCAAGGAGGAGGGAATGGCTGGAATAACCAGTCCCGTCCTCCATTCAAGGTAATTCGAATTATGCCTCGGGTTTAATTCGAATCAACCTTCGTTAAAGGACTGGTTTATGGCCAAGCTAAGATAAACGAAAATCTCGCCAAAAAGATGTTACAACATGAGAAAATCCTGGGAGACATGGACAAAAAGCTGGAAGGTCTCTTAACCGCTGTCAAGAGTCAGCAAAGTTTTAACAGCATGATAGAGACCCAGCTTACCCAGTTAGCTGCCACTCTGCCCAAAACTGGGGACAAGGATGCCAAGGCTGAGCTAAAATCAGTAACAACAAGGGGAGGAAGGTCCACAAGTGATCCGCCATACCCTGACCAAGCGGCATCAGGAAGGCAGAGAGCTCAGAAACAGAGGGAACCTCCTGTAGAGGAAGAGCCACAGGAAGCAACACCAACAGGAGCGGCGCTAGACTATCCTGATACAAATGGCCTACCATTCCCCACCAAAACCAAGAAGATGACCGCGGATGAACAATTCGCACGCTTCGTTGAGATGATAGGGAAGGTACATGTGAGCGTCCCACTTATGGACGTCTTGCATGTCCCTTCTTATGCAAGATATGTGAAAGATATCATCAACAACAAGCGTCCTCTACCATCCACGAGAGACGGTCAACCGACGGAGGAATGCAGCAAAGCAATACTTAACCAGTGTTTCGAAAAGAGAAAGGACCCTCGGATGCCCAACCATCACTTGTTCAATCGGGGGCCAACGGTTTGACCATGCTCTTTGTGACCGGGGGCCAGCGTGAGCGTCATGCCAAAGACAGTCTTTGACAAGTTGGATTGCACACAGCTTGCACCAACAACCATGACACTCCAGCTGGCCGACTCCTCCATTCGCTACCCTGCAGGGATTGCTGAAGACATCCCGGTAAAAATCCGAGGGTACTTTGTGCCAGTCGACTTCGTGGTGCTGGACATGGAACTTACCAAGGAAAACCCTCTCATCCTGGGGAGGCCGTTTGTTGACGGTTGTTAATGATCAATTTTATATGTCAATCGAGAGAGAGAAAGAGGGGTATAATCTGTTCACCACCATAGACTTAGGGTTTAAACCGACGTGATTCCACAAGTTTTGGTGAATATGTGTTTTCCCGGGGATTATCGGAAAACATCCAAGGAGGCCCACATGTCATGATTACATAGAGAGAAAGACCGAACGGGTAAAATTGTATACTCTAGAAGACTCCGGAAGGCAAACCCGGGCGGGGACCCACCCGGCGAGTGGTGGGTCGGCCGACCGCCCACCTCCACCAATCGGTGGAGGCTCGCGGATCTCGCCTCCACCGACCTTGAGGAGCAATAATTATCGTCCGTTTAGGTCGGTTTGATCCGATGGCCGTGGTGCATCCTAGGGGGCTATATATTGAGCCCCCGGCCCCGGGCCGAAACGCTAATTCATTCTAGAATTCATTATTCGAGGTAGCCATCGGCAAAGCCGGGGTTTAGAGAGATCTCCACCGGAGAATTAGAATAGCTACTCTAGATCTTCAAGTTCTACATAGGTTTAGACTAGATAAAGGAAGAATCGGGCGCTGTGCTCGGAATTCGGATCTTCATCATCGAGAATTGGTATTATCTTGTATCTATTCTTGTGACTTTATTCTAAATATCATTATGTTTCTATTTATTATGTTCCTAGTTTATTCTAGTTCTACATTTGATATGGTTATGATTGCTAATAAGTTTATGTATATGTTTGCAAAGCGCTTAGCTCTCTTCCCGGGGGGTTAGGTGGTAGATTTCATGTAAGCATGGTGCTTAGATGCCGTTTACTGCAAATGCACCCTATTGGCCGGGTCGTGTGGTAGATCGCGAAAGTGACAGTTCCGTTGAGTCCTCGTATTCCATCCCCGTTGGTAGGTCTAGCGGAACCAAAGTTGCGTAGTAAGTCTGCTATGTCTTGGCTTGTTATAGCAATGATCCTTATACATAGATGAAAAGTCTTTTGTGCTGTATATGATAGTGTAGAGTTGGAGTAGATGAATGACTTAGTAGATTAGAACCTACATAGGATTTCTATTTCTTGTGCTAATCATATGTCAACCTACCTTTGTGAGTAGTCTATATCTAATCTCTGTGTGATTTATACCCTGAGCTTATTACTTTATATTTCCTTATTTATCATGGTTTACCCCTCTGCCAAAGTATGTGACAGTGTAATCAATCACTCATAAGTAGTCGTGTTTAGTAAGTTCATCTCATTGTTTAAGTCCTTAGTTCTTTCCTTTGAGCTAAATATAAATAACGATACTGGAATACTTCTGGTAAAATGCTACGATGGTGTATTATCTTGTCGCTTGCGGATCCCATATTTTTCTTGATTAGAGGAGCAGTTTCTATACCAACACTTCGGCGCCATGCTAGGGATGACAACTTAGCGTGAGTGGTGTTAGAGGTGTCAACAAGCATTTTGGCGCCGTTGCGGGACTTGGAATAAACTTTTAGAGAAAAATTGCTTAAGCGAGATACTTAGAAAATGAGTGATTGTCACTAGTCACCTCTACTTTGGCGGGTTCACCCCCGTTGTTTTTCTTTGTCTATATTTTATACGGGGTATTAGCGGGATTGAATCGATTCATTAAAACTCTCGATCATCGAGTCGGTTCAATCAAGAAGGAAGCTCGTCACCAATCAAGATGGTGAGAAGACCTCACTTTGGAGTTCTGCTCCAACAATAGAGAACATCCGCACCTTGCCCAAGAATACACAATAATATGGAGTTTGAGATCAAGCCAAGTCTCATCAACATGGTGCAAGCTATCCAATTCGGTGGAAAGGTACATGAAGATGCAAGTACACATCTACGAGGACTTTATGGAGATTGGAAACACCATCGCCATAGATGGAGTTAAAGAAGACCTCATACTTCTTCGCCTCTTTCCATTCTCACTAGTGGGAAGAGTGAAGCGGTGGTTCTATGCAAATAAAGAAGATATCAATACCTGGGCAAAGTGTTCCAAGGCCTTTCTAGCAAAATTCTCCCCGATAGGCAAAACAAATGCCTTAAGAGGAAAGATTACCAACTTCCAACGCGAGAAGACGGAGGCTGTCGACGAAATATCGGCGATAGTCCGACCCGGGGGGTATGCCACGACCGGTAATGGATTGGCGGAAGGCGCACCGAGGTTGCGAGCAAGATGTAAACAGGGAGCAATCACACAAGGTTTACCCAGGTTCGGGCCGCTATGAAGCGTAACACCCTACGTCCTGCTCTCTGTTTCGATTATGATGTGGATGTATGAGTCTGTGCGTTATGCCAGATTCCGTCCTCTGGCATGGGGGTCCTTGCTCTCCTTATATATTACGGGGAGCAAGGTTACAAGTCGAACTAGCCTATACGGTACTAAGTTTACATACTTTACAAGTCTAAACTTTCCTATCTCGGCTAGGTCTTGTCCTCCTTGTCGGTCTTCGATATAATTGCCCGTTTTAGGATTTTGTCAGGCCCGGCTGAGCCGATCGGTCTTTGAGCTTGATGGGCCGGCCTGGTGATAGCATGTCGGCCCAAACTAGGCCGTGAGGGTATATGGAGTTTATACCTCCACGGCTAGTCCCCGAGCATCATGGATCTTGAGGGAGAAAACACCGTCTTGCTTGGTGAGTGAGAAAGGGTGGTCGGACACACGTTCGACATGTGGTCGAGCGGGGGTGGAGGACCGTCTAGTGCTTCCGACCACACTTTGCTTGCACTTGGTTGACGTTGTTGGTTTTGACCGAAAGATTTATGATGCTCTGAAAAAAGAAAAAGAATTTTGGAAGGGTCCCAAATCTGGAGACGTGGGCCCACGTTAGTGTGTGATGCCTGCCATCACATGGTATCTGTCGTGATTGGTCAGTGCCTTAGCTTAGTTTTGAAACTAAACCCTTTGTGAATAGAAAGGATCAGGCCGAGTCATGCAAAATGACGTGGGCCCACGTAGTCCCGAGGTTCTTTGTAAGATAGTATATGTTGCGGCAAGCTCTAAAAGAAGGATCTAGCCCATGTCATCTCTCGGATGACGTGGGCCCACGTAGTCCCGAGCCGAGATGAGGTGGAACACGTTATGTCAGGGTCTAAAAAAGATAAGCTGATCATCGTGTCGTGCTCTATGTGTTTCCGACCACTCTTTGAGTGAGACCGAGCAGGCCAAATTTCATTTGGGCTGGTCGGTTTGAACCATGCCATGACTTTGTCATGATTAAGTTAAGATAGCTTTGCTATTTAACTTAGTCCCAGCGTGTTTGTGAGACCATGGTTTTGAATCTAAACCCATAAAAATAGCTTAGCTATTTGTGCGCGAATAACCGGTATCATTGGCCAAAGAATCCCAGCTCGTTTGTCGGATTGTGTGGGTTGAAATGTTAATGACATCTTGCTATTTGCTATCTTTTGTAACTTGTGGATCAGTTCTTGAGTTGTTGCTGCAAAGAGAAAGTTTTGTATGAGTGAATGTTTTGATGAGATATTCGAATCGTATTGTTTTGATATAATCTATGACATAGAGTTGTATCAAAATGCTTTGCTTGAAAATGGTTTTTAGTAATCGCCTCTCCTTAGAGTTAATCGGTCCTTGAGTGTGTAGGTGACCTATAGTGAATAGCGCGTTTGGCCGAATCACTTAGGGCCCTATTTCCGTTAGCGACATTGTCATCCGTGTTGTATAGCGTTGGAGCTGTGAACACGTAGCGGGATTGATCGAGAGACGGTGCATGCTTGATTGTTTTTGTTGGAGAGGTGACGTACTTGGCCATTTGGTGCAAAGAAAATGTTTTTAACTTTGTAAAGAGTTCGAACGTACTTTGAAGTAGTTCGTTTAAAGAAATCTTTTGTGAAAAAAGATTAAAGAAGGCGTGTATGTTAGGTTGAAAAAGCACTTATCGTATCTTGTTGTGAACCATCGTCTTGCCATGATAAGTTTTTGACAATGCCTTTGCTCCTGGAAAAATGATCATATTGTGTGTAAGATTTTGTTATGCGAAGAGTAGGTCATGCTTATTACAAATTTGGAGGAAAAAATTGCCGGCGGCACTCTTCTCTTTCTCATTCAAGAGCCGACCAGTCCTTGGGGATTAGATGATCCTAAACAAACAAGCACGGTGCGGAATGTTTGGAGCCCTTTTCCTTTGGGAGCGACCCATTTGGATCACTCTGTGTTGTATAGCGTTGGGGCTGTGAACACGTAGCGAGTGGGACCGAGAGACGGTGCATTCCTGGTTTGCTTCGTGTTTGAGGTAAGAAATTTGTGCGAAAACTTGGTTTTTTCAAAAACGTGGTCTTTTGAAATGGGTGAACCGAATAAGTAAAGAAATTTCTTAGAGATGTTGGGTACTTATCTTTTGTCCGTCATGGCACGTCATGATCGCGTGCGGGCGAAAATATTCGGTTCTTGATGTAACCGTATATCGTTGACCGGGTTGTCACGTCAAACCGGCGTATGGTTTTTTGTCTTTGGTTAAGTCAATTCTTCGCGATGTGGTGGGGCCATTATGTCGGTGTCTCAATCGTTCCACCTTCCTCACATCGTGCGTCGCGAGCGCACGGGGGTTCCCGATGCAAGGGGAACGTATAAATGCGCGCTTGCTTGAGTGGAGCGGTTTTCGTCGCTTCGTGCTCTCGGGGAACGAGAGGGCCGCGGCGGTTTGATTACCCACGATCTCATCGGTTGCCTTCTCGAGTTCTCCGGGCTCTTCTATAAATTCTGACTGCGGCGGGAGTTACGCCACACGCCGCGCATTTTCTGTTCTGCTCCTCTACTCCTGCTCCCAAAAACCTAGGGTTTTTAGATCGCATTGCTCGCCGCCGCACACCGCAATGGACCGCCGTCATGGTAAGCGCCCGGCGGGTGAGGAGGAGTCGGTGAACTCCCCTCGGGAGGTGAGGCCGCGGAGGAGGTGAGCTTGGATTGGAATTTTTCTTGATTAATCTTGAGGTTCTCTTCTTTTGATGTAACCGCAACTCGTCGTTCACAATGTAGGTACACCCTCCTCACCATTGGAGGTGCGGCGGGCACCTCTGCTGCAGGCGCCGCCGAGGCGCGAGGAGGGCGGCGGAGGAGCCGCGAGCGGCGTCGGGGGTGTGGCCCCCGAGCGGGTGGCTCCGGTCGTGGAGGCCGGGGCCATTGTTCTTTGCGGCGGAGCAAGCAGCTCTGTTGTGGCGGAGGCGGCGATGGCGGCCGCCGGTGCCTCCACCGTGCGTTCGTTGGCGGTTTCTCAACGAACTCCTTGGTGTCGACGCTCGACCGTGTCGGGCGGGCGGAGCGCATCGGGGACCTCTACTCGGAGGCCACCAAGCAAGCTGGGACGGGCGGAGGCGAACGCCGACCTGTTCTGAACGCACTCTCCTCCGCTCGGGGGAGGAGCCGGAGGCGGAAAGCGGCGGGCCGCCGATTTCGGCCGAGGCCAACGCCGCCGTCAATGAGGCGGCGGACGAGAGGCTGGCCCGCAAGGTCAGTGGACACGCCGCCCGGCGCGCGAGGCGCCGACATCGGGGTCGGCGGTAAATCTTGATTTCCCTTTTGTTCATGCGCCTGAATTGTTCTCGTTGTTCTATAATGTACTCTATTTTTGCGGGCGACGGAGCAGTGGAGCGGCTGCGGGAGGCCGCCCGCCGCGGCGGACGCGGTGAACGCCCAAAGCGGCGATGTCATCGCGCGGGCGGCGATCCCCGGCCAAGTGGCCGCGGTGGCGGTTCATGGCGTTCGCCATGGTGCCTCCCCTGCTTATGCCACCGTCGACGCCATCTCGGGCGTTGATGTCCGTGGCATGGAGCTATCGGTGGCGGCGCATGATGCCATGGAGGGCGGCGCCGTCGAGTTCACCGGGCGGCGGAGAAATTTGTCGTCGCCGCGACTCTGTCGACCTTGTGGTCGGCAAGGCATTCGGGGATGACTAGATTGCTTAGATGCAATCGGTCCCCGTTTGTAAAAAACTTTTATAATTTTAATGAAAGAAGTGGATCTTTTGAGATGTGTCTGTCTTTGGAATCCTTCGAGATTCCTTTTATTTATCTCTTTATTTTGATCCATTTTATGACTTTGTCACGTTTATGCCGTAGGATTTTATTTGAGGATTTGGAATCCTCTGTTTAGAGAATGTCGTAACGTGTCGGATCGAGGAATGATTTTCCTTTGAATGACAAGAAAAATTCATGTGCTCAAGTGATTTGACACGAAAACTTGAATTCTTATTTATAAAATAGTACACATTAGATTGCTTTTGTCATTTGAAATGACTTACAACGATGTGTACGACTGATGCTAACTTAAACCTTGAAAGGGAAATCGCCTAAAAAAGAAAAAACTTGTTCTGATAAAAGAGGAGGACGTATCTCTCAATCTTTTTAGTTTTCTGGCTCTGCTTCTCCTGTTTCCAAGTTGTGAATCATGACCGGATCTTCTTCGGTGCGAAGCGGTAGATCGTCATCGTCCGAGGACTTGATCGTCACGGCGTACGGCGTGGTCGGATATAGTTATCCCGTTCCGAGTAGTATTGAGATTGTCCTTTTTGGAAAAGGTACATCGTAAAAGAATCTAAGGAGCTTGAGTTCTTCTCAAAGCTGGCTTCCTTGTTGTACTACTTCATACCACTCGCCGTTTATGAACATGCCTTCGAGATGTTTTGCGCCCGGTGATCGGACATTACGTGCGCCGAAGATTTCCGGGTTCATTGGATTAGGGAATATGTGCTCGGTGTGCGGCGGTATCCGTCCTCGGGAGGAGTTGGACTAGGAAGCCTCCGGTTTGGTTCTCGGTCCGCAAATTGTCCAAGAAGGGAGTGATGAATCCATTACGGTTTGTTTGAACAGACGGAACCATTCGCCTAGGAGGAGGACTCGAGCACGTTTGTAAGCGTAGTCATCGAGTTGGCTCTTGGGTGCAACCATGAGGCTCGTCAATGTCAAGCGAGTCCCTTGTATCTTCCCTTAATGGGCTCTTGCCGGTACGGCGGCGATTCTCTCGATTGCTTTGCCATGTGTTTCGATGTGCTTCCCTCCGTTTTCTTTCTACGTCTTGGTGTCGGTCAGCAAGTGCCCTGGCCCTGCGTGCCAACGCCATTGTCATCGAAGGGGATTGAGTTGAACGTGCTCGTGGTCGTTCGGCTCTTTGCTGTTGCGTTTGCCATGGCAGCCAATACCTCTTGTCGTCGCCTTTCCCTTTGTTCATCACGACGAAGGGCAGCAGCTAGCTCGGTGCGTTCTGCGAACAACCGGGCATTAGATGTGTTGTTTTGTGGGAATCGTTCTTGCTGCGTTGCCGTAGTAGGTGCAGCCGGCGGGTTCCGACCAGTTCATCGGATTTCTCGCTGACGTCGCCGTCGTTCGTTGCGACGGGCGTTTCTGCGCTGTACTGTTGACACGTAACTCCGACTTGGTACATTGTTTTGGGTAGTTTGTGTTGTTTGATCGGGACTTTCTTTGTTGTCCCGTGAGGCTTGTTGTGAAGTCCTCTCTCGGATCTTGGATGTCGGCCAGGATTCTCTGCCGTATGTTGCTCGGCTGGCCTCTCCGACCACCGCGTACGATGATTGGCCGTGGTCGGAATTCTTTGTGAGTTTCTGCCGCTATCTGGCCGTATATGGTTGCCATGAGGATTTGTTGGAACGCGTCGTTGTAGATTCTCCTGCTGCAAACGTGGCTGCTCGGGGCGTCCAAAAGTGACTCTACGACGGTTGTTGTACCTTCGTGTCAACGGATTAGAGATTTGTTGTCGCGCGAGTTGTAGATCGCGCCTGACGCGTCGTCGGAGCGACTCGAAGTTGGCATGGGTTTCGATCAACCTCATGTCTTGTTGATGGATCAAACGGAGTAGATCCGTGTTGCTAACATGCCTCCTTTGGTTGGGACCGGCCGGAGGTGTTGGCGCCGTGCCGTCAGCTATCGGCGGTGGATAGATTGGGGACCGCAATGGTGGTCACCGGGATGAGTTGGATCTGGTTTGGTGCGGCCACCATTGTTGGTGCTATTGTTGGCGTGATAGCCGGAGGCGTAAGAATCGTAGTAGCGGTTCTTTGAGTTGGAAGTCCGGGTGAACGTTCCGAAGTTGAAGGTGAGGCCGGTTTCGAAAGTCATGGAAGCCGGGAAGGAAACCATCTTGATCGACGTAAAATCTCGGTGCGCACCCCTACCGGGCGCGCCCTTGTCGACGAAATATCGGCGATAGTCCGACCGGGTATGCCACGACCGGTAATGGATTGGCGGAAGGCGCACCGAGGTTGTGAGCAAGATGTAAACGGGGAGCAATCACACAAGGTTTACCCGAGGTTCGGGCCGCTATGAAGCGTAACACCCTACGTCCTGCTCTCTGTTTCGATTATGATGTGGATGTATGAGTACGTGCGTTATGCCGATTCCGTCCTCGGCATGGGGGTCCTTGCTCTCCTTATATATTACGGGGAGCAAGGTTACAAATCGGAACTAGCCTATCGGTACTAAGTTTACATACTTTACAAGTCTAAACTTTCCTATCTCAGCTAGGTCTTGTCCTCCTTGTCAGTCTTTGATATAATTGCCCGTTTTAGGCTGTCCGACCAGCCTGAGCCGATCGGTCTTTGAGCTTGATGGGCCGGCCTGGTGATAGCATGTCGGCCCAAACTAGGCCGTGAGGGTATATGGAGTTTATACCTCCACAGAGACCATGTCAGAAGCATGGGAGCGTTTGCAAGGATATATCCAAGATTGTCCCCATCATGGAATGGAAGAATGGTTACTCATGCAAGGTTTCTATCACGGATTAACTCCGAAGACGCGTGAGCACCTAGATGCAACTGCTGAAGGATCATTCTTATCACTCACTCTTGGGAGAGAGCTAAAAGACTCATGGAGAAGATAGCGAGATAATCAAAGCTGGTCCCAAGACAATATTCAAGATTGTCACCCGAGTGAAGAAGCAATAGAAGAAGTGAATGCATTATCAACCAAGATGGATGCCTTACTCCCTTGGCTTGACCGAGGGCCAAGTACAAGGAAGATCAAAGAGCAATTGAAGCAACATATAAGAATTCAAGTCCCATCATGAGAAAGGTTCCACATTGGGTGCAACCATCCATTAATCAAGGTACTCAATCAGGTAATTATGCAAAGCAACCTACTTTAAGAGAGTTGGTTCTACAACAGTCCAAGATCAACTCATCTATGGAGGATAGGCTTGCTGCTAATAACAAAATCTTGGAAAATTTAAGTATTAAAATGGATAGTTTCTCCTCTGCCATTAATGATCAACTAGAGTTCAATAAAAAGATAGAAGAAAAGATAGCCAAGTTGGCCGTTGCATTCCCTGTTGCCACTAACCCTGAGCAGGTGAGATCTATTACTACAAGAAGAGGGAGTTCCACCGAGAGATCCTCCCTACCCAAAAGGAGCAAAAAGGCCAACCGTGCTACCACCGGTGGCGAAGAAGAAGAGAACTTTCAACCTCAATTAGTAGAACTACCACGAGCAAGTACAAGACAACAATTTCGAGATACAAACTACCTACCGTTCCCTAGGAGGAAGAGAGGACCACAACGATCGGATGGCGGTTTGGTAAGTTCGTGGAGGTAATTCAAAAGTTATATGTCAATATACCTCTGTGGATGCTATACGAGGTCCCCACTTATGCCAAGTACATAAGAGATATTCTTAACAAGAAGAGACCCACTTTGCCATCCAATGAAGTGATCAAGCTAAGCGAAGAATGTAGTGCGGCCATCCTCAATCAACTACCGAGAAAAGAAGAAAGATCGAGGATGTCCCACTATCGGCGCACAATTGGAGATCAATATTTCAATAATGCACTCTGTGATCTTGGAGCAAGTGTCGGTGTGATGCCCTTGACGAGTCTACTACAAGCTCAACCACACGCACTTGAGCCAACATCAATGTGTCTACAACTAACCGACCAATCGGTTAGTTATCCGTTGGGCATTCTTGAAAACATCCCGAGTCATGATAAGAGAGTTCTTCGTGCCGGTAGACTTTGTAGTCTTTGGATATGCATCCAGACTCAAAGGTGTCACTTATACTTGGAAGACCTTTCTTGAGCACCGCCAATGCACACATTGATGTCGGGAAGGAGAAATCAAGTTCACTACAAATGGGCAAGAAGAGAAATTCGCATTCAAGTCGAAAAAAGAGCTCAACAAATCCGCGAAGATAGTAGAAGAAGATCGAACGAGTACAACCACCGAGACGAGAGGATGCATCTCGGGATCATCAGCGGAATAAATATTTTGGAAGGTCCAATTCGGAGGACTTTAAAAATCCGAATCCTCGCCGGAAGGTAACTCGGTATTTATCCGTATTTTAAATTACATCTCTTATAATTTTCTTAGGCATATTTATTTCTAGCATTGCATTATAAAATTCTACGCCCCATATAAATAATTTTACGGTGTGTGACAACCCGTCGAAAATATTTTATCGTGGTGGCACAAAAATTTATCATTTCATGCATTTAAATTAGTTTACCTTCATTTAAATTTCTGCATTGTTTATAATTTTTATCATGGCATTTAGTGCTTGGTGGGTCCCTCACCATGGGTCCCACATGTCATAGACTACACCTCACATACATCAAATCACATAATTTCATCCACTTCCACTCACCTCCACTATCCTCTCTTTTCCACCTCCAAATCCACTCAACCGACCAAAATTTACGGATGGAGGAAAGATCACGCAATAGCACATGAAATGGCAGCCATGTTGGCCACCCTAGGTGGGCGGCCGACCCCACCATTGGGGCGGCCGACTCCCCCCTTCCTCCTCTATAAATAGGCCTCCTCCCATGGCTTCCTTGCACCACCCACATTCCAGAATTTTAGCCAAACCCTGCTCTCGACTTCGTGTTTCTGGAGAAAGTTAGAGAGAAGAGGAGAAGAGTAGGAAGAGAGAAGAAGTGAGAGAGTGAGCAAGAGTTTAGGAGCAAGTGAAGGGAAGGGATAGTGCTGAGTAGATGATCACAAAAATTAGTGGAAATGTTGTCCAAATAGGGTAAAGAAAATCTAAAATCAAGGGGAGGTTGTCAAAATCAAGACACGAAGTTTAGAACTTTTTGTCATGAAGAACGACTAACCCCTGGACGCCGACTACGGGACGGCTAACCACTAACCTTGTGCTAATCCTTCTCTCCACTAGTGTTTGTTTGTTTTGAGATACTTGCGGGATGAAGGGCGTTTTTGCGGGAATCTCGGGAACCTTCGGGAAAATCGGGACAAGAAGTACATCCCGCGAACTCGGTGGCTGGTTCCGACATGAGTGTCGACCCACCACCGAAGCACCTGTAGCAGCACACTGCACCACCACCGGCATCTCCGAGAGTCCTCATGAGAACATCGACCTCGCCACGAGAACTACTCGGGAGAAGGAGGTATACAAGAAGCTCAAAAACAAGCGTTTCATCCACACGCCGTCATCGATCCGACACTTACGCTAGCGGCGGGTATGGCTCAAGAATTTGACACAATTTTTCCACTAGTTGGTTGGACTTCCTTTGCAAACCTCTCGAGAAAGGGATTAGGCTCTTGACCATAGAATTCCTTAGCACCCTTCGATACACGAGACAATGGAGTTTATTTTAGAATGTTTGCTGGAATATTTGTCTCTTGGAGAAACCTTAGTGACCTCCTAGGTTTCCCTCAAGATGCTCTCATAGATTTAAATGCAGCACTAGGTGATTTTGATGCACATAGGTTTTGGAGCAAAGCATTTCTAGAGCACCGTATCACTTAGCGCACCGCACCGGACATAGAGCATCCTACGCTTAGATTTTTGCATCGTTGGATAGGAGCCACCTTTTTCCCAAGATATGACGAAAGCAAGATCGAGAATAGCCGATTTGCGTTCTTTGTCGTACGAGTTTGTCAAGAAAGCAGAAAGTGTCTCTGTCCATCTCCTAGTAAATCATTGGATGAGTGTCCATGGTTACATAGTAGGAAGTGTGGCCATTTGCTCGCTTATCACTCGCATTGCCACAAACTTGAAGTTATTAGAGGGAGCTACTTTTGAGTACATTGAACATCATAGAGAATTTTATGACCTCTATACTTTTGGCCAAGGTCACTTACTGAAAAAAGTGAATGATGTTTATTATGCAAAATATGGTAAAGCTGCGATCCTGTTACCTAACCCGGAACTGGCTTTGTATTATGTGCAAAACTATCATGTTGAGTTGCAGGCAGAACCAGTGAATGAGAGAGCACCTCGAAGAGTTCGCTCGGAGAGGGTGACAGGAAATCGTGAACCAGTTTGGCGTGGTGCCGAAACCGCCCGAGAAGAACCAGCACATGCCAGTTTCAATGAGTGGAATGTACCTCAGCACCACTCACTAAACTCATGGGTGTACCCACCACAAAGCCAACCACATCAACCATTCTATGGTTACTACCCACCATACAACACCCCAGGAACATCAGAGCCAGGACCATCAGAGCCAGGACCCTCACAGCCACCAAGATACTCTTATGACCCCTTTGGTACCACTGATGAAGAAGAAGAACCCCACCAAGACTTTGAGCCACGTCGCCACTCCGATGCCACCAGTTTCATTTTCACCCAGCAGCACTATGATGAACAAGTAGCCTTCCAGCACAACACCACTGCCACTCTGAATCGCCATGATCAGAGGTGGAATGACCAGCTCCAGTGGAACCAGAACACCACCTAGACACTAGGCACCATTCAAGAGAACCGGGAAGAAGCCGCTTCCATGCCGCATGGCTTGGTGGACTGTTGCACATCCACTATCCACCACCGCCGCCGCAAGGCTAGCTTGGGGAGGACCCCTATTATCAAGATAAGTATTTCTTTCCTTTTGTTTCGGTTTGTTTGTTTTCAGTTTGTTTATTTTTCTTTGGTTTGTTTTATGCATTGAAAAAAAAAACCTAGAAAAACCCAATAAAAATTTGCTTACTTGTTTCAAGAGTTTGCTTAGTTTGCTTTCTTTAAAGTTTGTCTTAAGATGAAAATCAAATAAAAAGAGTGTGCAAGTTTGTTTTCAATTCAGTTTGCTATAAATAAAATTGTGTAGACTTGAGGACTGCATGATGGAAATGATGAATAGTTGCTCTGCTCTAATTCTTTGCAAGTACCTAGCTTTAAATTTGAGTTCTCCCAAGATTTGGATACACCTTTGTTTGACAACTGGATTTACTCTACACCCGAAATCTGTGGGAGCATATGCTTAAGCTAAGTTTAGGTAGTTGACGGGCATGATATGATAATAGTCTCGAGCTTGTTCATTGTGTTCCAAAGTGCCACTAAATTCTGGAAATTTGTTTGTGAAAATTATAAATGTTTCATGATGAGTTCCTTATATGACAGAGAGTTAAAATTCCTACCAAAGCCAAACTTGATCATTAGAATAGGAAGCCTCCTCATTTGTTTAGGGCTCGTCTTTGTCGGGAATTTGTGTTGTATCCTTATGAACTCATCATACGGCTAAATCCTGGTTTCACACACTCACATGCACCCCGCTACTTCTACCCCGGAAGTACGCACCACAAAAAGCCTATTATTATCCATTGAAATTGTTCTACTCTTACACCGAGAGTGAACACCCAAAAATATTCCCTGTTCATTTTTGCTAGCCATTTATCCAAGATCAATGCTCCAAGTATCATTTGTTATCCCCGATGTGAAGTTGTCAAGATTGAGAAGTGTTCCATTCAAGAAGTATTTCATTCCTTTTTGGGCTGCAAGAATTGTAAAAAAAAAAAGAGAAGAAGAAAAGAAAAAGAAAGGAAGATCTATGAGCACAAGTCATTGTCAAGTTTCCAAGTTCAAAGTTCCAAGAAGTTCCAAGTTTTTTTCCAAATAAAGGAGCATTGATAATTCCTTTGTGCACCCCTTCTCCTCCCACAAATATTTCTCTCTATTTTTCATCATCCACATATAAAACCACACATGCACACACCGATTGGTTGTATGTTGAGTTCCTTCGGATCCATGGTTCGATCATGTCAATGCATTAGTTCTCCACACCTATGAGCTCCATATAAACCTTTATTAGAGTAGGGTGAGAGAGAGAGAGTGAAGGCTCATCTATAAATGCCTTGAACCACAAATACTACATATTCTGAGAGTAAGAGAAAAGGCATATCTCCTTTCAATGCCTTAGAGAGGATCCAAAAATACCACATATTGAGAGACTTGAAAGGGTTGTATTAAGGAACTCGAGTTTTTTTAAAAATCTTGTAAAAACTCCGCACGAGGTGGAACAACGAGCATGAGACAACGGTGCTCGACTTAATTGTTTGTCTTTCAACTACTCAAGACCCAAGTGCGGGTAAAAGCCCCATGGTTGAAAGAAACATGAGTAAGTTTGGGAGTTATGATAGTTCACTCTAGTCTCGGGATGAATTCTTGTTTAGAGCATGTGTGTTTGTTAAGCATGAAGCATTGCAACAACTCCTGATCCATCTTCTGTAGCTATTTGCTCAGGGACGAGCAAAGGGTAAGCTTGGGGAGTTTGTTGACGGTTGTTAATGATCAATTTTATATGTCAATCGAGAGAGAGAAAGAGGGGTATAATCTGTTCACCACCATAGACTTAGGGTTTAAAGCGACAGATTCCACAAGTTTTGGTGAATATGTGTTTTCGCGGGGGATTATCGGAAAACATCCAAGGAGGCCCACATGTCATGATTACATAGAGAGAAAGACCGAACGGGTAAAATTGTATACTCTAGAAGACTCCGAGAAGGCAAACCACGGAAGCGGGGACCCACTGCAGAGTGGTGAGTCGGCCCGACTCCCTCCTTGGGTCGGCCGAGCCGCCCACCTCCACCAATCGGTGGAGGCTCGCGGATCCGCCTCCACCGACCTTGAGGAGCAATAATTATCGTCCGTTTAGGTCGGTTTGATCCGATGGCGTGGTGCATCCTAGGGGGCTATATATTCGAGCCCCGGCCCCGGCCGAAACGCTAATTCATTCTAGAATTCATTATTCGAGGTAGCCATCGGCAAAGCCAGGGTTTAGAGAGAGATCTCCACTAGAGAATTAGAATAGCTACTCTAGATCTTCAAGTTCTACATAGGTTTAGACTAGATAGAGGAAGAATCGGGCGCCTGTGCTCGGAATTCCGGATCTTCATCATCAGAATTGGTATTATCTTGTATCTATTCTTGTGACTTTATTCTAAATATCATTATGTTTCTATTTATTATGTTCCTAGTTTATTCTAGTTCTACATTTGATATGGTTATGATTGGTAATAAGTTTATGTATATGTTTGCAAAGCGCTTAGCTCTCTTCCGGGGGGTTAGGTGGTAGATTTCATGTAAGCATGGTGCTTAGATGCCGTTTTACCCGCAAATGCACCCTATTGGCGGGTCGTGTGGTAGATCGCGGAAGTGACAGGTTCCGTTGAGTCCTCTCGTATTCCATCCCCGTTGGTAGGTCTAGCGAACCAAAGTTGCGTAGTAAGTCCCGCTATGTCTTGGCTTGTTATAGCAATGATCCTTATACATAGATGAAAAGTCTTTTGTGCTGTATATGATAGTGTAGAGTTGGAGTAGATGAATGACTTAGTAGATTAGAACCTACATAGGATTTCTATTTCTTGTGCTAATCGAGATGTCAACCTACCTTTGTGAGTAGTCTATATCTAATCTCTCGTGTGATTTATACCCCGAGCTTATTACTTTATATTTCCTTATTTATCATGGTTTACCCCTCGCCAAAGTATGTGACAAGTGTAATCAATCACTCATAAGTAGTCGTGTTTAGTAAGTTCATCTCATTGTTTAAGTCCTTAGTTCTTTCCTTTGAGCTAAATATAAATAACGATACACGGAATACTTCCCTGGTAAAATGCTACGATGGTGTATTATCTGTTCGCTTGCGGATCCCATATTTTTCTTGATTAGAGGAGCAGTTTCTAT
Organism: Themeda triandra; assembly: GCA_018135685.1. Taxonomy (NCBI): domain Eukaryota; kingdom Viridiplantae; phylum Streptophyta; class Magnoliopsida; order Poales; family Poaceae; genus Themeda; species Themeda triandra. Next base: position 2,120,203 of record JAENPR010000038.1, read on the forward strand.
ACCAACACTTCTGGCGCCATGCTAGGGATGACAACTTAGCGTGAGTGGTGTTAGAGGTGTCAACACCGTTCTTGAGCACCGCTGGGGCCCAAATAGATGTTGGAGCCGGAGAAATCCGCTTCAACATAAATGGCGAGAGGAGAAGTTTGAATTCGACCCGAAAGCGGGAACAATGCAACATGATCCATATCAAATACGGACCAAACACTCAAGGCATACGGGAGGTCGAAATCCAACCCCGGTGCCTTCGTGAGCAAACCAAGGAAAGAAAAATAAGGAGAAGCCAAAAGCAACTCCTAAGAAAGAGCAAAAGGTCGTGTGACACGACCTAAGAAAAGAAAACTGCTCCTAAACAAAAGAGCAAGAAAGAAGAGGTTTCCACACCACCAAAGAAGGTGGTGCGAAGGACAGGAAGAACCGCCCACCGCCGCACCACCCAAGGTTATCAAGATGGAGTGGAGACCCAAGAAGCCATCGACAACAACAGACATACCATCCCCGAGCACAAAGATAGAGGAAGTTCTGCCCAAACAAAAGATCAACCCTAGGCCATGAGCTTCGGGATAAGCTTGGGGGAGGACCCCCATTGAGGTAATTTTGCATTGCATATTTAATTTCTCACAATTTTATTTTTCATTTTAGCATGTTTAAATTCAAGTTTCTTGCATAGAAAAATCCCTTAAAAAATATTTATATAATTCCATTCCATATATGTGCTATGAAATGTTTAGTTCCACCCATCTTTGAAATGATTGGTTGCTTTGTTTTATGTCTCGTTTGTACTTGTCTAGAATAAAGTTTTCTCGATATTTGGGTTTATCGGCTTACATTATCATGCTCTAGAAACTTGATTTAGTGGGTTGCATACAATTACTCTCATCTAGGCTATTGCGCGATATGATATAGTGACTTAGACCACAGCAATGAAACGTCCCTTTGAGAAAATCTGATGTCTGGAGTCTTTGTTTTAAAAATTCTCAAAAACAATAGTTCCTCAATGATCGCGGAATACCCACCAGAGCCATATGATCTATCTATAGAATAAGAACCTTCATACGCTACTTGTTCGTACATTGAGTTCGGTCGGATTGTTACCGACGTGAGATTATGACTCTACACCCATGATTGAGATTCACTTGCACCCACCAAATAAAAGCCAACTCTTACACTGAGAGTTGCGCACAACATGCAACCTTCACCATCCGCCGACTCTTACACTGAGAGTTGCGCACCATTTTTTTTCCACCAAATAAAAATGCCGACCCTTACCCTGAGGATCGCGCACCCCTCTCTTGTAGTTTGCAAAATTCTCCATGCATTGTTCATCATGACATCTCTCTCCACCTCATCCTATCCATCAATAAAGTTTTGGGCTATGTTCTTAGTCAGAAAAAAAAGTGAGAGAAAAGAAAGAGAGGAAAAAGAAAAAAAAAGAAGAAGAGATTGTTATAGTTAGATTTATCACTCTTGTAGGCAAACGGGAAAAATCTTAGACCCCGTTCAAAAAAAATGATGAGAATAAATTTAGTTGTTCTTTGATAGCCCATCATTTCTTCATCTCATTCATCAATAAAAGAGAGCATGTCATGATGCATGGAGACCCAAAAATACCACAAAAATTAGGAATCATCTTTCATTCCATCCACACACTTGCACATCTCAATCAAGGTGTATAGCTTAATCTCCGTAAGGTTCGGTCCTTGACCTTACAACATATGTGATACAAGTATGCCCACTTACATACCTACCCAAAACTCCACTCTCAGCTTTAGTGGTAGGAAGAAGGCAAACTGAAAATGCCTTTGGTGAGGTTACTATACACTTTTGAGCGATCGAGTGGGTCATTTGAGGAACTTGGTTTATTTATAAAAACTTATAAAACCTACGACTGAAAGTTGATCTTGGGACGAATGAAAAGCACCGATCTGTTCTATTTTGCAATCGCCCAAGACTTGAGACAATTAGAAGCCCCACTCCATCGGGAATCATAGAGTAGATACAATTGCCGATTTATCCGGATAGCAAAGAGAACGCTCTCTTTTAGCTTGTACACTTGAGATATAATCGGCATCGTAGCAACCCCGATCAACAACCCAAAGCAAAGGCTTGCTCGGGATGAGCAAGGGGTAAGCTTGGGGGATCTTGTTGGCGGTCCTTAACTCGATTTCTAACCGCCAACTATAGGTCATTATGGGGGAAATAAATATTTTATTTCACATATATCTTTACTATTGACCTAGTTCCACCATTGTGCTTGGAGAAAATATTGTTTTGCGAATATACACCAAGTGCGGAATTTTCGAATAAAAAGGCGCTTTCGGAAGGCGTAAAATGGCAAAGGAAACAAGGTAGCCTACCTCGGGGTCGAAGTGGGCCAAATCACCGGCAAAAGCGCGGCCCGGAAGGACGTCCCGGCCCACACGCCAAAGGCGGTCAGGGGGCGGCGCCACCCTGCGCGGGCGCTGGGCGCGCGGCCGCTTCCGCCCGCCGCAGTGGGCCCGGCCAAGGCGGTTTGCCTCCTTCCATCTGGGGCATGACGGTTCCGCTGGTTATTTTACCTCCATGCCCCTGAACTATCTCCGGCGCCCTATAAATGAAGAGGAGAGGCCCCCCACCTTCACACACACCATTTTGGAGCCATCTCACTTCCTCACACTTGTTCTTTAGTCTTAGTATTAGTCCATTGGAGCTAGGCAAAGCTACTTGGAGAGCTTGTCTCCAGGAAGAAAAGCTACACTCTTGGTATAAATCTATGGAGCGTTCTTCCTTAGCCAAGTTCTCATTACATTTATATAGTCTTGCATATGAACTAGAGTATAGTCTAGTACACGATATATTCTATGATCAAGAACTAGGCCATAGTCCTTGTGAGAATTGTTCATCGTGTTCTACATTATTCTTCATCGTTCATATATTTTACTTGTTTAGATTAGATTGTAGGAGAGGAATAGCGGTTCGATGTGCCTTCGGGCTTGCCTATGTTCTAGCTCGTCCATCCGTAGGGTGGGAGTCCTGGGGGGGACGTAGGTAGCTCCTTAGTATGCGGACGTGGTGTCCGGGTGCGAGAGAACCTTCGGATATGTCGGCATGCCACGGTTGAGGTGGTAGGCGGCGAGGTGGTGATGCCCCGTCCGTCCTTTGTAATCCCCACGTTCGCATGTTGAGTAGGAGTTCGTAAATGCCGCCATTGGTAGCGGACCGGTTGCCGCGGTCTCCCCATATTCCTAGTCTATAGTCGAGTCTTGACTTGTATAACATGTGGAATTAGTTTGTTCTAGCATTGACTATATAGGACCCACTTTTGCTTTCTGCGTAGATTATTCTTTATTCTTTATTTTATCTTTATTCCTTTGAGGTTGCTCTAAGTGTGTGTCCACTATCCAAACTACCGTATGCTTACCCCTGTATAGCACATTGGTCGGTTTCTCCTCATGCTAGATATCGTATTCATACCCATGCTAGAATACTTGACTACCCCATGCCTTCCTTTGGGAAATTATAAATAACGATACCCTGAATACTTCCGGGTGAAATGCTGCGACGATAGATCCGTGCGCTTGCAGATATTTATCTACTAGGATGTGATCTATCTCTGGCAACACTCGCATAGTTGCTAGAACCAGTTTCTAGTAATTATGCCGAGTAAAGCCATTTAGCGTTTCTAGCGCTGTTATCAGAATTGGGCTCTAAGTCTATTTTGGTAATCGCGCTAAGAAAAGCCAACATGCCGTTGAGTGTGGGTTGAATCGGCGGTTGCTGATGCGGCTGCAGAATCGTGGGTTGCTGTTACGGCGGGGGCGGCGGCGGCCCCATCGGTGCCGACGCGGGTCGCGACTCTAGGTTCGCCATGCGGTTCGTCATCGTCTTCGATCTGGCTGCATCACCGAGCCGATGGTGGTCTCCACTATCGTGCGCCATGTCTGCAGGTCGTGCAGCTTGTCGAGGGCCATGGCGAGGTTGTCCTGGATGCCGGTGAACTGGGTCTTCAGATCCGCCACACCGTTGAGTTGCGTGGTCATCGCCTCCAGCATCTTCTTCAAGTCATCGATCGAGGACGCCATAGCTTTTGCTCGTGCTTGGATGGCTTCGATGACGCCAGGATTCGTCGGATTTGGGGAGAAAAAAATTCCCCCAAATTCAATGAGGCTCTTGGACCAGGAGGAACTAGAGGGGAATTTAGGGGGAATTGGTAGCTTTATTGATGCACTTGCAGGTTCAATCACATTACAAGAGCGGAAATCCGCTTATTGAATACTAGAGAATCTAAGAACTACGAAGAACTACTGCTATTCAGAGGTTGCTCTAGCAGATTTTAATCCTGCTGTCTTTTGGAAATCAATTTCTGTGTCCAATGACTGGTCCAATCCTAAACCCAAGCAAATTCATAATCCAACTTTGAGGTTTATGTTCTTTTGGATTGCAATCACGCTCTTTCCTAGGACTGATTTAGGAAGAATAGGTCTTAAAGAGATGCAACTCATGTATGTCATGGTTAATAAAATCAAGTTTGCCCCTGTTAAAATGCTAGTACACTTTTGGGATAACTCTGTTGTCCAAGAAACACCCATAGGATTTACTTCATTCATAACTAGAATTGCTGAAACCTTGGGTTTGCTTGAGGGGAATATTTATGAGTTTATGCCTACAAAGAGACCAATTATTCTTGAAGAGATGTTTATACTAATCAAAAGAGATCCAAGAGGTGCGCTTAAGATGCCTTATGGGACTCGTTGATGTTTATTAAGTGCAATCGAAATAAGGAGGGTTCGCAAGCGCATTTAAAATATCATCGTAGCATTTTAACCAGGAGTAATTCAGGTATCGTTATTTATAATTTTACCATTGGGAAGGGAATGCACTTTGGATAATGAGTGATGAGCAATGCACATGCGATAATGGAGAGCTTAACCTTGTCTCGTATCTATCATCTCATACGGGGTAAGTGTCACATAAAATATAGGAATGAATAATAATTGACATAAGATAAATGAGAGCATTTAGCCACATAAAATAATAATAACCATCTCAACTTAGCACTCTAAGCTTATAACACTAGCATGGACTAGGACGATCTAGGGTATAATCCTATGTTATTCTAACTGTAAAGTCAAAGCATACAATGATTAGTGCAAGAACATCTAGCAATCATGGCGGGAAAAGGTTACATCTATGCATAGTGATATTACCAGAGAAGACTAGAGACATAGCAATGACTTCAATGTAATAGGGGTATTCTGCTAGACCTATACTCGGGAGAAGGACTACAAAGGACTTAACAGGACTGTCACTCCCGCGATCTACCTCACGATCCGGAATATAGGGTGCAATCGCAGATAAATACGGTCTAGGCACCACGCCTACACAATGTTTATCACTCACCCATCGATCTAATGAGCAAGCGCTATACGATCCTATGCATAAACATAATTCTAGTCCAACTATGCTAAACATATAATCAAAGTAGACTAAGAACAATATAATTGAGAACATAATCAAATAGAGCAAAGTCAATTTCGATATAATAGAATAGAATAAAATACTATTCATAGTATCACGAACAATGATGAATATTACAAGAATGTAGAGAGGAATTACCAAGAACTCCAACAGATCCGAACTCCAAGCTAGGCTTGATTCCCTCTAGATCTATTTCTATGTAGCTATGCTACTAAACTATGGAGCTCTAGTTGAGATGGTGGTTCGGCTTCTGCGAATTCTCTCGATGAATGAATAGAGAATGAATTAGGATTTCTCCCGGGTCGGGGCTCAATATATAGCCCTCTAGAATACACCACAGCCCTCGGATCAAACCGACCTAAATGGACGATTATTATTCATCCTCAAAGGCGGTGGAGGCATAATCCGCGAGACTCAACCTCATTGGTTGAGGTGGAGGGGTGGCCGACTCCATGCCAGGGGCGGCCGCCCCTGGTCATTGCCAGGTGGGCCCCCGGTTTCAGGTGTCACCTTCTGGAGTCTTCTAGAGTATACAATTTTACCCGTTCGGTCTTTATCTCTATGTAATCCCGACATGTGGGCCTTCTTTAGGTTCTTTCCTAATAACCCCCTGCAGAAATAGACAATCACCAAAACTCGTGGAATTTTGTCAGTGTAACCCCTATATCTAATAGGTGAACTCATATTAGTCCTTTCTCTTGCTGTGTTGACGGTATAAAAATGATACTTAATCACCGTCAACAGGGATTGATACATTCGAAGTCTCTCTCCCCAATGAGAGACTTTGGTTGTATAATGTCTCTTCATTAACCATGGATAGAAGGGGAAGACCTTGTCCTGTTACAGGGACGGACAGAATGACAAGAGCACGAGCCCGTGCTGCTCAGGAGCAAGCTGGCCCCTCTCATGCTGCACACAATGAGGAAGAGGAGGTGAGCTCTTCCCACATGGGAGCACCTCCTCACTGCAGGACACCTTCCTGGGTACACACTCCTCGCCCTCGCAGAGGGAGGCATCAGCTGCCGACCAAGATTGAAGTGCTCACCCAGGAGGTGGAGAACCTCCACATCGAGCAGCAAGCCACGTTGCAAATCATGCAACAGAACTTGGACATGGTCCAAGGCATCCATACGGAGGAAGGGCACCGCTGGGACCAGTGGAACGAGTGGTTCTCACAACAGTGAGCAAGAACAAGCTTGGGGGAGATCCTCTCCCCCACTAAGGTAAGTTCATCCAAGGTATGTTTCCAATCCCCCTCATTTAATTCTTGTCTTATTGTATTTTAGTTATTGCTTTCTCGCATTTAAAAAATCTAAAAATTCAAAAATCCAAAAATATTTATTTGCTTTATTTCCCTTTTGTACTTATGCTTCGTGTGTGCTAATCTTTCTATGGAAATGATGATGAAATTGCTAGTTAATGTTTCTCTAGTGCTTGTTTACAACTTAGTACTTCTCTAAGTCTCGGATTACTTGGCACCTTTAACCATCATGAACTTGATCACTTAGTGGGTTGCAAGTGCTAATACAAAGTCTAAGTTGTTGTGAGATATGAGATAGTTAAGATAAGAGCTCTATTTTATTGTTCTAAGCACGCATGATTGCTAGAGAATTTCTTTTAAAATGAATGAAAAACTTAATTGTTCCTCAATGGTGTTGAAATTCCTACCACGGCCATATATATACCTTGATATATCCAAAAGCCTTCTACATAAGCTACTTGCCCGCATTGAGTTTGGTTAAGACTTGTAGAACCCGTGTTAGAGGTTTGTCATGGCCCTAAGATCAAGATCCACATACCACAAAATATGCCGCTTCTAATCCGAAGTACGCAACCATGCTACTCCTACCCCGGGAGTACGCATCTTACTACCATTATTTATGCTACTCCTACCCCGGGAGTACGCATCTCACCATTCATCATTTATGCTACTCCTACCCCGGGAGTACGCATCTCACCATTCATCATTATGCTACTCCTACCCGGGAGCACGCATCATCATCCATACCACCATTCTTTGTCTTTTCTACACGGAAGTACGCACCTTCACCCTTTTTCATCACATAGGTTGCTCCATGCTCCAAAGTAGAAATTCTCTCTCAGTTATCATTTGTTAGGTGAGACACATCCCATAAAGGTTAGGCATCTATTGAAATAGATACAAAAAAAGAGACAAAAAAAGAGAGAAAGAGCTAGCCTTGTCTTAATAGAAGTAGAAAGAGGGAAAGCATCAAATGAAGGAGCAACCTCATTTACCATACATCCACCCTTCTCTCATTACCTTACCATCCATTACGTTCATCCACTCCATACATATCATTTTATATCTTGATCCGGGGGATGTGATGAGTCTCTTCTGTGGTCCAAGATCTTATTCTTTCTTAACTAAGACAACATATGCCTTGCAAGTATGCTATTCCTTGACATACCTACTTAAGCTCCACATAAAGCCTTATTAAAGGTAGGATGTCTTTGAAAGGCAAACACATGATGTACCTTAGTGAGGATTCATACACCACTTGAGTGATTTGAGAGAAACCATTTGAGGAAAATTAAGACTTCTTTTGAAAAATTTATCAAAAACCTCTGGCATGAAACTTGCTAAAAGAATAAGAAAAGTAGATGCTCTAGTCAACACAGCTTCTTTCTTCCAACATCCCAAGGCCGAGTAATGCCATAAGCCCCATGGGTGCTAGAGTAATATGGGTGTGTTAACATTGCTAAATTTTCCATTCAAGGAGAAGTTCTTTGTTGTGCACTTAGTACTATTGAGATGTTAACCTAGCAATAATACCGATCCAATCGAACTAAGTTTTGATCGTTTGCTCGGGACGAGCAAAGGTTAAGCTTAGGGATCTTGTTGACGGGAATAAAGACCAATTTTGGTACACCCGTAAAACCCGTCAACAGTCCTCGATAGAAGGAAAGCTGGAAATAGGCCCTGTGAGACCGAAACCCAGGTCTACTGACCTGATTCTGGTCTCACCAGGATCTGACCACCAAGCAGGGTCCTTGACATTCTACAGGAGAGCCTGATCCTGGATCCAAATGTACCACAACTCAACATTTTACCCAATTAGTACATTGGACCAAGGATCCACATAGAAGCAAGCAAGATATCAAGTGAACCCAACTTCGGACAAGACTACATGTGACAAGTCAGGACAGCACCAGGAAGCTGCCAGGTGGACCAGGGGCCCAATGCCAGGTCGGCCGACCAAGCCCTAGTGGCCTGACACCTTGGCATTGCTCCCACTGCCACCTGGACCTTCTAGAAGGGGAGTGGGACCTGGTGTCGCCCACCCCGGTCGGCCGACCCGCAAGTGGGCCCCACTCAAGGTCGGCTTTGCTTCCACCGCCTTCCCCGCATGACCTCCATGTGTCCTACACCGAGAGACGTCCATTCAAGTCGGTGGGAAGGTCGGTTTGATCCAACGGAGCATGGCGGAGAGCACACGGATCGGCCGACGTGGCGCTCGGAGTAACCCCTACTCCACCTCCACTATAAATACCCTCCTAGTCCTTCATTGTAAAGTGTCCCCAAGTAGTCCACAATAGTGTTCTCAAGCTCAAGCTCTCTTGGGAGATCAAGAGTAGTGTAGTCTAGTCTGGAGTGGGAGTTAGAGTCGAGTCGAGCGAAGCTCGGGTCTCCGGAGTCGTCTTCTGGAGGATCTGGTATAGCTCTTGTACCTTTTCTCTTATAGTACTTTCATTATCAATATAGTCTTGCTTTACTTTATTAAGTCTTTACTTTGAGTACTTTACTTTCGCATTTACTTAGTGCAATCGCTATACTAGTGTAGTAGTGTTGTGTCTTAGTCTCTTTAGTGTAGAGTCTGAACTAGTTTAGTGTCTAGATCCTTTGTGTGTGTTTCACTACCAACTGGGGCCGAGGCTACTTACCTGGTAGCCGGAGTCTTAAGGCTAGATTGAGCAAGGTGCTTAGGCTAGTGCTTAATAGTGGATGCACCCTATCGCTGATTGGTATATCCATTCACTTTCCGACGTATATTAGCGGGGGCGGTTGTGGAGGTATAAACTCCATATACCCTCACGGCCTAGTTTGGGCCGACACGCTATCACCAGGCCGGCCCATCAAGCTTCAAGACCGATCGGCTCAGCCTGGCCTGACCGGCTAAAACGGGCAAGATTCCCAAAGACCGACAAGGAGGACAAGACCTAGCCGAGATAGGAAAGTTTGGACTTGTAAAGTATGTAAACTTAGTACCGAGATAGGCTAGTTCCGACTTGTAACCTTGCTCCCCGCGATATATAAGGAGAGCAAGGACCCCGTGTTGGGGACAGACCGGCATAACGCACGTACTCATACATCCACATCATAATCGAAACGAGAGCAGGACTAGGGTTTTACGCATCCTTGCGGCCCGAACTCGGGTAAACCTCGTGTGATTGCTCCCCCGTTTACGTCTTGCTCGCAATCTCGTGCGCCTTCCGCCAATCCATTACCGGTCGTGGCATACCGGGTCGGACTATCGCCGATATTTCGTCGACGGGCGCGCGGGTAGGGGGTGCGCACCGAGATTTCACGTCGATCAAGATGGTTTCCTTCCCGGCTTCCATGACTTTCGGCCGGCCTCACCTTCACCGTTGGGACGATGACCTCGGACAACCGCTCCGGACACCTCATACATCGAGGGTCCGCCTCGATCCTAGCTCCACAAAGCAATGAAGGTACAGATCCTTCGCCTCCTCGGTACGAGGCGTCATCATCAAAGCTCGAGTTATCGAACTCCGGCCTTTTCTTCTAGGCACCAATCAACCACCGAGACGAAAATTGGGCCGATCTCGTTCAAGCAACTCATGATCAACGGGATAGGCTCATGGAGTTTTTGCTCGCTTTGGATCTATCCAGATTGAATCAAAGCAAGAATCACCTACTATCCTTCAAATGACCAAGCGCCAACAAAACGCATCGGATCGCAAGATCCTAGATCCAAGGGTTGCATCGCCGTTCCCATACGGGTTGCCAAACACCGCCGACCTATTCAGCCACCAACTTTTAGTAGATTACCTCAAAGGCTACAACCGGATCCCTGATCCGCGTTCAGATATGATCGGCTACGCCTTCGACGCACCCGCAGGACATATCGTCAACCATGTGCGCTCGAAGAAGTCACGGACGACCAATCTCCAGAGAAAACACGTGACGTTACTCCGACACGCCCGGACTCGACGATTACTACAATATCCTAGAACTCTGGGATCTCGCCCATACGATGGTCTACTCCGACAACGAAGAAGAGGTACAATCCGCAAACAACAAGACCAAGCGCATCGATACTACTCCTGCATCTACAACTCATCGTGTTCCGACCGAGGAACATGAGGAAATTCAGTCGAGATCCATAACCCGGCCAAATCCACTCAAGAGTTACAAAGAATTCCCATCTTTCCCTCCCGGCCTAGGGAACGCAAGATGTCATGTTAGTGACAACGAGGTCACCATCAATGGAGAAACCGACGAACAAAGGCAACAACGAGAGGGTCGAAACGCAGCCCGGGAACAACGAAGGCAAAACGAAGCCACAATCCAGCGGCCGACCAAGATCGTATGGCGAGACGACGCAGGGGTTTTCGGCGAAATCTTGCCGATGATTTCGACCTTGTAAACGAAAGACAAGTTCACACAACCCCAAGTGCTAATGCGCATGGTTGCTATTGACCGCCTCAAGACGGCCAACATTCCTCAAACTCCCCAAATTGAGGAAGCGATTGATTTTCTAGTAGCCGCTAAAGCTCAAGTGAACCATATGAGAGAACAAGCGCGCCACCGCATCTTCGAAGCCATCGGCCGCGTAGTTTCTTCAGCAATCAAATCCCGGACTCTAGAGAGGGAGGTGCTAACTACAACAACTACGAAGACGATGGAGAGAGTTGTGGGAATTTTCCTCACAAATGATTTCACCGTAGACACAATGATAGAAGATGATCAACCACAGACACATGAGATTATGGTCAACCCTTCAATCACCATCATGACGAACAATATGACGACAATGACCTCCGAGCAACGGTCATCAACAACCGATACCGAGCTCGCATGGATGCCTCGGGACCAAAGCCCTATTCGGCTACCCTACGAGAGGTAGTCGGCCCAAAAGTTTCGGATACCGAGACATCAAAACGTACGATGGCAAGGTCGACCCAGCATTGGATCCTCTTATACGAAGTAGCCATACGAGCAGCAGCAGGAGGGGATGAACACGTCATGGCCAATTACCTCCCTATCGTACTCGACGGTGGGCCGAATAATTGGTTATTACGACAACGAGAGGGTCGATTCAGCCGGCCTCAACCGCGACATCTCTTCATCGAGAACTACAGAATAACATGCCGGCACTGGCACTAAGTACGATCTAGCAAAGATCGTCGATTACCCGAATGAACCACTACGTCACTACATACGACGCTTCTCGAAGTCTCGGACAACAATTCCAGACATATCGCTAGCCGAAGTCGTGTCCCTTTTCGTAAACAGGGGATTACGACAACCCGGAAATATTGATCTACGAAAAGAACTTTTGAGAAGACAACCCACTACAACCGACGAGATGTTCGAATAGCCCGAGAATTCGCTCGCGTTGACGATGCCATGCAACAATTGCCCGAAACCGGACAAGGATACGTAAACTTCGAAGAAACGATGATGCAGAAAGAGATTTGCAACGCAAAGACATGCGAAAACGACGACGTGACAATAACCGTCGCAATGAACGACGACGCGACAATCGCATACAAAACAATTATAAAGAGACACAGATCAACGCGTCCATTCGGTACCACCTAGCGAGAAAAGAAGCGAGACTTCGATCCGTAATATGAGAAGATTCTAGGCCAGACTGCCCTAAACACCCGGGAAAGGGCATACCATGGGCGAGTGTCGCGGATTCACAAGAATTTTCAAGAGAGCGGCCGCCAAGAAACAGAGATTAATAAAACAAAGTAAGGAGAAACGGCCCGAAAGAAGGACAAGGCCGAGGAAGAAGAAGAAGACGGCGACAAAGATCCTCAAAGATCGGTTCAACGAGCCCACCAAACACTTGTCGCCTATGATTTTTGGCGGCAAAGTTGGTCTCAAAACTCAAGGACAAAAAGTTACTAAAAAGGAGGATCATGGCAATCGCTAAGTCCGATGGACCAAATACGACATTAAAGCTCCGGCCTGGTCGGAACAACCAAGAACCTTTAAAGAGCCGACATGTGGGCAAATATACCAGATGCCGGCGTTTCCCTTGGTACTCGACCCTACTCGTTAATCACATACGTATGGAAAGAGTACTCATAGATGGCGGCGTTGCTTTAAACATTCTATTCCTACAAGCGTTTCATGAGCTAGGTTTAAAGATCGAAGATCTCGAACCTTACGACTCGCCATTCGGGAGTCATGCCGTGCAAACCTTCAATGCCATTGGGAAAAATAACTCTACCCGTTCCGCGGAACAAGACAACACTTCGTAAAAGACTACGTCGGCTTCATTGTAGCCGACTTCAAGGCGTTTACCACGCCATACTCGGTCGACCAGGGATCGCAAGGTTCATGGCTGTCCTCACTACGGATATCTAGTGTTGAAAATGCCAACATCAAAGGGCATTCTTTCTCTCGAAGGCAATGTGCTTATGGCTCACGATCGTTAAAACAAACGCCTACGCAGGCCGAATTAGCGCACCTCAAAGCCCATATGGAACAAACATGCTTTGAAGCAAAACAGATACCCGAAGCCGACCTTCGGATCCCAAGTCAAGGGGCCAAAAAGGTCACCAACAAAAGCAATGACACAAAGAAGATCGAGCTTATCCCCGGAGATAAGGAGAAAACTGCTCTTATAGGAGCCAATTTAGGCGATAAATAGGAAGACGCGCTCGTCAATTCCTACGGGACAACATAAGCATATTTGCTTGGAAACCACAGACATGCCGGGCGTCCCAAGGGAAAAGGTCGAGCACTTCCTTAATGTCTCGAAACCGCCAAACCAATCAAACAAAGATTATGATGGTTTGCTCGCGACAGAAGGAGGTGATTAGGGTAGAAGTGTTAAAGCTATTAGCAAATTGGTTTTATAAAAGAAGTGTATCATCCCGATCGGCTATCCAATCCAGTTCTTGTACAAAAGAAAAATGGCGAATGGAGAATGTGTGTTGATTATACCGATCTCAACAAACACGCCCTAAAGACCCCTTCAAACTACCTCGCATTGACGAAGTAGTTGACTCAACCGCAGCCGCGAACCGTTGTCCTTTTTAGATTGCTATTCGTGGTATCACCAAATAGCCCTAGCAACTCACGATCAAATAAAAACATCATTCATCACGCCTTTCGGTGCATACTGCTACACGACCATGTCGTTTGGCCTCAAAAATGCTGGTGCAACATACCAACGCGCTATCCAAGAGTGTCTTCAAAAAGAAATTTCCGACCGCCGGTCGAAGCATACGTAGACGACGTAGTCGTAAAAACAAAGGAGAGCGGATCCTTAGTTTCAAACCTAGAGCGAACCTTCGTCGCTTTAAACAAATTTCAGTGGAAATTAAACCCACGTAAATGCATATTCGGAGTACCATCGGGATACCGCTCGGCAACGTAGTTAGCAAAGATGGCATTAAACCAAACCCCGAAAAAGTTAATGCGTTTTAAAATGACGCAACCCAAAGGTATAAAAGATATCCGGTAAACTTATCGGATGCATGGCGGCTTTAAGCCGCTTCATATCAAGACTTGGCGAAAAAGGCCTCCCCTTTTTCAAACTATTAAAGGCCAAGCAAAAATTTGAATGGACAAGCGAAGCATACAAAGCCTTCTTCGAACTCAAGACATATTTAACATCGCCGCCGCTGCTAACAAAGACCTAAAGATGACGAAGAATTACCGCTATACATTGCGGCTACCGATCGAGTGGTCGACAGTTAATAGTCGTCGAAAGACAAGAAGAGGGACATACATATGGCGTACAAAGACCGCCTACTACATCATCGAAGTATTAAACGACTCGAGACGTAGATACCCACACGTACAAAAACTTTTGTACGGGATCCTAATAACGAAACGAAAGTTGCTACACTACTTTGACACATATCCGATCACAATAGTAACTTGAGAACATGCCGTTGGCGACATTCTTCGCAATAAAGACGCCATGGTCGGATCGTCAAATGGGCAATAGAGCTCACCCCATACACACTAAAATTTCAAAGCCGTACAACCATCAAATCCCAAGCCCCGGTTGATTTCCTAGTAGAATGGACGGACATGTCCCCGCCACCATTTCAAAACGAAGCCGAACGATGGGAAATGTTCTTCGATGGCTCCCTTAAAATAAAAGGAGCAGGAAAAGGCGTCGTGTTCAAAGCACCAAGCGGTGATACCCTAAGATACGTGCCGCGTATCCATTTCAAAGCTTCAAATAACGCGGCCGAATATGAAGCCGCACTTCACGGCCTTAAGATAGCCATAGAATTGGGTATAAAAAGGCTCCTCGTCTTTGGAGACTCTAATTTAGTTGTCCAAAGAAATCAACAAAGAATGGGACCGCACTAATGAAAAAATGGAGGCATACGTGGCGAGATAAGGAAGCTAGAAAATAAATTCTATGCCTTGGAATTCACCTATATACCAAGAGAAAAGAACAAACTTGCGGACCAATTATCTAAATTGGGATCCGATAGAGCAAAAATGCCACCCGACGTATTTGTTCAAGATCTACTATTACCTTCGTCACACAGAGGTAGCACAGAACCACCACAAAAAGAAACAGATCCATCGACGGCAAAACCAAAACAGATAATATTCAAGCAAAGCATACTTCGGGGCCCACCTCCACAAGAAGAAAAAAGATCATTGCCGCAATCCGACCAAGACTTTCGAATAAGTGCTCCAAGAATAAGATCGTGCAAAAAATCTATAGATAACTCCAAAGTTATTTATCCAAAGAAAAGAAAGCGACAAGATACCGCAACTACAAAGGGATGTAACGAGCAAATACCATCGTGGAACCTTTGGAACAAACAAAGGAGACAAAGCCGGGACCGAGAATTCCCTTTATTCGGTATCTCATTGACAAGGACACACCGACAGATAAACAAAAAAACAAAGCGTCTCGTAAGACGCAAAACATTATGTCCTAGTCGATGGGCAACTTATGCGCAAAAATGCAAGCGCCGAAGTCTTGCAAAAATGCCTTTCTTTCGAAGAAGGAGCGAGAACTACTACTACGTATTCATGAAGGGATGTGTGGAAATCATGCAAAGATCAAAAACACCGGCCGGAAAGGTATTCCGAGCAGGTTTTACCGGCCAACCGCACTAGCCAATGCTAAGAAACTAGTTCAAGATTGTAAAGGTTGCCAATTCTTCGCCAAACAAATTCATGTCCCCGCACATGAGCTTCAAACAATACCGGCCGCATGGCCCTTTTCATGCCGGGGACTAGACATGATAGGACCATTCAAAAAGCCCCCGGACGGCTATCAATTTGTCTATGTACTTATAGACAAATTTTCAAAATGGATAGAATATAAGCCCTTAGTCAAGGCAAATGCTCAAAAGGCCGTCGAATTCCTACCGTACGTCGTACATCGTTTCGGCGTACCCAACACCATTATAACGTATTTGGGATCCATATTCACTGTGTGGTGAATTTTGGGATTTTTGCGAAGACTTAGGAACAAAAGTGAAATATGTCGTGGCTCACCCTCGAGCCAATGGTCAAGTAGAAAGAGCAAATGGGATGATCATAGACGCCCTACGAAAAAGGCTATACCGAGACAACGATACCCATCCAGGAAGATGGTATCATGAATTACCCGTGATATGGGGACTTCGAACTCAACCAAGCGTAAATACCGGCGCCTCGCCTTATTTCATGATATTTGGTGCTCAAGCAGCTTTTACCGATGAAGTGGCATTTGGCTCACCAAGAACAAAAAACTATGACGAGGAAGCCACAAATGAAGTCGAAAAACTATCATCGATTCAGAGAAGAGCGCAACTTGGAAACACTTCCAAGAATGGCTAAATATCTAGCGTCTCTACGGCGCTACTACAACAAAAAGAATGTAAAAGAAAGACGGTTTGTGGTCGGAGACCTCGTCCTCAAAAGAATTAAAAACGGACGACCTCCACAAATTGTCATCTCATTGGGAAGGACCTTTCCTAGTCAAAGCAAGAATAAGACCAACGACTTATAAACTCGGGTGTACTCTAGACGATCCACCTAGAGATTTGCCAAACTCTTGGCACATAGAACACTTAATTAAATTCTATGCTTAAGGCAATTGTAATTTATACAATAACAAGCACGCCATCCGTATCAAAGCACAGATATTTTTACAATACGGTGCCAAGCACCACGTAACTCAATACCACAGAAAAGTTTAAAGTTATTGCTCGTGCACAAGATCTATCTTGTCGGCAATAACACAAAGCGGTGCCCCAACAAGCCTTCGCAAATCTTTGAGCTTTTCCGGAGAAGTGTCCGCAGCCGTCCGTACTCCAAGCGCTTGAAATCTCGCCCGAGGAAAGTGAGATTGCGCAAGAGCTAGAACACTCGACGCAACAAAGCGGCTCCCCTTCCCGACAAACTCCTTCAATAAGCGCCATGAACGGCGGCATTGATCCACAACAAATTCGGGAACAAGAAGGGGATTTGTCGGCCTCACTTCACCTCGCAAGCACGAAAAACGCAGGCCGCACCGGTCCACCCGCCATGGATAGATAACGTTCGTCAATTGCCGGTTATCATCCTTCAAAGACGCCAAATTGTGCCATATGACGCTCATGCGTTTCTACACAAACACAATTTATAAGATACAATCGATCAAAACTTCAAACACGAACATAACAAAGGAGAAAAACGCACCTCGTGCCTCCTTCTCCAAGCGTTCAATTTCTACGCGGGCCTTATTGCTCGCCCCTTCGTTCGTACGAGCAATTTCAGCAGCCATTAAGGCTTTGTCACTCTCCAATTCCCGCAAAATACTCAATCAGCCTACTTATAACTTCTATTAAAATAACAAGTAACAAGAGCAAAGTAAAACGAACCTTTGTGTTGCTCTTGAAGGACTATAACCTTTTTCACAGGAGTCTTTCTCAAGTTCCCAAAGCTTTTCACGACCTTCATAAACTCGGATTTGCCGACCCAAATCCTCGCTTTGCTTCCACAAGACCGTTTTCACACATGGTCGGCTTGAACCGCTCTATGCGAGGCGATGTTTTTCGGCAACATCTTCAACAACCCGTAAAGGATCTTTTATAAACACTACAAGACGGGCAAAATAGAAAAGTCACTAAAGACAAGTACTAACCTTGACACGAGCCCGCAAATCGCAAACACTTGCTCAAAGCCATCGAAATGGTACCCCTGTCAACATCTTCAAAAATGTGCCACTCTCCATCCTCATCCCGACGGCAACGTAGCCGCGGGCCGCCAGAACATGGGCACTGTAGAAGTTCCTCCTCCGATCTCTTCCATTATCTCGGGCGTCTGCGTTTGAGGCACCGGGTCCGAAACTACCCAAGCTCATATTAAGATGATGATCATCCCCAAGAGAAGAAACCAGGAGGAATCTAGCACTAACGGCTCAAAGATCCCCGAAGAGGCCACGATTGGCACCGTCGAACCATTACAGAGTCAAGCAGCAACATTGGCAACAAGCCTGCCCCCGGATCCCCAACAAGATCAACAAAGCAGTGGCACAACTTCGAGTGCACGGCCCTTTGATCCATAACAACATTGCCGTAAGGAGTTATGCCATCAGAACAGCCTCTTGGCTCAAGTAAAGCGGCTCCAAAGATTCTCCAAAGCTACATGACTCAAAGGGCCCCGACTAAGTCATCAACAATGGGAGCCCCGCAAAGAAAAATTTACAACCAATCAAAACAAGAAGAAGAAGAGCATAGCAAATTTAACAAGATTCGCAAAACTTACAAGTTCAGACGCTCAAAATGCGATTAAACCAAACGGCATATCCTCCCTTCATCCCTAGAAGGCACAGAGGTACCAACATCAAGGTTAACTTGCATCAACAGTCGAGGAGGAGAAGAACGACCGGTGGCAGCAAGCGTTTCATCACATTGGCCCACGGCGACGCAGGAGCACCCCGACTACTCACGCTCCGACCTAAAAGGTGAGCATCTACAAGATCTCCCGAATGACCGGTTTGATCGGCCGGTGATATGGGTGCTCCATAATATGGCTAGCTCCTCGCACCAAAGGGAGAGCACTATCCCGACCACTCTCGAGCGCAATTTCTTGCGTCGGCAAATCCCGCCAAGGGTCACCCCATCCTCACAATCGAATCGAATCCGACGATTCTACAATCCGATTATGACGACGTTTTGACCAACGAAGCACAAGCTTGTAGTGATAAAGCTCCACGGTTAAGACGCCACTCCGCTCCTTCTTTTCATAAACAATTTTCCGCTTACCGCCTTCGACCGATCGACATCAAGATCGCAAAGATCATCAGCACCGTCATCCCGTCAATGCCCCGATCAAAACCGGTGCGTTGGTACGAAGAGCTTCCCACCGGGCAGATCATCTAAAGGCACTCGGGACACATAAATATGACGGCCCTATAAGCATATAAAGATCAAGCCTAATTACCAAAAGCATTGAGATATGAAGAAAACAAACAAGTGAATGTATCAGCACGGTGGAGGTGGCATCCTCCGGTCATAAGGTTTAATAGTTGGCCGAGGGATATGAGTATCCTCCCCGTTTGAACATCTTCATAAGCCTCAAATTAATATCATCAAGAGAAATTTCCTCCAAAGATTCACGAGAAGGGTCATCCTTCGACGATATTCCCACAGAAATTAAATCTCTCCTTCAAAGGTTGGATACGGCGAGAGATGAAAACATGCCACTTTCGTAAAACCGTTCGTGCCCTTAAAATTCATCATTGCAGAATCTCTTTCACTTCAATCATCTCGGTAGCATTTGGCTTATCCGACCAGCGATGATTCGGTTCGGGGAACCGAGTAATATCACATGGGACAGCCTCCTTGCTCATTATCATTCACATAGAACCATTTTTTGAACCAATCTTTCACATTATCGGTATGAGTGAAAGACAAAACAACGTGAACGCATTCCATCACGAAGAGAGAGGTAGCACGCTCCAGCTACGGGGCTACCTCCTAAATTTCCTCTCTTTTTCAATTCATAAAAATGACGAAACACATTGAAGTTTGGGGGAATTGCAAGATACATCTCACAACATGCAACAAAGAGAGCAACCGTCATAATTGAGTTCGGTTGCAGACGAGATAGAAATCCTCCAAAAAATGCAAAGTTCCACCAGAAAGTATGAAGAGGAATACCGTGGAGGTATAAACTCCATATACCCTCACGGCCTAGTTTGGGCCGACATGCTATCACCAGCCGGCCCATCAAGCTCAAAGACCGATCGGCTCAGCCGGGTCGGACGGCCTAAAACGGGCAATTATATCGAAGACCGAGTCAAGGAGGACAAGACCTAGCCGAGATAGGAAAGTTTAGACTTGTAAAGTATGTAAACTTAGTACCGATAGGCTAGTTCCGACTTGTAACCTTGCTCCCCGTAATATATAAGGAGAGCAAGGACCCCCATGCCGGGGACGGAATCGGCATACGCACAGTACTCATACATCCACACATAATCGAAACAGAGAGCAGACGTAGGGTATTACGCTCCATAGCGGCCCGAACTCCGGGTAAACCTTGTGTGATTGCTCCCCGTTTACATCTTGCTCGCAACCTCGGTGCGCCTTCCGCCAATCCATTACCGGTCGGGCATACCCCTGGTCGGACTATCGCCGATATTTCGTCGATGGTGGCGCGCGAGGTAGGGCGCGCACCGAGATTTCACGTCGATCAAGATGGTTTCCTTCCCGGCTTCCATGACTTTCGAAGCCGGCCTCACCTTCACCATTGGGACGATGACCTGGACAACCGCTCCAGACACCTCATACATCGAGAGTCCGCCCTCGATCTTAGCTCTACAAAGCAATGAAGATACAAATCCTTCGAATCTTCGGTACGAGACATCATCATCAAAGCTCGAGTTATCGTAACTCCCGCCTTTTCTTCTAGGCACCAATCAACCACCGGCACGAAAATTGGGCCGATCCGTTCAAGCAACTCATGATCAACGGGATAGGCTCATGGAGTTTTTGCTCGCTTTGGATCTATCCAAATTGAATCAAAGCAAGAATCACCCACTATCCTTCAAATGCACTCAGCGCCAACAAAACACATCGGATTGCAAGATCCTAGATCCAAGGGTGGCATCACCGTTTCCATACGGGTTGCCAAACACCGCCGACCTATTCGCCTACCAACTCTAGCAAACATTACCCCAAAGGCTATAACCGGATTTCGATCCACATTCGGACATGATCGCCTACGCTTTCGACGCACCCGAAGGACATATTGTCAACCATGTGCACCTTGAAGAAGTCACGGATGACCAATCTCCAGAAAACACGTGACGTTACTCCGACACGCCCGAGACTCGATGATTACTACAATATCTTAGAACTCTCGTGGATCCGCCCATACGATGGTCTATTCCGACAACGAAGAAGAAGTACAATCGCAAACAACAACACCAAGCGTATCGACACTACTCCAGATCTACAACTTACCGTGTTTCGACCGCAGGAACATGAGGAAATTCAGTCGAGATCCATGACCCGGCCAAATCCGCTCAAGAATTACAGCAATTCCCATCTTTCCCTCCCGGCTTAGGAACGCGGTATGTCATGTTAGTGACAACGAGGTCACCATCAATGGAGAAACCGATGAACAAAGGCAACAACAGAGGGTCGAAACGCAACGGAGAACAACGAAGACAAAACGAAGCCGCAATCCAGCAACCGCCGACCAAGATCGCATGGTCGGACGACGCGAGGGTTTTCGGCAAGCAATCCGCCGACGATTTTGACCTTGTAAACGAAAGACAAGTTCACACAACCCCAAGCGCTAACCGGCAGTTGCTATTGACCGCCTCAAGACGGCCAATATTCCTCAAACCCCCCAAATTGAGGAAGCGATTGATTTCCTAGTAGCCGCTAAAGCTCAAGTGAACCATATGAGAGAACAAGCGCGCCCGGCCGCATCTCTCGAAGCCACCGGCCGCGTAGTTTCTTCAAAGAATCAAATCCCAGACTCTAGAGAAGGAGGTGCTAACGACAACAACTATGTAGACGATGGAGAAAGTTGTGGGAATTTTCCTCACAATAGATTTCACCAGAGACACAATGATAGAAGACAGATCAACCACAGAGATAACAGAGATCATGATCAACCTTTCAATCACCATCATGGTGAACAATATGATGACAACGACCTCCGAGCGGTCATCAACAATCGATACCGAGCTCGTATGGATGCCGCAGACCGAAGCCGTATTCACCGCCCTACGAGAGGTAGTCCGCCTAAAAGTTTCATGATACCGGATATCAAAACTTACGATGGCAAGGTCGATCCGAGCATTGGATCCTCTTATACGAAGTGGCCGTACGAGCAGCAGGAGGGGATGAACATGTCATGGCCAATTACCTTCCTATTGTACTGGACGGTGGGCCGAATAATTGGTTATTACGCCAACGAGAGGGGTCGATTCACAGTTGGCCCCAATTGCGACACCTCTTCATCGAAAATTACAGAACCACGTGCCAGCCAGCCGGGCACTAAATACGACCTAGCAAAGATCGTCGACTACCCAAATGAACCACTACGTCACTACATACGGCGCTTCGTGGTCTCGGACAACAATTCCGACATTTCAAAATGGAAGTTGTGTCCTTATTCGTACAAGGATTACGACAAAGAAGGAAATATCGATCTACGAAAAGAACTCTTGAGAAGACAACCCACTACAACCGACGAGATGTTCGTAATAGCACGAGAATTCGCTCGCGTTGATGATGCCATGCAACGCTTGCCCGAAAACGGACAAGGATACGGGAACTTTAAGAAACGATGACGAGAGAAAGAGATTTTCAACGCAAAGACATGCGCGAAACGACGACGTGACAATAACCGTCGCAATGAACGACGACGCGACAATCAAAACAATTATAGCAGAGACACGAGATCAACGTGTCCATTCGGTACCACCAACGAGAGAAAAGAAGCGAGACTTCGATCCGTAATATGAGAAAATCCTAGGCCAGGATTGCCCTAAGCATCCAGAAAAGGCCATACCATGGGCGAATGCCGAGGATTCACAAAGCAATTTTTAGCGGTGGCAGCCGCCAAGAAACAAAGATTGATAAAACAAAACAAGGAAAACGACCAATTTAAGGACAAAACCGAGGAAGAAGAAGACAGCGATAAAGACCCTCGACATCAATTCAACGAGCCCACCAAACACTGTCACCATGATCTTCGGCGGCAAGGTTGGCCTCGAAAACTCGCGTGACAAGAAATTACTAAAAAGGAGGATCATGGCGATCGCTAAGACAAACATGGGGCAAACACGATACCAAAGCTCCGGCCTGGTCGGAACAACCTACCACCTTCAACGGGGCCGACATGTGGGCAAATATACCGTACGACGGGCGTTTCCCTTGGTACTCGATCCAAGTAGTCAACCACATACGCATGGAAAGAGTACTCATAGATGGCGGCAAAGTGCCTTAAACATACTATTCTTACAAGCGTTCCGAGAGCTAGGGTTAAAGATCGAAGATCTCGAGCCTTACGACTCACCATTTCGGGAGTCATGCCAGCAAACCATCAATGCCTTTGGGAAAAATAACCCTACCGGTCCGTTCGGGACAAGACAAAGACTTCGTAAAGACTACGTCGCCTTCATTGTAGCCGACTTCGAAGGCGTTTACCATGCCATACTCGGTCGACTGTGGATCGCGAAGTTCATGGTCGTCCCTCACTATGGATATCTAGTATTGAAAATGCCAACATCAAAAGGCATTCTTTCTCTTAGAGGCAATGTGCTTATGGCCCATGATCGCGAAACAAACGCCTACGCAGCTGACGACGAATTAGCCGACCTCAAAGCTCATATGGAGCAAACATGCCTTGAAGCAAAAAAGATACCGAAGCCGATCTCCGGATCCCAATCAAGCAGTCTAAAAGATCGCCTAACAAAAGCAACGACACAAAGAAGATCGAGCTCATCCCTGGCGATAAAGAAAAAACCGCTCTTATAGGAGCACATCTAAACGACAAATAGGAAGACGCGCTCGTCCAGCTTCCTAAGGGACAACATAAGCATATTTGCTTGGAAACCAGCAGACATGCCGGGCGTCCCAAGGGAAAAGGCCGAGCACTTCCTTAATGTCTCGAAAACCGCCAAACCAATCAAGCAAAGATTACGACGGTTTGCTCGCGACGAAGGAGGTGATTAGGGTAGAAGTGTTAAAGCTATTAGCAAAAGGTTTTATAAAAGAAGTGTATCATCCCGACCGGCTATCCAATCCAGTTCTTGTACAAAAGAAAAATGGCGAATGGAGAATGTGTGTTGATTATACCAACCTCAACAAACACTGCCCTAAAGACCCCTTTAAACTACCTCGCATCGACGAAGTAGTTGATTCAACCGCAGTCGCTAACCGTTGTCCTTTTTAGATTGCTATTCGGGGTATCACCAAATAGCCTTAGCAACTCACGATCAAATAAAAACATCATTCATCACGCCTTTCGCGCATGCGCTATACGACCATGTCGTTTGGCCTCAAAATGCCGGTGCAACATACCAACGCGCCATCCAAGAGTGTCTTCAAAAGAAATTTCCGACCGTTGGTCGAAGCATACGTAGACGACGTAGTCGTAAAAACAAAGGAGAAGCGGATCCTTAGTTTCAAACCTAGAGCGAACCTTTGTCGCCTTAAACAAATTTCAGGGAAATTAAACCCACAAAAATGCATATTCGGAGTACCATCGGGGATACTACTTGGCAACGTAGTTAGCCAAGACGGCATCAAGCCAAACCCCGAAAAGATTAATGCGGTTTTAAAAATGACGAACCGAAAGGCATAAAAGATATCCGTAAACTTACTGGATGCATGGCGGCTTTAAGCCGCTTCATATCAAGACTTGGCGAAAAAGGCCTCCCTTTTTCAAATTATTAAAAGCCAAGCAAAAATTTGAATGGACAAGTTAAGGCGACAAAGCCTTCTTCGAACTCAAGACATATTTAACATCGCCACCGTGCTAGCACAAAGACCTAAAGATCACGAAGAGTTATTGCTATACATTGCGGCTACCGATCGCGTGGTCGCAAGATGAATAGTCGTCGAACGACAAGAAGAGGGACACACATATGGTGTACAAAGACCATCTACTACATTAGCGAAGTTTTAAACGACTCCAAACAGAGATACCCACACGTACAAAAACTTTTGTACGGGATCCTAATAACAAAACGAAAGTTGCTACACTACTTTGATACATATCCGATCACAATAGTAACAACACGCCGTTGGCGACATTCTCCGCAATAAAGACGCCAAGTGGTCGGATCATCAAATGGGCAATAGAACTTAGCCCATACACATTGAAATTCCGTGAGCGTAACAACCATCAAATCCCAGGCTTTGGCTGATTTTCTTGTAGAATGGACGGACATATCCCTACCTCCATTTCAAAACGAAGCCGAACGATGGGAAATGTTCTTCGATGGCTCCCTCAAAATAAAAGGAGAGCGGGGAGAGCAGCGCCGTGTTCAAAGCACCAAGCGGTGATACCCTAAGATATGTGCTGCGTATCCATTTCAAAGCTTCAAATAATGCGGCCGAATACGAAGCCGCACTTCATGGCCTCAAAATAGCCATCGAGTTGGGTATAAAAAGGCTCCTCGTCTTTGGAGATTCTAATCTAGTCGTCCAACAAATCAACAAAGAATGGGACTCCGTACTAATGAGAAAATGGAAGCATACGTGGCGTAAATAAGGAAGTTGGAAAATAAATTCTATGGTCTCGGAATTCACTTATATACCAAGAGAAAAGAACAAACTTGCCGACCAATTATCTAAATTGGGATCCGACAGAGCAAAAATGCCACCCGATGTATTTGTTCAAGACCTCCTATTACCTTCGTCACACAGAGGTAGCACAGAACCACCACAAAAGACGTAGAATCATCCGACGACAAAACTAAAAAGATGATATCCAAGCAGAGCATACCGGCCCATCTCCGACTGAAGAAGAAACAAGATCATCGCCGCAATCCGACCAGCGCTTTCGTAATAAATGCTCCAAGAATAAGGTCGGGCAAAAAATCTATAGATAACTCCAAAGTTATTTATCCAAAGAAAAGAAAGCGACAAGACTCGATCGCAAAGGGATGTAACGAGCAAATACCATCGTAGAACCTTTGGAACAAACAAAAGAGACAAAGCCAGATCGAGAATTCCCTTTATTCGGTACCTCATTGATGAGGACACACCGATGATAAAATAGAAAACAAACGTCTTATAAGACGCAGCAAACATTATGTCCTAGTCGATGGGCAACTTATGCGCAAAAATGCAAGCGCGAAGTATTGCAAATGCATTTCCTTTCGAAGAAGGAGCAAAACTACTACTACGTATTCATGAAGGGATGTGTGGAAACCATGCAAAGATCAAAAACATCGGGCCGGAAGGTGTTCCGAGCAGGTTTTACCGCCAACCGCACTCGCCGATGCTAAGAAACTAGTTCAAAGATTGTAAAGGTTGCCAATTCTTCGCTAAACAAATTCATGTCCCCGCACATGAGCTTCAAACAATACCAAGAAGATGGCCCTTTCATGTCGGGGACTAGACATGATAGGACCATTCAAAAAAGCCCTCAGCGGGCTATCAATTGCCTATGTACTTATAGACAAATTTTCAAAATGGATAGAATATAAGCCCTTAGTCAAGGCAAATGCTCAAAAGGTCAGTCGAATTCCTAACCGCACGTCGTACATCGTTTTCGGCGTACCCAACACCATCATAACGTATTTGGGATCCACATTCACTGTGTGGTGAATTTTGGGATTTTTGTGAAGACTTAGGAACAAAAGTAAATACGTATCGTTGGCTCACCCCGAGCCAATGGTCAAGTAGAAAGAGCAAACGGGATGATCATAGACGCACTACGGAAAAGGTTATACCGAGACAACGATACCCATCCAGGAAGATGGTATCATGAATTACCTCGCCGTAATATGGGGGACTTCGAACTCAACCAAGTTAGTAAAATACCGCGCCTCGCCTTATTTCATGATATTTGGTGCATAGCTTTACCGCATGAAGTGGCATTTGGCTCACCAAGAACAAAAACTATGACGAAGAAGCCACAAATGAAGTCGAAAAACTATCATCGATTCAGAGAAGAGCGAAACTTGGAAACCCTCCCAAGAACAACTAAACATCTAGCGTCTCTACGGCGCTATTACAACAGAACGTAAAAAGAAAGACAGCTTGGCCGGAGATCTCGTCCTCAAAAGAATTCGTAAATCGACGACCCTCCACAAATTGTCATCTCATTGGGAAGGACCTTTCCTAGTCAAAGCAACCACAAGACCAACGACTTATAAATTGTGTACTCTAGACGATCCACCTAGAGATTTGCCAAACTCTTGGCACATAGAACACTTAATTAAATTCTATGCTTAAGGCAATTGTAATTTATACAAATACAAAGACCGCCATCCGTACCAAAGCATACGTATATTTTTTACAATAAAGGTGCCAAGCACCACGTAATTCAATACCACGTAAAAGTTTAAAGTTGTTGCTCGTGCACAAGGTCTATCTTGTCGGCAATAGAGCGTGCAGGTGCCCCAACAAGCTTTCGCAAATCTTTGAGCTTTTCCCGGAGAAGTGTCCAGGACGTCCGTAATCCAAGCGCTTAAAAATCTCGCTTCGAGGAAAGTGAGATTGCGCAAGAGCCAGAACACTCGACGCAACAAAACGGCTCCCCTTCCCGACAAACTCCTTCAATAAGCGCCATGAACGGCGGCATTGATCCACAACAAATTCGGGAACAAGAAGGGATTTGCCGGCCTCACTTCACCTCGCGCAAGCACGAAAACAGAGGCCGGCAGTCCACCCGCTATGGAAAGATAACGTTCGTCAATTGCCGGTTATCATCCTTCGCACGCCAAATTGCGCCATATGACGCTCATGCGTTTCTACACAAACACAATTCATAAGACACAATCAGATCAAGACCTCAAAACACAGAACATAACAAAGGAGAAAAACGCACCTCGTCCCTCCCTTTCCAGGCGTTCAATTTCTACACGGGCCTTATTGCCTACTTCGTTCAGACGAGCAATTTCAGCAGCCATTAAGGCTTTATCACTCTCCAATTCTGCAAAATACTCAATCAGCTACTTGTAACTTCTATTAAAATAATAAGTAACAAGAGCAAAGTAAAACAAACCTTTGTGTTGCTCCCGAAGGACAGAATCCCTTTCAGCAGGGAATCTTTCTCAAGTTCCCAAAGCTTTTCACGACCTTCATAAACTCGGATTTGCCGACCCAAATCCTCATTTTGCTTCCGCAGAAGACCATTTTCACACATGGTCGGCTTGAACTGCTCTATGCAGAGGCGACGTTTTTCAGCAACATCTTCAACAGCCTGCAGAAAGGATCTTTTATAAACACCACAAGATAGGCAAAATAGAAAAGTCACTAAAGACAAGTACTAACCTTGACACGAGCCCGCAAATCAGTAAACACTTGCTCAAAACCATCAGAGATGGTACCCCTGGCAACATCTTCAAAAATGTGCCACTGTCCATCCTCATCCTGACGGGCAATGTAGCTGCGGCTGCCAGGAACATGGGCACCAGAAGAAGTTCCTCCTCTAACCTCTTCCATTATCTCAGGGCGATCCGCTGTTGATACACTGGGTCTAAAACTACCCAAGCGCATATTCAGATATTGATCTCCTTCAGCAGAAGAAGCCAGGGAAGAATCCAGTGCCAAACCTGGCACAGATGGCTGTGCATCCCCAGAGGAGGCCATGATGTTGATACCCGTAGTAACCACTACAGGTTCAGTAACAACATTTGCAATAGCTGTCCCCGGATCCCCAACAACATCAGCAGCAGGTGGAACAGTTTCTTGATCCACGACTACATTGGCAGCAGGAGTTACAGCTTCAGGAACAGCTTCTTGGCCTACCACAGCAGTCCCAGCTTCCACCAAGGGCTCTCTGCCCAAATCTTCAACAATAGGAGCCCTGACAACAGCAAATTTTTGCACAATAATCAAAACAATTCAAGGCATAGCAAAGATACAGGCCAATGAATTTATATACTCACAGTTCAGATTGCTCAAAGTGAATGTTGAACCAATCAAGCATATCGGTCTCCACGTTCTGAACAGAAGCAGAAGATCCAATAACAACATCAGCCTCAGTATCACAAGGCAATACAGCAGCAGAGGCATTCTGATCCTCTAAAACCTCAGCCAAATTATCAGGCTGAACATCAGCAGTCAAAAGCCCGGCCCTAGTAATTGGCATAACAGGTTGATTCCCAGAATCAACAACTGACTGAGGAAGTACACGGGGGGGAGTATGACTCCGACCACCACTACGCTCAGCACGCAAACGTTTGCGCCGAGCAATTTCAGCAAGCGACAACTTATCGTCAGAATCAGATCCAGAATCTGATGACTCCGCAATCTGACGATAACGACGCTTCTGACCGCCTGAAGCACAGGGCTGAAGAGATAAAGAGCCACCTGTCAGGACACCAGAATGTTTCTTTTTCTTCTCATACACAACCTTCCGCTTCCCAGAAGCTTTAGATTGATCATCGACGGGCTCCACGGCAGCATCATCAGGCACTGTCATCCTGTCAATGCCCCGATCAAAACCAGTGCGTTGGTACTGAAGAGCTTCCCCAGCTGGCAGATCATCTAAAGGCACTCGGGACACATAAATATGACGGCCCTATAAGCATATAAGGGTCAGTATAATTACCAAAAGTATTGAGATATAAAGAAAACAAACAAAGTGAACATTACAGTACCGGCGGAGGTGGCATCCTCCAGTCATAAGGTTTAATAGTTGGCCGAGGGATATGAGTATCCTCCCCCCGTTTGAACATCTTCATAAGCCTCAAGTTAATATCATCAAGAGAAATTTCCTCTGAAGATTCACGAGAAGGGTCATCCTTCAGACGATATTCCCACAGGAAATTAATTCTCTCCCTCAAAGGTTGGACACGACGAGAGATGAAAAAATGCCACGTAAAACCGTTCAGACTTAAAATTCATCATCGCCAGGATCTCGTTCACTTCAATCATCTCGCAGCATTTGGCTTATCTCGACCAGCCGATGATTTGGTTCAGAATCTGAGTAATATCACAAGGACAGCCTTCCTTGCCGATTATCATTCACATAGAACCACTTTTTGAACCAATCTTTCACATTGTCAGTATGAGTGAAAGACAGCCAGCGTGAACGCATTCCATCACGAAGAGAGAGGTAGCACGCTCCAGCTACAGGGCTACCTCCTAAATTTCCCCTCTTTTTCAATTCATAAAAATGACGAAACACATTGAAGTTTGGGGGAATTGCAAGATACATTTCACAATATGCAACAAAGAGAGCGATTGTCATAATTGAGTTCGGTTGCAGATTGCAGATAGAAATCCTCCAAAAATGCAAAGTTCCACCAGGAAAGTATGAACAGGAATTCCAAGCCTCCGATGAAATAATCTTCAAAAACAACTATTTCACCATCATACGGGCGAGGAAACGCTCACCTCGCGGCGGCACACGCCACACTTCAAAGGATGCCGGCGGAATCATCCCCCCATCCGCCAAAGAATTAGCGACGCGCCTGCCGATCGCCGGCGACCAAAGAAGCTTCATTTGTTTCTCATACTCCTTTCGTTCCTTTCCTTCCTCTCTGCTCGCCAGCATTGACGCTTCTTCGCCATGATTCTCGGACGGGAAGGATGCGGTTGCTCGAGCTAACCCTAGACACAGCGCACGGGAGCAGAAGGGACTGATTGCAAGAACGGCAGGCAAAATGAAACCAAGCAGTCCAAATGACGGCGGCACCAAGAGTTTTTAACCACACTAGGGTTTTTTACTTCTGATGGGCCAGAAAAGCTGGGCCGCCCCTAGCGGAAAAAGGCTTTTTCGGTTCGTTTCTCTTTTCCGGTTTTAAATTCATTTTTTCCGCAGACGCACAGCTTACCAGACAACCTGAAAGCTGGCCCAGTAAGCAAAGCTACTGACGGCCATTCAAGTCTGCCTTCTAGCTATAGTCTTAAAAACAGCCTCGCTAAAAAGACTGGGTTCACAGCGAAGCTGTTCCAACCCGCTGTAACAAAGTTACAGTATAGCAACAGAATAGCATCAACATTTCAACCCACACAATCCGACAGCTGAGCTGGGATTTTTTGGCCAATGATACCGGTTATTCTGGCGCACAAATAGCTAAGCTATTTTTATGGGTTTAGATTCAAAACCATGGTCTCACAGCCACGCTGGGGACTGAGTTAAGTAGCAAAGCTATCTTAACTTAATCATGACAAAGTCATGGCATGGTTCAAACCGACCACCCAAATGAAATTTGGCTCTGCTTCTGGTCTCACTCAAAGAGTGGTCTAAAACACATAAAACACGATATAATGATCGCTTGTCTTTTTTAGACCCCGACATAATGTGTTCCACCTCATCTCGTGCTCCTCGACTACGTGGGCCCACGTCACCTAAGAGGTGACATGGGCTAGACCTTTTTAGAGCTTGCCGTAACATATACTATCTCACAAAGAACCTCGGGACTACGTGGCCCACGTCATTTGCATGACTCGCCCGATCCTTTTCTTTACAAGAGGGTTTAGTTTCAAAAACTAAGCTAAGGCACTTCCACTAATCACGACAGATACCATGTGATGGGTGTGCATCACACACTAACGAGGGCCCACGCCTTCCGTATTTGGGACCCTTCCAAAATTTTTCTTTTTTCAGAGCATCATAAATCTTTCACAAAACCAACAACGTCAACCAAGTGCAAGCAAAGTGTGGCCTAAGCACTAGACGATCCTCCACCCCCGCCCACACATGTCGAACGTGTGTCCGACCACCCTTCTCACTCGCCCAAGCAAGACGGTGTTTTCTCCTCAAGATCCATGATGCTCGGGGACTAGTCAGTGGAGGTATAAACTCCATATACCCTCACGGCCTAGTTTGGGCCGACATGCTATCACCGCCGGCCCATCAAGCTCAAAGACCGGGACGGCTCAGTGCTGGCCTGGACAAGCCCTAAAACGGGCAATTATATCGAAGACCGCTCTGAGGACAAGACCTAGCCGAGATAGGAAAGTTTAGACTTGTAAAGTATGTAAACTTAGTACCCGATATAGGCTAGTTCGATTTGTAACCTTGCTCCCGTAATATATAAGGAGAGCAAGGACCCCCATGCCAGGGACGGAACCGGCATACGCACAGCACCATACATCACACATAATCGAAAAAGAGCAGGACGTAGGGTATTACGCTCCATAGCGGCCCGAACCCGGGGTAAACCTTCAGGTGATTGCTCCTCGCTTACATCTTGCTCGCAACCCTGCGCCTTCCGCCAATCCATTACCGGCCGTGGCATACCGGGTCGGACTATCGCCGATATTAAGTCGACGCTTGGCGCGCTGCAGGGCCGCGCACCGAGATTTCACGTCGATCAAGATGGTTTCCTTCCCCTTCCATGACTTTCGAAGCCGGCCTCACCTTCACCATTGGGACGATGACCCTGGACAACCGCTCCGACACTCATACATCGAGAGTCCGCCTCGATCTTAGCTCTACAAAGCAATGAAGATACAAATCCTTCGAATCTTTCTATAGATGAGACATCATCATCAAAGCTCGAGTTATCTTAACCCACCTTTTCTTCTAGGCACCAATCAACCACTGCATCTAAAAATTGGGCCGATCTGTCTAAGCAACTCATGATCAAGGATAGGCTCATGGAGTTTTTGCTCAGTTTGGATCTATCCAAATTGAATCAAAGCAAGAATCACCCACTATCCTTCAAATGCACTGTGCGCCAACAAAACACATCGGATTGCAAGATCCTAGATCCAAGGGTGGCATCACCGTTTCCATACGGGTTGCCAACACCGCCGACCTATTCACCTACCAACTCTTAGCATTACCCCAAAGGCTATAACCGGATTCCCGATCCACATTCTACATGATCGCCTACGCTTCGACGCACCCGAAGGACATATTGTCAACCATGTGCACCTTGAAGAAGTCACGGATGACCAATCTCCGTGAGAAAACACGTGACGTTACTCCAGACACGCCCCGTACCTCGACGATTACTACAATATCTTAGGACTCTCTGGATCTCGCCCATACGATGGTCTATTCGACAACGAAGAAGAAGTACACCGCAAAACAACAACACCAAGCGTATCGACACTACTCCGCATCTACAACTTACCGTGTTCCGACCAGAGGAACATGAGGAAATTCAGTCGAGATCCATGACCCGGCCAAATCCGCTCAAGAATTACAAGAATTCCCATCTTTCCTCCCAGCCTTAGGGAACGCGGTATGTCATGTTAGTGACAACGAGGTCACCATCAATGGAGAAACCGATGAACAAAGGCAACAACAGAGGGTCGAAACGCACCAGAGAACAACGAAGACAAAACGAAGCCGCAATCGTGTAGCGACCAAGATCGTATGGTCGGACGACGCAGGGTTTTCGCCGCAATCTCGCTCGACGATTTTGACCTTGTAAACGAAAAGACAAGTTCACACAACCCCAAGCTTAATCAAGTTGTTATTGACCGCCTCAAGACGGCCAATATTCCTCAAACCCCCAAATTGAGGAAGCGATTGATTTCCTAGTAGCCGCTAAAGCTCAAGTGAACCATATGAGAGTAACAAGCGGGCCCCTCGCATTCCTCGTAAGCCACCGGCCGCGTAGTTTCTTCAAAGAATCAAACTCGACTTTAGAGAAGGAGGTGCTAACGACAACAACTATGTAGACGATGGAGAAAGTTGTGGGAATTTTCCTCACAATAGATTTCACCAGAGACACAATGATAGGAAGATGATCAACCACAGAGATACCGTAGATCATGATCAACCTTTCAATCACCATCATGGTGAACAATATGATGACAACGACCCGAGCACATCATCAACAATCGATACCGAGCTTGTATGGATGCCGCAGACCGAAGCCGATTCGCCCACGCCTCTACGAGAGGTACCGCCTAAAAGTTTCGTGGATACCGTATATCAAAACTTACGATGGCAAGGTCGATCCGCAGCATTGGATCTCTTATCTAAGTGGCCGCACGAGCGCCAGGAGGGGATGAACATGTCATGGCCAATTACCTTCCTATTGTACTGATAAAGGCCGAATAATTGGTTATTACGCCAACGAGAGGGGCCATCTCACAAGCTTGGCCCCAATTGCGACACCTTCATCGAAATTACGTAACCACGTGCCAGCCTGTGCACCAAATACGACCTAGCAAAGATCGTCGACTACCCAAATGAACCACTACGTCACTACATACCTACGCTTAAGTCCGGACAACAATTCCAGAAGCATATTTCGCAAGGGTTGTGTCCTTATTCGTACAAGGATTACGACAAGAAGGAAATATCGATCTACGAAAAGAACTCTTGAGAAGACAACCCACTACAACCGACGAGATGTTCAATAGCACGAGAATTCGTCGCGTTGATGATGCCATGCAACAAATGCCCAAAACCTATTAAGGATGTGAACTTCGTAAGAAACGATGGACAGAAAGAGATTTTCAACGCAAAGACATGCGCAGTAAACGATTGTGACGTGATAACAACTGTCAAGAATGAACGACGACGCGACAATCAAAACATTATAGCAGACACGATCAACGTGTCCATTCTGACCACCCAACAGAAAAGAAGCGAGACTTCGATCCGCATTATGAGAAAATCCTAGGCCAGGATTGCCCTAAGCATCCGGAAAAGGCCATACCATGGGCGAATGCCGAGGATTCACAAGAATTTTTAGCAGTGGCAGCCGCCAAGAAACAAAGATTGATAAAACAAAACAAGGAAAAAACGACCAACAAGGACAAAACCGAGGAAGAAGAAGACAAAGCCGATAAAAGACCCTCGACATCAATTCAACGAGCCCACCAAACACCTGGCTGCCCATGATCTTCTACGGCAAGGTTGGCCTCGAAAACTCGCGTGACAAGAAATTACTAAAAAGGAGGATCATGGCGACGCTAAGACAAAATGGGGCAAACACAGATACCAAAGCTAAATGGTCTTAACAACTACCACCTTCAACAAATGGCCGATATGTGGGCAAATATACCATACGCCGGGCGTTTCCCCTTGGTACTGACGATCCAAAGAGGTCAACCACATACGCATGGAAAGAGTACTTATAGATGGCGGCAGTGCCTTAAACATACTATTCTTACAAGCGTTCCGAGAGCTAGGGTTAAAGATCAAGATCTCGAGCCTTACGACTCACCATTCGGGAGTCATGCTGTGCAAACCATCAATGCCTTTGGGAAAAATAACCCTACCGGTCCAAGCCGGACAAGACAAAGACTTCGGTAAAGACTACGCGCCTTCATTGTAGCCGATCAAGGCGCTTACCATGCCATACTTGCCGACCAGGGATCGCGGTTCATGGCTGTCCCTCACTATGGATATCTAGTATTGAAAATGCCAACATCAAAAAGGCATCTTTCTCTTAGAGGCAATGTGCTTATGGCCCATGACCGTTAAACAAACGCCTACGCCAGCCAGCCCCGCGAATTAGCCGACCTCAAAGCTCATATGGAGCAAACATGCCTTGAAGCAAAAGATACCGTAAGCCGATCTCCGATCCCAATCAAGCAAATAAAAGATCGCCTAACAAAAGCAACGACACAAAGAAGATCGAGCTCATCCCCTGGCGATAAAGAAAACCGCCTTATAGGAGCACATCTAAACGACAAATAGAAGACGCGTCATTCAGCCCTAAGGGACAACATAAGCATATTTGCTTGGAAACCAAACAGACATGCCAGCGTCCCAAGGGAAAAGGCCGAGCACTTCCTTAATGTCTCGAAACCGCCAAACCAATCAAGCAAAGATTACGACTAAGGCTTGCTCGCGCGTAGCGGCCGAGGTGATTAGGGTAGAAGTGGAAGTTAATAGCGCCTGGTTTTATATAAAAGAAGTGTATCATCCCGACCGGCTATCCAATCCAGCTTCTTGTACAAAAGAAAAATGGCGAATGGAGAATGTGTGTTGATTATACCAACCTCAACAAACACCGCCCTAAAGACCCCTTTAAACTAACTCAAGACGACGAAGTAGTTGATTCAACCGCAGTGCCGCGAACGTTGTCCTTTTTAGATTGCTAGCCTGTGGGTATCACCAAATAGCCTTAGCAACTCACGATCAAATAAAAACATCATTCATCACGCCTTTCGGCGCATACTCGCTATACGACCATGTCACGTTTGGCCTCAAAAATGCTGGTGCAACATACCAACGCGCCATCCAAGAGTGTCTTCAAAAGAAATTTCCGACCAGCTTGGTCGAAGCATACGTAGACGACGTAGTCGTAAAACAAAGGAGAATGGATCCTTAGTTTCAAACCTAGAGCGAACCTTTGTCGCTTAAACAAATTTCAAGGAAATTAAACCCACAAAAATGCATATTCGGAAAGTACCATCGTGGATACTACTTGGCAACGTAGTTAGCCAAGACTCGCATCAAGCCAAATCCCGAAAAGATTAATGCGCTTTAAAATGACGCAACCGAAAGGCATAAAAGATATCCGTAAACTTATCTGGATGCATGGCGCTTTAAGCCGCTTCCATATCAAGACTTGGCGAAAAAGGCCTCCCCTTTTTCAAATTATTAAAAGCCAAGCAAAAATTTGAATGGACAAGCGAAGCGCATGCCTTCTTCGAACTCAAGACATATTTAACATCGCCACCAAGTAACAAGACCTAAAGATCACGAAGAGTTATTGCTAAGTATACAGTGCCAC
Organism: Themeda triandra; assembly: GCA_018135685.1. NCBI lineage: Eukaryota > Viridiplantae > Streptophyta > Magnoliopsida > Poales > Poaceae > Themeda > Themeda triandra. The sequence goes on from JAENPR010000038.1 coordinate 2,156,640, forward strand.
CATCGCGTGGTCAGCACAAAGAATAGTCGTCGAACGACAAGAAGAGACACACATATGGTGTACAAAGACCACTTACTACATTAGCGAAGTTTTAAACGACTCCAAACGCAGATACCCACACGTACAAAAACTTTTGTACGGATCCTAATAACAAAATGAAAGTTGCTACACTACTTTGATACATATCCGATCACAATAGTACACGCCGCTGGGCGACATTCTCCGCAATAAAGACGCCAAGACGGATCATCAAATGGGCAATAGAACTTAGCCCATACACATTGAAATTCCAGAGCAACAACCATCAAATCCCGTGCTTTGGCCGATTTTTTTCAGAATGGACTCGACATATCCCTACCTCCATTTCAAAACGAAGCCGAACGATGGGAAATGTTCTTCGATGGCTCCCTCAAAATAAAAGGAGCAGAGCAAAAGGCCAGGTTCAAAGCACCAAGCGGTGATACCCTAAGATATGTGGCCGCGTATCCATTTCAAAGCTTCAAATAATGCGGCCGAATACGAAGCCGCACTTCATGGCCTCAAAATAGCCATCGAGTTGGGTATAAAAAAAGGCTCCTGCCTTTGAGATTCTAATCTAGTCGTCCGCAAATCAACAAAGAATGGACCGTACTAATGAGAAAATGGAAGCATACGTGGCGTAAATAAGGAAGTTGGAAAAATAAATTCTATGGTCCGGAATTCACTTATATACCAAGAGAAAAGAACAAAACTTGCCGACCAATTATCTAAATTGGGATCTGACAGAGCAAAAATGCCACCTGATGTATTTGTTCAAGACCTCCTATTACATTCTGTCACACAGGAGGTAGCACAGGAACCACCACAAAAAGACGTAGAATCATCTCGACGACAAAACTAAAATCGCATGATATCCAAGCCAGAGCATACTCCCGGCCCATCTCCGACTGAAGAAGAAACAAGATCATCGCCGCAATCCACCAGCCGCTTTTAATAAATGCTCCAAGAATAAGGTCGTGCAAAAATCTATAGATAACTCCAAAGTTATTTATCCAAAGAAAAGAAAGCGACAAGACTCGAACGCAAAGGGATGTAACGAGCAAATACCATCAAGAGAACCTTGGAACAAACAAAAGAGACAAAGCCAGATCGGAGAATTCCCTTTATTCCTGCACTCATTGATGAGGACACACCTCACGTATAAAATAGAAAACAACATGCCTTATAAGACGCAAAGAAACATTATGTCCTAGTCGATGGGCAACTTATGCGCAAAAATGCAAGCGCCGAAGTATTGCAAAAATGCATTTCCTTCAAGAAGGAAAAAAACTACTACGTATTCATGAAGGGATGTGTGGAAACCATGCAAAGATCAAAACACCGGCTCAAAGGTGTTCCGAGTGTGTTTTACCGGCCAACCGCACTCGCGATGCTAAGAAACTAGTTCACATTGTAAAGGTTGCCAATTCTTCGCTAAACAAATTCATGTCCCCGCACATGAGCTTCAAACAATACCAAAGAAAAGATGGCCCTTTCATGCCGGGGACTAGACATGATAGGACCATTCAAAAAAGCCCTGTGCGGCTATCAATTCGTCCATGTACTTATAGACAAATTTTCAAAATGGATAGAATATAAGCCCTTAGTCAAGGCAAATGCTCAAAAGGTCCGTCGAATTCCTAATGACGTCAGACATCGCTTCTGGCCGACTCCAACACCATCATGTCGTATTTGGGATCCACATTCACAGGTGGTGAATTTTGGGATTTTTGTGAAGACTTAGGAACAAAAGCAAAATACGACGTTGGCTCACCTCGAGCCAATGGTCAAGTAGAAAGAGCAAACGGGATGATCATAGACGCACTACTTAAAAGGTTATACCGAGACAACGATACCCATCCAGGAAGATGGTATCATGAATTACCCGCCGTAATATGGGGACTTCGAACTCAACCAAAAGCAAAATACCGGCTCTCGCCTTATTTCATGATATTTATGCAGGCGCTACTTGCATATGAAGTGGCATTTGGCTCACCAAGAACAAAAACTATGACGAAGAAGCCACAAATGAAGTCGAAAAACTATCATCGATTCAGAGAAGAGCGAAACTTGGAAACCCTCCCAAGAATGTACCAAATATCTAAATAGTCTCTACTAGCGCTATTACAACAGAACGTAAAAAGAAAGATGCTTGTGGCCTGAGATCTCATTCCTCAAAAGAATTCAACAACGACGACCTCCACAAATTGTCATCTCATGGAAGGACCTTTCCTAGTCAAAGCGCCACAAGACCAACGACTTATAAATTGTGTACTCTAGACGATCCACCTGTAGATTTGCCAAACTTCGCACATAGAACACTTAATTAAATTTATGCTTAAGGCAATTGTAATTTATACAAATACGTACCGCCATCCGCACCAAAGCATACGTATTTTACAATAAAGGTGCCAAGCACCATGCATTCAATACCACGTAAAAGTTTAAAGTTGTTGCTCAGCACAAGGTCTATCTTGTCGGCAATAGAGCAAAGCCTCCAACAAGCTTCTCGCAAATCTTTGAGCTTTTCCGAGAAGTGTCTGCAGACGTCAGTACCCAAGCGCTTAAAATCGCCGAGGAAAGTGATTGCGCAAGAGCTAGAACACTCGACGCAACAAAACCCCCCCGACAAACTCCTTCTTCAATAAGCGCCATGAACGGCGGCATTGATCCACAACAAATTCGGGAACAAGAAGGGGATTTGCCGCCTCACCTCGCGCTAGCACAAAAAACAAATGCCGCACCACCCGCTATGGAAAGATAACGTTTCACAATTGCCGGTTATCATCCTTCGTACGCCAAATTGCGCCATATGACGCTCATGCGTTTCTACACAAACACAATTCATAAGACACAATCGGATCAAGACCTCAAAACACGTAACATAACAAGGAGAAAACGCACCCGTGCCTCCTTCTGTGCGTTCAATTTCTACACCGGGCCTTATTGCCTACTTCGTTCGTACGAGCAATTTCGCCACTCATTAAGGCTTTATCACTCTCCACTCCCCGCAAAATACTAATCGGCTACTTGTAACTTCTATTAAAATAATAAGTAACAAGAGCAAAGTAAAACAAACTTTGGTTGACTCCCGAAGGATCAGAACCTTTCTCGCAGTGGAATCTTTCTCAAGTTCCCAAAGCTTTTCACGACCTTTCATAAACCTCGGATTTGCCGACCCAAATCCTCATTTTGCTTCCGCAAGACCATTTTCACACATGGTCGGTTTGAACCTCTATGCAGACGATGTTTTTCGGGCAACATCTTCAACACCACGTAAAGGATCTTTTATAAACACCACAAGATAGGCAAAATAGAAAAGTCACTAAAGACAAGTACTAACTTGACACGAGCCCGCAACCGTAGAACACTTGCTCAAAACCATCGAGAGATGGTACCGGCAACATCTTCAAAAATGTGCCACTCGTCCATCCTCATCCCGACGGCAATGTAAGCCGCGTGGCCGCTAGAACATGGGCACGAAGAAGTTCCTCCTCTAACCTCTTCCATTATCTCAGGCTTATCCGCTGATACACTCCGGGTCTAAAACTACCCAAGCGCATATTCGCATATTGATCTCCTTGGGCGTAAGAAGCCGGGAAGAATCCAAGCTGCCAAACCAGCACAAGACATTTACATCCCCTGAGGAGGCCATGATGTTGATACCCGTAGTAACCACTGCTGTGTTCAGAATAACACTTGCAATAGTCAGTCTCGACCCCCAACAACATCAAATAGCCAGGGAAATTCTTGATCCACGACTACATTGGCGGCAGGAGTTACAACTTCGAGAATGCTTCTTGGTCACTCAAAGCGGCCTCCAGTTTCTTCCACCAAGGGCTCGCCCAAATCTTCAACAATAGGAGCCACGACAACAAAGAAATTTTTTAACAATAATCAAAACAATTCAAGGCATAGCAAAGATACAGCCAATGAATTTATATACTCACGTTTATTGCTCAAAGTGAATGTTGAACCAATCAAGCATATCGGTTTCACGTTCAACGAAGCAAGATCCAATAACATCGCCTCGGATCACAAGGCAATACAAAGAAAATAGAGGTATTCTGATCCTCTAAAACCTCGGCCAAATTATCGCCGAACATCGTGATCAAAGTCTAGCCCTAGTAATTGGCATAACAGATT